>JAOYSI010000015.1:151906-200645 GCA_025775065.1 Hiodon alosoides | reverse complement strand
GAATTTATTTTGTGTTATTATTTTAGACACATTATATTTGTCAATACCCTTGACTTAGATGAAGATCAGATCACATTGTATGACAAATGTATGCAGAAAACCATGAAATTCCAAAAGGTTCACATACTTTTTCTTGCCACTGTATATGTTGTGCTGACGTTTACATATATTAAACATCATACTGATTCAGCTAGAGAAGAATCATAATGACTGTTTTGGTCTTAATTCAAATGTATTCTAAAATCCCCATCTGCAGTGAATATGCAACATACACGTAAAAAAAGTTTTTTTGATTTGTCGAACATGATGGTGTGCTTGTATTAGTTGCACTGGGAAAATGTTGTAAAACCGAAGATGAAAGATTTAGTCATACTGTATACAGTGTTTTACTTTTGTGTTTGAGTTTGAGTTTCCTCTGAAGCGATGCACAATATGTATGTAATCTTTCATTAAACAGAGTGCTGCGCACACACAGAGCGTGTATGACAGTAAAAGCTGCATATTGGAAACGTATGACCCATGCGTCCGCTTTAAAAAATTCGGATTGAACTACAGGAAATGTTTCTCCAGGTTTCTGATTTTGACAGTGTGTTTTCTAGCTTGTAGCTGGGTCGCTGGGGGGTTGACAGGGACTATGAACACAATCCTGATGAAACACTTTTGTGGTCCTCTTGAAGCGATCCCCTTTTGGCGAGAAGGGAGACGGGCTGGATGTAAATAATCTGACTGTTATCATCCAGCTCCGGCTCGGTCACTCCCCCGGTATGTCTCCATTATTTTCCAAAGCCCTCTCCGTGGCTGTCTGAATTGTGAAGGGGGGGGGGGGCATTGGTCCCTTGGATTTCATAGTCAGTAAATGAAGGCTTGCCATGGTAGCCTGGGACGGTGTGGTGCCACAGTTGCCCGGGGGAACTCCAGGGAGGCCTGTATCAGCATCTCTCTTTTTAATCATCTCCACCTGTCAGGAATAACCCAACCTGCCACTTCTGGTTAAAACTTGTCTCCTAGGCATGAAATAATTAAAGGTGCCAGACCAGAGCCGATTCCTCTCCCCGAACCATGTGACAGAAACAACGTGCCATTATTAGTTAAATGTCGGTGGAAAAAGATGTACAAAAGGATTGTGTTTGAGGTAACCTCTCTCCCGCACCTGCAAGGTCCCAGGACAGTGCTGTAGGGGACAGATTTTGTTACCCCGACAACTGTCAGACGTGATGGCAGAAGTGGTGCACTTTAAATTGGGCCAAAGAGAAGCTAACTTTCTCTTAAGTTCGAGCCCAACTATCACAATATTGTAGGCAATAAGCTGGGCTGCATTTCAGCACTACCAGGAGAGCTCAGTAAACTCCGACTTTTCTGTCATTGAAATTATTTGACCTTGTTTGATGCTGTGTTGACTTTTCTTTCGATCACACGATTGAAAGGATCAGAGTTGAACTGTGCTACACGGTGTTTGTGATTATGGTAACACTTCCCTTAATAAGGCAAACATCAGAAATAAACGTTTCGAGGACACAAATGTATTCTTCCAGTATTCTGAACTTTACTCTTCTGTGTACTGTAACTCCTTGTGCATACTCCGGTATCACTGTACTTATGAGAAGCATAAACTCAAAGTTACATTTGAAGTAAAACAACAAAGAAGTATAACAAACACTATCATATTCACCACATCTGTTTGCTTAAGCATATTGAAAGAAAGAAAAAAACACATTTTTTCAATCAGACACACATCCTATTGGGCACTCAGCCCAATATTTAAACTTGGGCCGTGTCTCACACATGTTTATCATTATTTAGTAAAGTAGCTGTAATGGCACCAGAAATTAATTTGAAACAGTGTGTGTCGGAACATTTTGTTTGCTCACTTTTACATAAACACATTGACGTGTTTGAAAACGATTGCTTTTCTGAGATGAGTTTGAGAGATATCTGGTGAGACCGGGCAGCTAAATTAAACGGAGCTGTCTGTTTCCTCCTTTTATTAAATGATCACACGTTCAGGGAGCTACAACAAAACAGACAGATTTATCTGTATACTGCAGTTTGCATTTGTTCAACCACGGTAAATAATTGTTGCTATAAAAACAGACATCATTATTAATAAACTCTAGAGTGGAAATATACACAGCAGCTGCCCTTTATATAAGTTACAGAGCACAAAGCAGAAGCTTACATACAGCAGTGGTTCATCTCATATTCTTGGGCCCCTTGTATCCTGCAACGCTTGTGGAATTAGAACGTGGTTTCCGAAGGCCCTCCGATTTTCGGACCCGAGCCAGTTCTTCAACGTGATGAAACCAGAATGCTTTCACGAAACAGCGTGGAGTCAAAAAAACCGAGTGGCAATAAAGCGACATGTGTGACAGGGCACGTCCTGTGGGGAGACCAGAGTGTCGTCACCCCCCCCAGATGTGCCAGCGCCTGGGCTTTGACGCGTCACTCGATGCCTTCAGTCAAGCAGCCGGACTGCGGCTGGAAACGGATGCTCTCCCAAAATACGGGGTGCTGAGTTATGGCGGTCAGGGAGAAACCATTTTTAGCAGACAACGATTCTGCAGTGGCCTTCCTGATTGAGGTATCCAGTGTCTCTCACACAGAAGACATAATGAGCAGTGCAGAGAGCGGTAAAATGGCCCTGATGCTTTTTAATGCCCTTTATCACATGGTGCGCTTCCAGCCTTAAAGAGAGTGTGTATGCACCCTAAATGGTCACGCTATTATAACCAAAAGTTGTTAGGGTAGATCGAGACTTTATTTTCGTTCGCACAATATGAAGTCGCACAACAATGCAAAAGAATTTAAGACGTCATACTGAGCTCACAAAAAGCCCTGCCAGACCAATTGATTTACGATGAGTTCCAACCATTTGTGGATGCTGTTGGAGGGAGCCAGCTGAGAGGGAGGGAAAGCTCCTGAACTGTTTGCCGCTAACACGGTTTAGCACGTTCCTAATCGCTCAAAGCGGGAATTGACACCAGAGAGAGCTAGCTATGCTATCTACTGTAAGATTTAAAAAGCAGACATTACAATTAATTTCCACTCTCCAACAAGGCTGATTCATTAGGCTCGGTTTTTATACACTAAATATTTACCACCGCTAACCAAATTTACAGTTTAATTTGCTGCATGGAGTCATTTATCGACTGGGAAACCTTATTAGTAAACCCACTCACAGACACCAACCCATCCAGCAAGGCCTTCAGAGAGAATAACAATCCTGTCAAATTAACCACGGAGGTCTAAATTATTCAAATACAGTAAATCCTCTCCACACTGCTCCCCAGCTCATAATTTGTCTTTTCATTGTTGCCAATTTACTGGCAATACCATCAATTAATGATGCCAACTGTTCTAAAACGACGCCGTGGAAATTATGTCAGCGCGGCCATCTGAGCTTCAGCTTATCTCCTGGCTTGCAAAGTTGGTGATTTACCGCTGGATGCCGTTCATTATGTCTGCCATCTTTATTTTTCCCCACTTTAAAAATTGGCCAAATTTAATGAGACTTTTTAATGTCTGAGGCTGGCATTTTACCCAGGATGTCTGTTTAAGCGCCTGGAGACGGCAGCTTCCCGGGGAGACCCTGACTGAAATCTGCATCTCAAGCGAGTATTCTAGGAGACCTCCGAGTGTTTCACTTTTCCATTCACGTCAGCTCTGCGGACACTTAGGGTTTGATTTAGTAACGTGTAATTCACCGTACGCACATCGTTAAGACCAGTAACAGCTTAGTAGAATTTGCATCTCCCTGCGTAAGGTAAATACGGTTTGGCGAATCTGTCTCCTTATTTTAAAATGATCTTCCAAGGATCACAATGTTGTTAGAGTGTATTTCTCAAGAACGTATCTTCACTTGCTACACGCACGCAGGCTGGACCTCATTGGTCTCATGAAGAAACTCTTCTTCCTTTTTAACACAAGGAACAATTATTTCCTGACTTTGTGATGATAATCTTGATGTTTGGATTGATATGCAGATTGGGGAGATTTTATCTGTCATCAGTGGCTGCTTAGCGTACTCCATTATTGAGATGTTTGAGGTTACAGAGGTCCACACAACCACATTCATTCAGAAAAGTGTCAAAGTTATCAAAAATGCGAAAATGGGATATGACTGCAGCTATGTCTTAAGTATAAGGAGCCCAGAGTTTGTTTGGTGGTCCACTTTGTGTCTCTGAAAGCAATTTGTGTATTTCAGATCATCAGAATCTTACATCATCTTACACCTTACATTATTTACACCATCATTTAAGCCTTGATGTATGCTTGAAGTATGATAAATGAGGAAGGGTTATCATAAATCACTGATCATCATTAATTACTATGGCGATTACTCAACGGCTGGGATTATTTTGGTCACATGAACTTTCACAGAAATAGTTTTTTGTACTACCTTTATATATATATATATATATATAGATATAGATGTTATGAAGTGACTGAGGTATTACGAATTTTCTAATCTGTAAGATATTTATTTAGCATAAGATTTTTTAGCTTAATATCAAAACGTGTTGGAATGATTGCCGTTCATTGAGCTGAAAGTAAATGAACCTTGTGGGGGAATATTTCAAGGAGAAAAAAAGTTGCGCACACACACACCCATATAAAACTGTTTAATTAACAATTACTTCTTCCCGGCATTTGGCTTCTGCGTAAATGCTACCAGAGAAAATCGCCTGATGGATGTTCGTGTGTGCCAGAGAGACCAAATCTAAGCGTCGGGGGTTAACCAAAAAAATTAAAAAAATAGGATCGTTCAGTAAACTGCTCTTAATCCTGGAAATATCCAACAACCGAAGATGGAGCCATGGGCATAATTCGACACCGTTTCTCTGGGTTCAGCCCATTTGAGCAGTGACCACCTCCAGATTTTTCATTTGCCCACGCCCGCTCGTGCCACCCGTGCCACCCTTTCCCCACATCGCTGTATATATTGGCCGTTGTTCATCTTAGCTAAAAAGATAACCACAAGCAAACCACAGGATGCAGAGCCCCTTTGTCCCATTTCAATACCAGGGCCTTGTGGAGAGGGGGGGCTCCCGGATGCTTATATAATTAAAGCCAGCGAGTTATTGTGTCAAAGTGGAGAACCACGTGAATGTCTTACCTTCTATTTCTAGCCCAATGGCATATGTTTATTTTACTGCACATTTTTTACACATTGGGGCCAGTTTAACTCTGTGAAGTACACTGTTCTTTAACGGAATGACTTCGAAACCTCAGGACACATTCACTGCCTGTAAAAGCATACCAACCTTGCTCTTCAGATGACTAAGAGAGATATGATAATACCGTTTTGCTGGGTCGCAGAGGTGATCGAGTCACCACACATACCTGTAGTGTTTCGGGGTGGTTCAAACCATCACAAAACTAGCATTGCAGATTGTTTCAGTACCAAAACCTGGCAAACAATATTTTTATAGCTACTTTCATTCTTTTTTTCATGTGTAAAGATGAGATAAATAGAAGTCACTCTTTGTTTAAAATTAAATTATTTTTATGTCTACTGAGAGAATATTCCATTTTCACATACTTAAAAATACTATTTTGCATGCCACTATACAGTTTGATACCGCCTTCCAGGCATGCATTATTCTTCTTTATGGTTTGAATTATTTATTGTTTATGTTTCCTCCTAGTTTTAGTGCTAAGTGCTTGTAATAAATTGAGCAGGACCATCGTTCCAAAAGGAAATTTCGCGTCCAATCCCAGCCACATTCTGATCTTCTTGTCTTGTTAAAAATTTGCCTTATTAAAACCGACAGACACAAGACTCCATAAATAAGCAATGTCAATATCAATTTATTCAGTTTGGTGGTAAAACTTACACAGACTAGTCTACAATGAATGTGAATTATAATCGTTGTGTGCTGGCTAAAACCTACGCAAAACTGAAGTGAAAATGAGATGTTGATATTGACTCATTACAGTGATTAGACAGAGGACCTGGATGTACTGCTGTGACCGTCTTTTCAGAGTGAAAGTGCACTAGAGTGAACCGCACGTATCGGCGTGAAAACGTACCCGTGTGAACGCGTTTGGAACGTGGTGTAATGAAGCGCCGCTCCCAATGATATACAGACCTGTCCTTCCCGTAATGAATGGGGGGATCGAGTTCAGCAAGGCTGCCGGCGGAGCGTGAGCAAAGCGCATGTTCCTGGCCCACACCGCCACAGTGAAGGCGAAGAGGATCTGTGAAAGGAAGCCTGCGTTTGCCATGACATCACCCTTTCATTTGGTTTTTCATTAGTCTTAGCAGCGCTGTTAAGCACTATTGTCAGACTAGGCCAACTTTACAAGGCTGTCAGACGGTTTTAACCATATTGTATCTGTCAGATGTGAAAGTTTCTCCCCACCTGATCTGATGTTTTCCTCTGACTAGCCACCGTGTCGCCATCAATCGGACCAGAACTAATGTTCTTCTTGTGTACCTGGGTCAGGTGGTGACTGCATGGCCCTTTAGACCCGGGGCTTTGTGACCTTCACGGTGCCACGTCTCACACAGGGGATTTTTTCACTTTGCCAGACCCTGTGAGGCTTTGGGCAACTACCGGGCCCCACCGATGTGAGGGAAGCTGTATTAGGTCCTTATTGTTTTCCTGGTCACTTATCGCCTAATGGCCGTATCAAACAACAACCCAGTGAACCCGGTCCTAACCATTAACTCTCCAGTGATGCATAGGGGTCTAAGTCTAGTAATTGGTCTCTTCAGTGTCCTCTTTACAAGAGCTTTAGAGGCTCTTTATTTAAGTGCTGTTCTGCACGACCAGTCCGGACTTGTTTTCTTTCTCTCCTTGCTGGAAAAACAGGCTGAGGAAATATAATCCCCCACTTTTTCCCCTCCCTCCCTCCTTATCCCAGCCTGGCCCGTAAAGCTACTTACTTTCCTCAGGCACTGGAGGAAATGTTTAAGTTTAAATGTATGTGCCATGGGGTGTCAACGTGAGCACCTGCCCAGTTCTGACCCGTCCACCAGCCAAAGCAAAGAGTACCGAAGGCTGAAGATTTCCTCAATTCATAACAGAAACGATAAATCTGAACTCACAGAGTAAAAGGCCGGCATCTAGCCACAGGCTAGCAGAAATAAGTTGACGAGCACACCCCAGTCAGCACCAGGGGCCGACACACAAGACGCCACAATTCAGAACAGTGTTAATAGCTAAATGCTTTGGCTTGTCCAATAGAGGCCTCAACAGCGTCACGCCATTAAAAGTAAAACTTCTGCAGAGGTTGTTTCTTTACAGCACATTTTGCCTAAGTGTTGACATTGCCCAGCTGATTTTTTTCAGTGAGCCAAGTTTCTCCCAAAGTGAACGACACATTCCGGACGTGTTAACTATATAAACGCAGTTTCTCTCTCTCTCTCTCTCTCTCTCTCTCTCTCTCTCTCTCTCTCTCTCTCTCTCTCTCTCTCTCTCTCTCTCTCTCTCACCTTTCCTTTCTTGGTACACCTGCTCTTTTAACTCTGCACATTAACCGATAGGGGTAGATTTCTGAGTGCCTTTTCTCAATTGTATAATTTTGGTACACAGAATAATCTCAGCAAGAAAGGTTGTTTATCTTGTATATATTTTATATATTTATATTTTATTGATATGTGTCAATGCATTAATTTGGAATCGCCTGTCCTTTTAGGTACATTCCCGCAAATTTGCAATCTCCGATTCAGCTAATTGAATCTCATCTCATCACCGCGATCTCTGCAACCCAAACCGGGATATGGGATGCACGCTTCCAATAATGATATTGCTGGAATTTCTATGGAACAAGATTTTGGTACAAAAGGTCCTTGTATATGCCTCCTCAATTGTAATGATGGCACCATGACCAAAATGTTTTAAAACGATTCCCACACCAACGCAAGCAAGGCCCACCTGCACATTTTGCATATGGGGAAAAAGCTGCCTTTTTAGACACAGGGTCAATAAGCATGAGCGGGAAGCCGCGTTTCACATTACTTTCAAATACTATTCTAAAATATTCATTATCATGCGGTTTGGCAAACAACCGCAATACAAATGCACCCCCTGCATTAACTGAAACTTCTCCACGCTAAAATGTTGTCTTCTTGGTAATGTCCGTGATTATGTATAAACAAGAGAAATTGGCTAGAGTCTGTTCGCTTATAAACTCAATTCTTTTCCTGCTATCGCTCTAGGCAATTGGCTGTTCCTCATTCCTGTCAATCAGCGTTTTTAGTCTTCTCAAAGATTCAGTTCCTCAGTGCTTGCAGAGGTAATGGTAAATGCTCATTTATTAGAACGCACAAAACTATAAATGTATACTATAAATATATACTGTAAATATATATCTTTAATAGAGCTGCACACTCCATCAAACAGAGTGAGGGAAAGTATGGGAGAAAAAACCCCATTAAAGTTATGGGTTGACTTTAAATCTTAAATAAGGATTCCCACATGAAGGAATGGATTTACAGTGTTTAATCCCTCATCAAACAGACAATAATGTTACAGCCTAATCCTTCCCAATTCTGAGACTTAAAGTCCAGCTGCCTCAAAATGGCCTGTAAGGACTGTTGCTTCCTACTGTAGTTTCCTTGGTAGAGTAACCTTGATGAGAAAATGTTATTTTATTTTATTTTTCATGTTATTTTTTCTTTTTTATTAATGATGATAGAATCATAACAGATCCTTAGTGGTCATAAATATCACACAATTAAAATATTATTCAGTCAATCATTTTCGTAAAATTATTTGGATTATAAAATGTCAAGGTAAATTTTTAAATTGGAAGGTTCTCTTTCATATATATCCACTGATCTGTGCCAATTGTAGAATCGTTAAAAACAAAAATACTGGATTCACTATTCTTTGAGAGATCATATGAAAGATCGCTTTCTTGCATTGTTTTGATTAGACGTTTTACCTAAACATATTCTGGAAAGTTATTCCAGGGGCCTTGTATTTCAAAACCCCAAAACCCCTGTTAGGGTTTTGCCAAGACAGGCCATGATTTTGTTTGGCCTCTTTGGGTCCAAGAAGCTAAGTGGACTAGTTTAATGTGTAACCCAAATTACATCCTTTCACCACATCCTCTGCTGACTCCATTTTCCAGTCTTTCTGAGAATTGGGAGGTGTATATGACGAAAGGCTGGTCTTGGACAGTCAAATTTCCATTCAGAGTGCATCCTTTTTTCACCAGGTTTATGAGCTCTGGTGATTCACCGCACATTCCCTCTGTACTCGATTAACTAGCTGGCCTTTATTATCTCGATGCTCACTTTGGAACACCAATATGCCGACCTGACCCGGGCATTCATCTCTCGTAACCTGTGACATTCTGACACCTGACTTCAGTACTTTCATCATTTCGGATGAACGTTATTCTGCTTTCAGGCGGTAAAATAATGAATTTTTAAGTAATTCTTGATATGAATACTTGATATTTATTGTTTAGGTAACTTCACTGGTGTGAAAAATTAAACACATAGTTAAGCTCAAATACTACATGATGTGTCAAATTGTTTAGGGGGTTTCCCAGATAATTTGGATGTTTGCCCATTGGCCTTTGCAGAGTGGACCAATTAACTCACGTAAGGCGAGTTTGCAGACGAGACATGGTTACTTAGCAATCAAAGTCACACACTTGTAATGGTGTGATACTTTGCGTTAACTGCAAAACATTACTCAGGTTTCTTCCTTGTGAAAGCAAGCATTCGTCATAAATCTAAATATAATGAATTAAAGTCTGATTAGTGACGTTGAATAAGGTTGAACTGAGCAGTAACCATTTTCCTGATTTAAATAACCAGGCCTACACTTTAATTAAACATTGTGCATTGTTCAGTTGCACACACTAAAGTCATCTAGTCTAAGAATTCAAAAGAAAAGAAGCCAGCTTAATCTGGTTGCAATGAAATTTACGGACTTTAGCAAGCCCATGTTGTCTTCTTGGCCAGAGTTCAAAACGAACAGCCAGCTGTGGTGTTATATTTCATGTGTGCAACAGATTTGTGCAAAACAATGCAAACAGCATGCAGCCGAGGTAACCAATGAATTATAATTTAAAGGTCATTGAAGGCCTTATATTTGTTTTCGGTTCACTTTGAATACATTTCAGATAGACATTTTTCAGTAGTCACATTTTTCACCGTTAGAATAGATAATCCCAAGAGTGTACAGACATACAATGGTTGTGTATCTGTATGTTAAATCAAAGAAGTGTTTTTACCCTGATCTCTGAAATAGGTTCAATACATTTAATTTGCTTTACCACGTACTTTGTTTACAATCAGCTATTATTCATCCCAACAACACTGAGGTTCAACACGAGCCGACATCAGCACACAGTAAATTAAAAGATTACATTCATTAACATTAATGTTAACGTTACATAAATCATTTGACACAATGGCAATATATTAAGCTTTCTTTTTATAGTTTATTTGAGACCGCAATCATTTGACATGCGAGACCTTGATGGTTCTTCACTAAGAAAAAAAAAAACTGTTTATTGCAACATGAGATATGAATACGTAATTAGGCCTACATGTTGGACCCCACGAGGAAACAAAATTGTTCAGCAAGCAAATAACGGATTAACGTATCTCTATACTTAACTTTGAAACTTATTTGATCCTGGGAGGAGAGGAAACATTAAACAGAAATGGCGAAATAAAATGCTGATCTGCTTTTTCTTCACTAACAGGAGTCTCTCTATTTATCAAAGGATACAGATAAATTGGTACTCGCTGGAATTTCAAAGATAATAAGTATATGTGTTTTTTTGTTTCTTTCAGGGCTTTGATTAATTCGGCGGAGATTCGTGATCCAGTGGTACCAACATCTCCACCTGCAACATTGAGTAGCCAGCATCAGTTTTGAGGCTCATTAAGGCTGGCTGTAATTTAAGCCTCACAATGTTCTGCATTAAAGCACGTTTTTTTCCATTGATGAAGCTAACAGCAACTGAGCAGTGCCCTGTGACTGTGTGTGCCTTGAGGGCTGAAGGATGCTTTGCGCACTGGTCCACTGTCACTTGTGTTTGTCGAGGTAAACAGCCATGCCCCGTGCTTCTGCTCAAACTTTAGCATCTCGTGTGCGGAAACGGTGCATTGAAAGTATATATCCGCCTCGTGCACACTCTTATTCTTTATAAATAAATGACCGTAAAAACACAGCGAAATGCCACCCCACTAAAAAGAATGAGCCCGTTTGCTAACGATAAACATGGACGTGTGTGGCCAACCGCTTACATCTGGAGCAGCACCAGCAAAGCTGTTATGGATTGTTACCCTGTATTGAAATACAGCCAAAAACAGTTATATCCCCAGCTGATATTACTTATCAATATTTTACTGGCTTCTGTTTAAGTTTTGAGAGATTGCTATCAGACAAACAAAAGAGATCCTGCAGAATTTACAGTTAAGTGTTGCTTTTTAAAACAGAGATCTGGAATCCATTATTCCTAGACAGTAGTTCTTGAGCTACAGCATTTTAATGGATGTCCATTTGGGGCTTAATTTAAGGCAGGCCTGATCCCTGTATGAAATCCTAGCACTGGTTTCCAAATGATATAATATGGACACTCCTTGATCCATATCCTAAATGCATGTTGGATCCTGCCGAGCCCTGGGCAATGCGTTGACGAAGAAAATATCCAGAGGCCTGTGCCAACAGTGGTGGAGTTTGGGCTTTTTCGACGCCGGGTAACGCTTGCCAAAATTGTCTGGACCGTGACCTCCGGCACACCGTTTTTCGCTCGGAACCCTGTAATCTTTAGGGCAAGGCCTACCGCAGACGGAGTGTGAGCTCTTCACGCAGGGAGCACCACTGCCCCACCACTGTGCACTGGCCCAACCCACAGACCCAGCACTCAGCCGCAATTACTCTTATTCATCGTGACGGCGACGGCAAACGTCACAGCTGCAAACAAACACGATCGCTCAGGGCGTCACTTTTGAGGATGTTGCACCCTGCCTCAGTATGTCCCTGTACCCCTGAGAAGGGAATGTAAGCTGAATTGCTTCAGTAAATATCCAGCTCTGTAAATGGGTAAAACAGTACCATGTTAGGTGCTTACCAACTTATTTCCAGTTTCCCTGGATAAGGGCATGAGCTTACAAACACACAATACGTAACGTGCTTAATCATCTAATTGATATTTATTTAAAATATTTAGGTGCACTGAAACTCCTAACTCCTTTTCCTAAGACTCACATGCATTTTATTTTATCTTTCTGTATATCATGCACCGACAAATTAATTGTTACGTTTATTGTCAGAATACAATAACTCTTGCACAATGTAAAAATATAGAGACAAATGATGTGTACAACAGAATCCTTGCGTCTTACTTTACTGGCATCAGCAGAAAATGTGCAGGTTTGGCCCTTTTCCAATCTGGCCTTGTCGTCTGTTGTTGGACTGACACAAGTGAGTGCTGTACCAGGCCTTGCTACAGATGCTGCAGCTGTCCCTTCCTGAAAACGCTGTAAATCAGACTTCTCCGTGCAGGTACCTGAAAATAGACCTGTCTTTCCAAGATTTCGGGGGAAACTGTCTCATCCAACGACACGCGCCACTCATCGCACAACGGTTTAAAAATGGGATTTGCATCGTGAATATATTCAACCCTGATTGCTTAGGAAGGCTGTTTTTGGGGGGGGGTCTTTGATCTGGTAACCGGCACCGAAGAAAGCTTGGATTCACGGGGAGAGACGTTGGTGTGAAAGCATTTATTTTTATTTTTTAAGATGTATATTTTTTAAGAGAACGGAAAGGAAAAGAAAAAGACTGAGGTCACAGCGATGAGCGATTTCAGTGAACAGTGTAGCTGTATCACCTTCTCTTCCTATGGACCACCGAGACTCAGCTTCTCTTCACATCATAACGAGCTATTTAAGGCTGATGTAAAATGAGAGCACACTTTCTAAAGCAGGCCCTCCACCGGGCTGTTTATCTTTTGACAGACATTTTTCTAAACCACCTTTGCCTTATAAATGTGTCTCTTCGCGTTGGAGCGTGAGGCACCGTGTAGGGTTGCGGAAAGCCTAGCTTCTTTTTTTTCTTCACACTTTCACATAAGCAGGTCAGCTCCTCTCGAGATGACCTCAATCTGAGCACTGATTCTATCAGATCATGATGTGGAAATAAAAATAGGAGTAGCTAAAGCGTGGAGGTTTTTCGGCAGGCTGGGGAGATCTTCACTTGACAGCGAAGAGTGCTTGACCCACGGGGGGCCGCTCGGTGTGCACAGGAAGCCGGGCACACCCCCCACACACCGCACTCGCACAAGAGGAAGGAGACCGCTCGCAAAGCGAGGCTGATCTTATCGTACTGCAGCTAAAACACGGTCCTCTGCCTAGCTAAATCTTTAAAAGCTTTCAATAATCATAACATTGTTTTCTTGGGTTGGATTTATACGCAAAGTCAAAAAAACAAATGTTATCTAGGAGAAGAGCGCGAAGTGGACAACAGAAATGTTATATTTATGATGTTCTGCGGGTTATTTTGTAAGAGCATATTTGTGCAACTGATGATACTGTGCCCCAATACACTACTCCAACCCACTACTGGTAGGTTTTGCAGTTAAATTTTTGCTTTACTACTAGTCTTCAATTTGCATATGACAGTTCATACCGTTTTACAATATGAGCTTAAGGCGCAGATCTTGCAGTCTTTAAAGGCATTATCAATGGAAAAACTTAAGCGCCGTTGTAATTCAGGGTTCTACTCATTCATTAAATGTATTTTAACTGTGCTAACCCATTTTGGTCACACTTTTTATAGTCCTCCCTGCCTGAGCCAAAGGATCCCTTTAAGAAACAGGAGACGACTCCTGTTCCTGTCCAGATCCCGGCCAATTTTAGAAGAGCACTCATTTGCCCCACGTTAATTACACGGTTGCTCCTCCATAGTGACTGTGCTCAGAGAGGCTTACCCTGAGTAACCACGGCGCTGTATTTCTCTGCATTGGGGAAAGAAATATCAGGTCGATCCGAGTAGCGTTTTGCTTGTTAATGTAGGCAAAGCCATGCTGTGACCACTTAACTACTAATGTCTGAGAGCCCATGCAAATTTGTCATGTAAAAGCATGGTTACCGCGTATTTCACAGCGCGCCCACTCTGACCAGACAATATTTTCTCATACCGCTGTCAGTGCCACGAGACGCTTGTAAAAATGCCTGAGCTAGAAGGTTTAAGAGGGATCTTGAAATCTCCCTACAGCAGAAACTCATATATCTGTCTTTGTTTTCTGGTTACTTTCTAGACTGGCTAGCTTTGGCAGCTCTTAAATGATACAGCGTAGAAGACATTTAAATACGTTTCGCTGGAAGAACTAGAAACACAGCATGTACTTGACTCCGTAGCTTATTTCAGATAAAGATTTAGGTGCAATGAATAGTCAAGAATGCAGCTGACCAAAAAAGTGTTGTTAAACTGCCCTTGTTCGCTCTTGTACTTAAACTGCCCTTGTTCGCTCTTGTACTTAAACTGCCCTTGTTCGCTCTTGTACTTAAACTGCTCTTGTTTGGAGTGAGTGTCTTTAAGGGCTTTCCTGTTTACACACATGCTGTAAGTGTAAATCACTTCGGGATCACTTTCAAATGTGACAAACGTCAACAAGGTGAAACTCAATACCTCTCTGCTTTGATTGCGGTTGTGTGCAATTTTCATTATATTTTATATAATAAAGTAATACAATATTGTACAATTGTATTAATATTACCACTATAAAGGACATTTGTAATCACATCACATAATACTTAGCAATACTTATGCCTAGAAATTGTAGATGGGCTGAAGACTGACCGTTTGCCCCCACACCTATGAACAGAAATCAGAAACCACATTTAAAGACTTCAGACTGCTTCTGTGGAGTTACTTTACATGGGCCTTTTCAGACAAGCAGCCAATGGCATGTCGCCTCTCTGCAAAGACAAATGTGTGTTTTTCTCATAAATGCTTCCGCATGGAGTCTGCGTTCCCGAGTCTAATTGCTTTTGACATGAGGGTAAGTTTAGGGTAGGCCGAAGTCCACAGAGGACACGCGTGACGTTGTGCGGTCACATAGACGTCCGACACAGCCACAGAGTCCCTGGCTCCTGACCTTGCCACTGACCTCATCCCTCTTATGCGGAGAGAGGGGAAAAAGCTCACATTGGGGTACGGGGAGAGGGAATGAATATGGCAATGCTGCCGATCCGGCTCATTACCGTGCTCCTGGAGAGGTGGTGCTTTCCCCCTGGCCTATCGTCTTTGTAGCTTGGGTCAAGTTCATACCTGACAAAGAAAATGGGGTATTTCCATCTGCTTCTAGGCTGAAAGTTTGCGCTTTGGGCTGACCTATGCCAAAAAATGTTATCGTCTCTCGCTTTCTGATCTGCTTTGACACGGTTTATAAACATGTTTTACCATAAACAAGTTCTTGTGCTTGAGAACGGCAAAACACAATACCCATAAAGTCTAAGAAAAAGAACAAAAACAGTTTAAGGCAAAGCTACTTCAGCGTCTGCGTTTTGTTTTTCGAGGTTTTTTTGTTCTCTTTCAGTATGATACACGGGAGTATTATCTCGCCGTAAAATCATTTTTAGTCAACATTTTGACAAATCATCATTAAGAGCTTTTATTTCTCGGGGCGAGTGTTTGGAAAACATTGGGTGCGATTTGATGGGAATTTAAAAATAGGTTAGGATTGAGACCAGCAAACACGAGAGTGGAAATCAGCCTTGGTGTCTAATTATTTGATGTTATAAAAAGAATGAGCCACTTAGATATAGCTGAGTATGAAAAATAATCCACCTTTCAAGTGACCTACATAATCCATTATGTAGAAGGTTATCATGGAAGCCACATTTCCTTCTGCCCGCGTCGCGTTCCCTGTGAACCGAGCCCCTCAGACAGGTTGTCTTAACCTACCACTCCGTGTCTTACAGGATCATCTCCCAGATTCCACATTTTCCACTGGCGAAGGTTAAGGCCGTGGGGGAAAGATTTCCACGGCCTTGAAGGTTGATGGACGTAATGTCGGGAGCTGCCTCCCATGTGAGAAACAAAACAGGCAGGGTGTGTTGGGGGGAGTGCAGCTGGTGCTGTGAGCCACGTGGGAAGGACATGATCCACTTCAGCTTAGTGTGGACGGCAGATACATCATTTCTCTTCTCCTTCTCCTCTCTCTCATTCTCTCTCTCTCTTTCTCTCTCCCTACCCATCTCTTTCTCTGTATCTCTTTTTTGCTTCTGCACAGACTGCTATTTGAACTGAGTCATTTACACTTGGAAAGATCCTTAGAGAAACAATGAGGACGCAGAGCGCTCGTTCCTGATCTCATCTTGTACACCTTGGGCTGAAGTCATTGGTGACCCACTGTTTCGGCAAAAACCAAAAAAACGGGCCATTAGATTAGAGTTCTCTGTTTTATTTTTCTTCTTCTGAGTGCTCTGCTCAGACCACCTGGTGGATCATCGCCTTGCATTTGTCAGGCACGTTATACACCAGCCGGCAAAATGGCTAAGTGTCCCATCAATCTGCTTCATTTCCACAGCATGCTCAGCAATGGTTGGGAACGTTTAGAATCTTGAACAATGTGAATAAAACAAATGAAAGCATGCGTGGAGTAACGTTTGCTCATTGTGACTTTACGGGAGGAGTCCACACCAAACCACAGGACTCATCCTGTGTCATCACCTTGATAAGTAATCTTTAGATCTTCGAGCAAACACATAACCACAGAAACTCCACGCAGGCTTTGCAGTATCAGGCGCCGCATTGATGCATCCTCAGTAAAGCACCCGTCACGACAAACTATTTAGGTTGAGCAGCGCGTCTGAAGGAATGCCATAAAAGAGTTCCGTTACCAGGTACTCACGAGGCTTTTAATCAACGGAAAAGCCCTTCACAGGAACGAGTGAACACATTTATGTTTTCACATGCAATTCTAACAGCTCTCCCTCTGGCTGTTTCTGCGAGCAGCTGCGGCATGTATGCACCGGGTGTGAAAGTTATGCCCCTCGGTATCAGGTGTCGTCTGACTGACGTTGACGTCTGCTCAAGGTGCTCATTAACGCCTCCTACCAGCCTTGCACAATTGAAAATATATCAGAGTGTCCAGTGTCCTGCTTTCTTCGTCATGTCCTGGCATGCATCTCTCAAAGATGATCTCAGTCTCTTACACAGCTCTCAGAATAGTCAGTTGTCAGTTGTCTCTTCTTTCTGGCACTTCTCCATCTTATTGGTACTTATGTGTCAGAAAGTGTTCTCAGTCGGATCTCCGTGTTAACTGTAATAGAGCTGTGAAACTGCGAGTCTTTCTTGAGGCAGAAATGTAGTAATTTTGTTTATTTTGTATAGGTATTTGAGCAGGCACAGCACCCTCTTTGCTTCACAATTCCATACTGGATTTGTTCTGCAGAGCCCAATAAGAAATTCTCAACAAATACCAATACACTGTGAGTCATGAATTAGCTCTGGTTAGCTTCTAGACATCAAGACAAATTGTAATGCAGCCTATATCCCTGATGATATAAACCTACCTAACAAGAACAATGGCAGAGAGCGGCTATTGAGTGGAGACAGTCCTCATGTAACCCCCACGGGGGCCACCCGAGACAGACAACAAGGAGGCTATTGATATCGGACTTTTCATGAGAGGAAAACCGCACAGGCACAGAGTCATCCAAACCGGCCCTGGTGTGTGGACAACCGCATAATTCAGGGGTTTTTTAAAGCAGCTTTTGTTTTCACGTCAAAGCATGCGGCGCGCGATCGGATGGGAAACAAATGGAGGAGTGTGGGGGGGGGGGGGAGGTCGGGCATGTCCCATGCTGCTTTAATGGGGAAGCGGTTGTGTGCTCTACTGTACACTCTTCCACCCCATAAAGCACGACAAGGCTGCCGGTCACTGCTCAGCACTGGGGCTTCTCTTAAGGTATTTATTGTCCCGTTTCTGCTGCCTTCACGCGGCCCATAAAAGTGACAACATAATCTACCCCAGGATCTCCATCGGAGACAGTGGGCGGGGACTGCGCGAGTCTTCTGCCGCCACAGGCTTCTCTGCTTCTACTTGCCCATGCGTACCGTGGGCTGCACTGCTCGACGCACGCTGAAATGACTGACTGTAAGTGCTATTAATGGCTCCTTCTGTAATACGCATGGAGCGTTTTGTAATAATTCAGCCAAAGTCGTTACGGTCAGTTGCGGCCCTGGAAGCTCTTGAGGCTTTCAGCGCAAAGCCACAGACGGCAGGGTGCTCCAGATGGAGTGAGATGTGGCGTTTCTGGCTCCGCGAGGAGAAGCAGCCCGTCGGAGAGGGCTTGATGTGGGGAGGGATAGAGAGGCTGCCGCAGCAGAACGCCACAGGCAAATTAGGAGTCATTATTATCATCATGGTCCTTGCAAAGCTATTTCAAAGGCCGCCAGACCCTGTCGATGGGTTGGGCGCACGACGGCCTTCTTTTCTCTGAAAGCCTTTCTGCCTCCCAGTAGCATCGCAGGAGTCTCGTTCGAATAGTTTGTCTGCAGCTTTATAGCTATCTCCTCACATAATGACAAGGGGGCATGTCTCATTGTCATCACTTGAGCCTGTGAAATATGTTGCGGTGTCAGAGTAACTTTGATGAACTCTCGATTCCTCCTGCGCGAGAGTCAGCACTCTGAAATGAATCATGGAAGTTTCTCAACTCCTGACTCCGCGTCGCAAACTGAGTTGCACCGTGACACAGACGGATGGACACGTGCGTATGACAGTAACCAGTTACCTTTTGGAAACAGCCAGAACCAGAAATGAGTTTAATGGACTGGAACGCCGCGCCGGCCCATGACCCGTCTTCGGAGTGGTTCCGGCCCATTCGGGCTGGTGTTGAGCCCTGTGATCGCAGCAATGCTTTCCCTGACCCAGGATGACTGAAACTCACACTCCGACGGGCCGAGAACGCGCTGCCTTCTCTACTGATATGCGCCATTAATTATATCTGAGTGATAAACATAACACGTGGGCTGCATTAGTCATAACTGGTGCAGATTTGTAAACCTCAACACGTTCCTTTCCATCACGTTCCTCATTGCTGCGTATTGCTCTCCCTCAGGTGTTTTTTTCATTGAAATTAATTTTGTTGTTTCGAGGAGGCTTTTATCCGGAGTGACTTTCCCGGCATACCGCTTTACATGTGTTCACTTTTGTGCCTGTCCGCAGACCTTGGATCCAGTACCTATTGCAATCACCATTTCGCCCTAAAGTAGCGTGGATACTCACAGGAAATTCCTGCATTGACAGAAAGCCAAATACTATATCAAGTCTGTGGTTTCATTGTGCTTTATGCAACACTTAAAGACGTGCCCTTTCAGACACACGTTTTTATTATTCACTGTCATTTGAATACTTTTTCAACTCAACATAATAATAAATAAATATATAAATACATACAAGGAAATTTAAAAAAAAATAGGCATGGTTAATGTTCGTTATTGTTGCAGCATATAGAGTGGAGAATATACAGATAATGATAGGGTGCTTTTTGTTGACATTGGAAACATAACCTAAGGATCAGGCATTTATGAACTGGTAATCTGACGCAAACGTGACGTACATACGCAACTAAAAGTAGTGTAGGATGGAAAAAGAAATGGTTTTTGTGGCCGTCCCATCGATGCCAAAGATGAGGCAACCTAGTCATTCACTCAAATGCCTGCAGTAATTCACGGTAGCAACGTACACTGTGTGTCTGTGTGAGTTGAACAAGTCTGTGCGTATGTATACACTGAATACTCACTGAAATGTCCTGGCCATTCATTCTCTGAAAAGACTAGCAGTGTTTCCCTAATCTCAGCAATGTGCATACAGGAAGTGTGAGATGCAGAATGCATAGGATTAAACTCCTGCAGTGAAGTCCTGACTGGCTCCGAGCGTTGTGACCGGCTCATAGTAACTCTGTTTAAGTATAAACGGAATGATTTGGTATGCGCGTGGTTCACTCAATTTCACAAATTGTCAAGCGCTCTATAGTGGTAGAGCTAGTTGAATATTTGACGTAGTACTCAGGGTTCCACAGGGTTAGTCAGGGGAGGTGATATGCAAATCAGATATCAGAGAAACACCCAACGTCGAGTGTCTCCCGTGAAAACTGGAGAAAAAAACAGAAAGAATCAACGCGTTTGCAAGTTTACATTATGCAGGAGATTGTTTAAAAAGAGTCATGGCTTGGTGCTTGCTGATAAATGAAAAGCCCGCTTTTTTCTGAGCAGAACCTAATTCCTCCAACCTGAATCAGAGGAAAAAGAAATCCACAGAGACCACTTCTGGAGCCAAGCAAACTGGCGGGAATTCAAAAGAAAATATCATCCACTCTACCCTTAGTCTGATGTCACCCGCTCGCCCACAACCCATTTAGATATAAATACAACACACATCTGAAACCTGAGCGCCACGCTCTTTATCAACAGAGACATCTCTTCACCACATTGACGCTGACTGATGCCCTATGGTCAGGCTCCGCTTAGGCCTACGGCCAAAGGCAGAGGGTGGAATCGTCTTACGGAGGTATCATGCAAGGTGAAGGCAGGAAACAAGCCAGATAAAAAAGGGTGTGTAAGACATTTATCCCAATGCACACAGAAGGAATCCATAAAACGTCCATAGGACCATTGAAGGATCTCCTTCATGGAGACGTCCCAGTCAGTGATAATGAAGGAGTACAATTTGAATTACTATTCTTTTCTTTTTTTACACATAGTGCGCTGTTTCTCTGCGCGGACGGCTTGCGCAATTACGTGTCTATCAGGATTAAACCAGATAAACCTAGTTTGTAGATATGTTTTAAAAATGTATAATACCGCTCCAATTAGGACACCATTATCTAAATCGCACAGCTATGCATTAAGGCCTTCTCCTGAACCTGGTTTATCTGTTGTCCTCCTCTGGTGCATTCTGGGTTGTGTACACAGTGAATCTAGCCTCCCTGACGTCCTGAAACGAGCCAGGCTGTTTTTTCCCCGCTAATTACCACTCATTTGTTTTCCATCCGCGATAACAGTTAAAAAGCTTAGCCCCCACAAACAAAGGAAGATGGCTGGCTGGACTGACCCCAGAACAGTGTAAGTGCAACCATGCACCTTTTTAACCTTTTTAATTCTGCTGCAATAAGTGTACCTAACAATTTGCTTCTTTACTTTTCAGTGGGGTAAAAAAAAATAAAAAAATAAAGGGTGATTGTGAGGCTGTTTTTTTCTTCTTCTTTTAGCTTAAAAGTGCAGACAAACGCTAAAGAGAACTAATAATTATGACCATCTTAGAATACATAATTTTATTCTGGTTGGACCAAACCACTGAAGCAGAAAATTGTTAAGCTACAGCACCACACTATAAACACACTTTTTTCAGAATGCATTAATATTGGAAAGATAATTGGGTCCTCTGCCTTGCATGATGCTCCTAGAGTGTCTTAGTCATTTCCATTCTTTTTTTTTTCCCACCTCCTGATCAAGTTGGCATGTTTATTGAAATTCCCCTCCGTCCATTAAATACCAGGCAATTTAAGTACCTCCTTGGGTTGCGCTACCTGTTTGAATTACAGGCTAAATGGACTTCAGCCAGGGTGAGATTAAACACGATTATGTTCTTTTAAAAGACTTAACCCCACCCCCACCCTTCCGCAAACCCCACTGTTTGCTAGAAAGTTCTACTCGAGGACAGGAAACAAAGGCCGAGGTACTCCCCCGCTCTTGGAACATGTGGCTGAGAGCTGATCGACAGCATTAATCGACAGAAGTGAAAAAAGGGCATCTGTTATAATTCCTGCTCTCTCTCTCTGTCCTCCCTACATGGTCAACCACACGCATTTTCCTGCTGAGGTTATGGGGTGCTGCATTCCTCGACATTCCCCGAGCCTCCGTGTGCAATCTGCTTCTTACTCTCTCCCCTTTGCCTCTCCTTCTCCCTGCTTGTTTGTTATATCGATCAGGAGCCCGCAACTGAGTTATACAAATATGTTCAATGAAATCCGTTCAATCCACTCACGCTGAAGGACACAGAGATTTGTTTTTGTTTTTTGTTTTTTTTCCCCTCACTACCCTGGGATAAATACTGGTATCATATCAAGTTTTGTTTTTAATGTTTAATATTTTTGTCATTACCGTATGTTTTAATGTTTTTATTTTATTTTTTATGTTCAATATTCACAAGACTGCTAGTGTTCCAGGAACTGTCTGTAACGGTCTGCTAAAATAGAAGTCATTTTAAAAGAAGTCCAAATTTTTCTTTTGTCAAATCACAGTGAGTGTGATAGGGCTTTTGAGGGGAGAGAGCATTGTAGATATGGCTTCATTTGCATTTAAGGTGCCGTAATAAATTCACTGGAAAGTGAAAGGAGAATCGAGGGAAATTAAGAGGGATTAATGGACACAGTGACCGATAGTGGTTATTGTAGTGCTGGGTCACCTTGCGTGGCTCTTCACGCCAGCGGAGATGAGGGAAAGTTGTGCTCCAGCTGAGGGTCCTGAGGAGAGCACTGACAGAGGGCATATTTCCCAGCTTCTGACCTTGCTGGAATAGCGACTGTTATGAGAAGTAATGAAGTCCCTTGCTGTGATTGATATGTTGTACATTCCTGCTGTCCATCATAGGCTGCTTGGGCGGCGGGGGGTGGTTGGAGATCCACGTGACAGTGATGCATCTCAGAGGATAGAAGATATTTACAGCTGGTGGCCTCCCCAATCAAATCTGATGTTTCAAACGGAGACTTCTAGCTTTGATAAATATTAAAATCAAAGCTTTAGTCCGTATAGTTTTGTGGGTGTTGGTGGATCCACATGCATTACACTGAAAGCCATCTCTCAGTGATTTATAACAATTATTTACTCACAGGCATGTTTCTTTGTGCATGTGTGAAAATGATAGACACTCTTTTTTAGAACACCAAAAGTAAAAATTAAATAAACCAAAAGCTAACCGACTTCATGTCATTTCTTCCAAATTTAGGCAGTTAGGAGCTAAGCCCATGCCGTGGATGTCTTTAAAACAATAGTCATTCTTTATGGAAAAAATTAGGACATGCTTTCATTTCAAGAAGCCAATTCCTGTTTTTTTTTTTGTGCTTTTTTTACCTTTCACTTGTATTGCCCCGTTGAGCTGGTAATTCAAAGCTTGTGGCTGAAGGGACGAAGGGCAAATGAAAGCAATACACCTAAGAAAGAACAACAATAGATTTGTCTTGAGACTCAGGTGCCCCACAGGTCAGAGCAACCGTGTTTACACTCAAACTGAAGAACGGGGCTATGATAAATTCCATGTAGGTCTGTGGTTTGTGTCACAAACCCGCATTGCTCAAGGTTTCAGTTTGAAGTAGCGGAAAGGAACTGAGCGATCGCGTAATTCCGGGGGCTTTGTGCAATTCTACTAAAACCCTGCCAGTAACACGGACAAGGTGACTTACAGGTAATCCATAAGAATAAGGAACAGACAGGAGGCTCACACTTTTATTGGATATCCAATACACTGCAGGCTCCTGCCCAGATTGGCATTCGCGGGGCTGTCCGGGGAAGGTCTGCGCCGCAAATTGCTCCAGACAGCCGGGTACGACACGTGTCTGGAGCGCGTCGCGCCTTTAACCGGGGCCAGAGCGCCTCGATCGGGAGCTGTCAATTCCTTCTCACATTTATTCTCCGCCAGCGTGATCTATCCGTCAGAGCTTAAGGAGTTTTCTAACAGTACATTGACCTTGAGTGCCTCACATTGATTTCCAGTAACGTCTCGCCCACACGGTCGTTACTGAGCCGCCCGGCAGTGGGTGTGATTGGGAACAGATTTCCGAAATTCCGATACCGTGCCACCTGCCTGGAAAGATGGATCGCTCTCCAGCATCCCATCAATTCTCACCTGCTAGAGAGGGGGCTGACACCTGTATGAAATTTATCATCATATACCACATGGGCGCATCAAACCAATGCTCCGAGGCTTTCTAAACAAAGTCCCCCTTGTGCTAGTTAGAAAGCTTCTATTATGTTTAAAAACTAATTTATTTGTCATTGTGACATATAAGAGGGGATCACTCTGAGTAGGTAAGTTTCCAGGCACACAAGAGGACATCATCGCTAGGAAGGCCACAAGCCAGTTTGTCTGGTTTGAATCTACAATCCATGGTTGCTTTCTTTTGTTTAAAACCGCAACGGCCAATTACAGATGTTTTAATTGTGGTAGCTATAGCTAGAAGTCCCATTTACAATTTGGTACAGAGATCAAGTCAGAGATGAGCCGTGGTATCAAGATGTTTGGATTTTGGCAGATTTACGAAAGGATTAAAGACTATTAGACTGGTATCTAATTGTCGTGCAACTTTTTAATTAAAGTCACAATGAAAGTTAATCTTTGTTAAATAAAAATAAATAAATAATGACAATTATGTAAAATAAAAATGTTTTAAATTACATAAGATAAATAACTAAAAACGTATAATTAGAAATAAACAAAATGTAATAATTTTTTTTAGTACACTGAATAAATGCATGCTGACAAAATCATCCTAGACTGAGAGTATGACAAGTTTATGCATGGCACTGTAATATTAAAACTTTTTTTATAGTTAAATTTAGTATTTTTTCATGTGATTTCTTTCTCATTTTAGATACAGTAGCTATTTTCACTATTTTAGCTAACAGGGTCTGGTTCTATCACAATGTCTTTTGAACTTATCAGGTCTTCCTGGGGCATTTTCTTTCTTTCGCGACTTTGTGAAGTGCTATGAGTTCTTGAGAGATTAGTCTGAAGATTTCATTAGGTTGTATTGATTTGGGACTTGAGCAGTGTACTTTGCGATTCCGTACTTATCTCAGAGATTAATGCAGAAAATGAGGTCACGTGTCTGGTACAGTGACTATTCAATTGCATTTTCATTGTCAGCCAGAACGGTTTTATGGCCATTTAAAAACCTTTAATTGCTGTTACTGTCATAAGAAGTATTCTTGCCCCCGTCATGGATTGGGAATGTGCAGAATTATCTGCGAGTAGAAGAAAGAATCGTTCGACGAGTGCAACAGAAGGGAGGTCCAAAATCCAGCCAACCAAAGCATTGTTCCAAAGTGAAGAATTCATATTCAGATGCCTGCACCATGGCTGAACCACAATCCATTGGACGGATAATGCTTACGTGCGGTTCCTGCCAAAAGCCCTACCTCTAAAGCACAATCATTCTCTTCAAGGGTCGCTCTGACAGCTTCAGACTAGTGGAAGTTGTAATCCTTTCCCCCATTTAATCAGCCCTATGGGCTAAAGAGCTTAACAGAATGGTCCAATAACAAAAAAAAGACGTTACACAAATTCCTTGGAATACATGCTGCTTTGGGAATATTCTTTTCTTTATTCATAGTAGTTAGGAATGGATTAGGGGGCATCAAAGGATGAAAGCTATAACCAATCGATTTTAAGAACTTTGCATTGTTCCCCTCCAAGTAAAACTCTGAATCTTAGCCTCGCCGAGATATTTAATGCTGATGATTTGGAGATGAAATAATGCATTTCTGATTTATCTCCAGCTTCAGCCAGAACCATAAGTCTTTAATCAGAAAAGGAGATAAAGGCAGCGTTGTGACGCGGATATGTACAGTGCGTAAGTGTTTAAGTAGCTTTCCTCTTCTAAGTGGAGAGAGGGTGGAAAAAACAAGATCTAGAGAACCCTGCTTTGCACTCTTCTTCGATGCTGATTTTCTTAAACTACCACTGTCTCTTTCAGGCCAGCCAACGGCTTTAAGCAAAGTGTTAAAAGTAAGTCCGCCTGAAATCCTCCCAAGTCTACTTTGGCAGTCCAGCTCTATGACGGATCTGGATAATTATGGATTCCGAGCCTTCCCACCTCTCTCAACTGCGACATGAATGGGTTTATTGTAAACTGTGAAAGATTAGCACGCTAGCCGCTCAAGCCATTTTGGCTACTACTTTCGTTTCCCGGCGTAAGTCACACTTGTTGCCGAACGGAGAAAGCGTCTGCAGGAAGTACACATTGTTTATTCTCCAATACTCTGAGAAATATGGAGGAACCTTAACCCCCCCTCCCCAACAGATGCCACACTCACACAGTTGGTACTGCATTATCTTAGGGCCAAGAATTTTCCTAGACCACCTTTGACCAACCAATTTAGAATTAGCAATTGTGCTTTGGCATCTCGGCTTACCTCTAAGACTCCCACAGCCACACATGGGGATGGACAGGAAGTATCAGCACAGCTTGCAGGAGAAGTTATGCACAAATTGGACGTCCCGCTCATGGTGCTTGAGAATCCGATAGGAAACAGTCGCTTGATCCCACCCCAGCCTGGGCGGTGCTATGCCAATTGTATATTACTGTTTGATTAAACTGAAAATAACTGTTGTGTCGAAGCCATCCCTATAAATCTCCACACTGGTTCCAGTTTGTCAACACAAACTGTAGTGTAGTTTTAAGTCACATGAAAATAATCATGTCGTTTCTCTTAGATTTGCCTAATTTGTGTTTCATGCTTTACCGTAAAGGATGCTATGTGGCTAAATGGGTTGCTGAGATGGGGATTTCTAAGTGCTCTAGGAAACTAAGAAACTGAGAGAATCTAGTACGTGCTCAGCGGTCCAAATACAAATCATCAAGCAACACATTGAGTTTCAAGATGAGCATGTTACCGCGTCCCGCTATCTGATGGACCTGCATGCGAGGACTAATGGGCTAGATTTGTGTGCGAGACGTGGCCGCTTAGAAACTCAGGTGTGAAACTTCCTAGAAACATGACCACTGAACATTTCTAAATCAGATTGCAATCATCAGTGATTCCTGAGGAAACGCACAAAAAGCTGAGAGACACCCTTTTAAAAAAATGACTGAGTGATGACTGTCGTGTACCCGAGTATGATTTTTCTCCTGTTGCCTTTGTTTACAACTGAGTAGTGAGTTTCGTTTTGTTTTTGTGAATGTCATAGTTCATTTTGTAAACATTTCATTAAAAAAAATTTTTTTTTTTAAATCCTACATTAAGGTTTTTTTATGAAATAATCAATGGATGATCCCAAACTGGTACTACCCTTAGATAGAGCTATCTTTTCAATTTTGACCCTATTTATTTCACAGGTATTAGGTTTCCAAATAAGTGGCAGATGTGGCACAATCCAGTATACATTGTCTATGATTATATGGTCAGGCATAAACCACTGTAAAACTGCAAATGTCCACTGTAAAATTTCATTAAGAGCCCACATCTCTGAGTAGTATGAGGAATCATTTTTATATTTAATTTATTCTTTTTTTTTTCCATATAGTTTACATGTTTTTTCACTGGTGTCTTTGCTATGGTAAAAAAACACTTATTTGAAATAGGGTCCTTTTCCTGGGTGTAGTAAACATTTTCCACAAGCACGTGTCAGCCAGCACCCTCTCTCCCATTTGATCATGCACTTTCCAGACGGTTAAAAACATCCTTTGCATGTGATTTGCAGATCAAGATGGTTTAGATCATTAAGCAGAGACCACCCCCTAGAATTAGCAACAGCCAAGACATTAGTCATCCTCTCCCTTTCCAATACCTGTCTCGTTTCCTACACTGCATTGCTGGTAGGGGGAGGTTTTTTTTTCTTTCTCAAATGGGTGCTCCATGGGGTTACTGAATGAAATCATGCTCTTGTTTGCAATGAATCACTGCAACATGAAGTAACAATTTTTAAGCAACGCAATTTGCAATCAAACCAAATGTTTTATGTGTTTAAATGCGTGAGTGTGTGTGTTGTGGTTTCCCTCTAGGTCCTTGTATGTAATAACCAAGAACATTAGGTAATGATATTTTAACCAGTTCAGAGTTGCATGTTGTGTGACATGTTTTTTTCTTGGTGCTTAATATTTACAATTTTTAGAAATAAGTGTATGGAACATCATAACTGCCACAGGAGAGGACTGTTTGGAATAATGCATAAATAAAATTAGGGTTTGATGTGAAGTATGTGTGGTTTTTTTGGAGAGACTTTCTAGGTTTAGAAACAGAAAGTGACTTTTTTGGAGCTTTGCAAGGCGTAAGTATCAAACAATTGTCAGAGAGAAAGAGAGAGGGCGGCCAGCCAGAAACAGCAATATTTCTTCATGAGGATGACAATAAGAGGCCATGTGACCTGTGTATGGCCTGTCAGGAGAAATGAAAATGAATAGTTCCTGTCCTGACGAAGGCAGAAATCTCTCGAGGATCTACATGTGTCGAAAATGGACAATTACTACATCATGCCCGAAAGAGTAACCTTCATCCTAGCAAGTGATTCAAACGATCCATCTCTCACCTACAACCTGCTGTTTTTCAATCCAAGTTTGTCTTCTAGATAAGAACTAACCAGATCGCATGAAAGATGCCAGTTAGGCTTTTACAATCACAGTGTATTATGCAAACAAATTGGCAACACCCAATGAAAAAATAATCATATTTTGAGGGAACCAATTTGTCGAAAACTTGTGCTTCCTATTAATTTAAATCCTAATTGATAGCATGTTATCAGCCATAAAAGCTATAATCTAAGAATCAATACATTAAAATATGAGAATCTTAAGTGAGATCTAACACATATTTAAAGAGTTGTCGCTCGAATTAAAGTTGTAACAGTCACAGAAACTATCGCGAAAATATTTATTTGTCAAGGGGAACAGTGTCAAAAATCACAAAGGAACATACTGAATAAGGGGTCTCCAGTCGAAGCTCACCGACAGGGATAGACGGACATTCAATAGGACACTTGTTAATAAAAACCACAGAACTGAGCAGCACCTCTGTGAACAAGTCTTAACAAAAACTGCCCATCGTAAGCGTCACAAAGCTGATCATTTGGGCAGATTTGCCGTTCAGAAAAAGCTTGTAACCAAGGCCAATGTGCAGCGACGCAAAACCGAGTTTGATGAGCACAAAACCTGGACTTCTGAGCAGTGGAAGGCAGGGTCTGGTGTGTCACCTTTCATACTTTCCCAACATCTGGATGGATATATTTCTGGAGATTTGTTGATTTGAATGGAATCATGGATTCATGTTTGAAGCCAAAGAAAGCCTTTGGGATTCACTGCATTTTCCCCAGCTATTAAACATAGTGGCAGATCCCTCATGAAATGGGCAGCCATCTTGAGGGATTCATATGATCCAATTATTACTCTGCATGGTAGAAGGAATACTAAGCTATTTTAGGCGACCAGGTGTACCCTATGGTGCAAACAGTGTTTACTCAAGATGTTCACATACTCCAAAATGAAAATTAACCCATACACACTGCTAAACAGATCCAAGTTGGTTTTCCTGAACCCCAGGATGAAAAAAACACAAATCTCCGACTCTAGATGTCATTGAACCTTCTCAATCTCTTGAAGAACTGGAAACAAGCATTCCTTGTTAAAAAAATGGCCTAATAACTCACTAGAAACAGTTAAAAACGTGTCTGACTATATTCCAAAAGAGATTTAAGCTGCTCAGAAGGCAATGTGTCGCCCAACATTTTGTAAGTTAATGAATATAAAAATTTATACATTACTAATATGTTATTGACCCCCTATATATAGTAGGATCAAAAACTAACCAAGAGACCTGGAACTCATATTCTGTATTATATATTGGCACATACATTTGTAATACATTGTTGAGTCTAGTTTTGATCTTCAGATAAGTCAAAACTGATCAATTATATTGTAATATTCACACAGGGATCGATGGAGTGAATACTACATATTTATTCATAAAATTACACCACTTTCATAGTCAAGGTTGCAGTGTGGAGTCATGACAAAATCAATAAGGCAGTGGGACAAAATCCCACTTGGGACAAATCAGTTTGCACACTGGTTGAATGGAGAAGGCAGAACACCTTCAGACAACATTCACGCCGCTACCTGGGAATCACCCAAAACCAATACAGAGGTAATGTTTGTATTTGAAGCAGCATTTCATCAACAAAAATACAGACTTGCAGAACCTAGTAGCTGAAGAAAAAAAAACGAGTCTGGATTTCACTAAAGAAGGGTTCCACGTAAAAAGGATTTGCTGTGTGTTTGTTTTTATGCCACTTAATGAAACCCCCCGGTCCCATCTTCCGGCCTTACTTTCACACAGGGTCTCTGTGCATCCCTATCATTAGTTGCTATCTAGCATTGACAGTGGAGTAATTTGAACTCCAGCCCCCAAGGGCCTACTCCTTTACTTCCTGCTCTAGGAATAAGCTGCCTATTGATTAGATATCAGGCTGTAATTGGGCTCCGATCTCTCTTGCCCTGAGATATATGATGGAGATGACAGGAAACGGATACCCTGCTGCTGCTTGTAAATAGTCTGGTTGAACAAAATGTCTTCTAACCACTTCGGTGCCAAGTTTCTCCGTCTTCTTCTTCTTTTTCCTTCCTTTTCTCGATGTGGTCCAGCGAAGTGTGAATTTACAGGCGCCGCCCACGGAGAGAGTGAATATTACGAATGAAAATAAAAAAACCTCCTGGGTTCGACTTTCACACCACTGACTGCGTTGGCCCCTTTTCCTTTCACAAACAAGATCCCAGAGAACGGGGGAGCCAAACTTCTCGGTTCCAGTGACTGCCCAAGTGCAGCAAGATCATTTCATCTGCTTGGTTATAATCCAACAAAATACATGTAAATAGTTTATTTGATCATAAGTATACAGCCATCATATAGAAAATACGTTTTTTAATCATTTGTGTTTATTAAACTTAACTTCCTCTGCACAGCAACTTCTCACTTTTCCTGCGAATAAACCTCATGTATGCAATGTTTGTCCATGAGTTATTCTTTAGATAAAAGTTAAATAAACTGGGGAAAACTATTGTGTTTCAATTCAATGAATGCACATATTATTTTCCAATAATAAACACACACTCCAGCATGTCTACACTCGGACCAATGCAATAGTGTGTCAAAGATTGAAATCAATGAGACAAACGACAACCGGCAGGTCATCTCTGCGAGCAGTAGCCCTTTCAGCGTGACTCACCGTCTCTGTCCTATCCGCGGAAGCTGTGCTCTGTGGACCCTAGTACATGCTTTCAGACTTCTGCCCCATCTTGGGTGTTAGCTCTGTCGGTCTGGCCCATTGTCACACTTGCCTTGTGTGCGGTAAATGACGGGCAGTGAAGCCCCACCGTCCCCCAGTCTGTAGCTCCTCACACCGTGGTAAAAAGAAACAGACCATAGAAATGAGGCCATCTCCCACATGGAAACAGGCAGCCTCATGCATGCCATTTCCCCCCGAATAGGAAGCCCGGTACAGGAAGTCAAGTATCTAGCCCCTCAGTGGTTAACTCTTCTCCCACGAAGCGCCTTGACACATTCGGGCTAACACAGTTTACCACGAACACTGCCTCTGAAGCGCCTTCTTATAGCTCGAGGGGACTTCTCTGCAACTAAGGCCTTTGCTGTCAGTCTTCAATAATTGCACATTAACAACTTGGAAAGAAAACACGCAGGTGTGTCTAGTTGATGTTGTTAACGCACAATATATTAAACGTTTAAGAAATTAATTATAAACGCAGTATGATAAGGAGTCATTAGTCTCTTCTAAAAAAATGGCCATACTGACGACTGCAAAAAAAAATGGCGTTTCTATTAACAATGATGATATATGGAGGGGTATTGTGGGCTGCCCTATCCGATTTTTTAAAAGTTTGTGGAAGACGTGACTTACTTCCCTTAAGGTAATCAGACCCAAGTACAGTCTCCAAGTGGACCACACTGCTGCCGTCATATGGCAAAAGGTTCCCTGGGGTAGTCTGAGTAGCTTTAAACACCATGCCCACGGCTGAGTCTGACCAAAATGGGAAGAGAAAGTTAATGGGCACTTACGGGATCGCGGAAACATTTTCCTCTGGAGACGCGGCGGTTTGGCTGCTCTTCTCAGTGTGTTCCAACAAGGCGGTGCGTGTTGATTGGCCGCTCCGGAGCCTTTTGAACATGAGAGGAACAGGCACCAACAGGCTGTCTGCTCCCTTCATGAGCTAAGTCTGGGCCTGGCTGCGCGGGCATTGCTGCTGGTTCGTGCCCCTGGCACAGGCCAGCGGTTCGAGGCCACACATTTGTGAATGCAATTTGAGATGGCGCAGATAGAGGGCTGGTCTTTTGTTTTTGCTGAAGCTCAACCTTCACTTATTTTTGCGCTTTGTATTTTTTCTTGCCTGTTTACGCGACGTCTTGTCCCCCCCACTTTTTCCTTTTATTAAAGCTGTTTGCCTGCATGTTCTGTCATGGGGAGAGTAAAAAATATCAGGCTGATAAACTGGAATCCTTTCCAAGTCATCCTGTGAGTAGACACAACATGACAAGGCATCCATTTACTTCAGAGATAAATGCGTTTAAAAACTCTCCCTTGCTCCTAAAATCTTCTTCAAAACCACATTTGATATGGATCTAATTTCCCCACTCAATAATGTCATCATCAAAAAGTCAAACATCACAAACAACCAGTTAATCATTTGAGCATTGCTTACTCTCCCCTGGTTTAAATTACAAGGTTAAAAATCACTTTCCTCTGTAAAAACGGATCCCCCCCCCAATACGTGGATCACCTTGACTGTCGCTCTGTTTTTCTGTCTTTAAACGGGCTTTTCAACAGAATTAAAATGAAAGTGCATCCCTCCCACACGGACAGAGTTGCACACCAGTCCCAGTGTCCTACTCTGCAGCATGATTGACCCACAGTGAAGTTCCAAGAAAGAAAAAAAAAAAACCTGGATAAGTGTCAGGCAGGAATAACAGGAGTGCACCAGAAGGGCTGTGAGTGAGGGAAACAGATCTGTTTTAGTAAAACCAGCGCGCTGAAGGAAAAGCATTCGAATGTTGACAGTCTCAGCAGTGTAATCCAGCCCTGAAGAGAAACTAATTAACTTGATTGTCTTACCACTGTTCCCATTAGGCCGGAATGAGATAGATTGTGTTAACTTAGCTCCCATTAACGTTCATTCCGTAATGAGAAAGGGCAGAACAGCCATGCAGGCATTACTCGGATGCTTTGATAGCCGGAGGAGGTGAAGGGTGGTGGGGGGTTGGTTGGTTGGGGTGCTTTGCAGCTTCAGTCAGACAGGTGCTAGTGTTCCCAGTTGGAGCAGCTTTCAACATGCCCTGTCAGCTAGCAAATCATAATGACATATGTGGGGAAAATAAGTAACCCTGGCTACCCCGGTTCAACAGGTTAAAAGTGTGTGCCTTGGGTCCCTCTAGTTCCCGGTTTTTAAATCAAGGCCATCTTTTACAGCGAATGCTTGTTTCCTCTTATTTTCTTTTTTCTTTTCATCCCTTATACTGGAGGACCATTATGATTCATGGCCTGTGTGCTGATAAACAACCAAAGGGCACTACTAACTTCCGGTGTCAATTTTAGAACACAATCAGACAAGAATTTCACCAAAGAAAAACCTTCATTGTTCACGGTGTTTGCAGCCGTTACGGGTCGAACATGGTAATGTGCTTAAATAAATACTGTAATTTCCTTTCTTTGACTAGCGTTCCGACAGGTGCTTTAGCTTAGGAGAACAGTATGGTCATTGAGCATAAAACAACGTGGGTTTAGGGACGGACATCATATTCTACCAAGCATGCATGCTCCAAAACTGTATTTGTAAACAAATAAAGACATACGTGCAAGGCCCAAATGGTGTCCTCCTGCTGTTTGCGCTGGAATTTCGTGGAGGGGCATAACGAGAGGCTGGCAGTCCTGCTGAGACACGGTTTCACCATATTGCAGTGCTCTCTTTGATCTGGGTCCAATTATTTCAGCTCTGCATGTGCCCTGACGTGTTTTAACCACACTACAGTGAGCCTACGCGGGACCATTAGAAGGCGGCGGGCTTGAACAACACCATGGTTTCAGTCCTGACACTGGTGTGGTTGTGTTCTGCAGCACATACAGTCTGTGGAGTTAGAACATGTGTGCGAGGAGACGTTTTATACGCTCATTGAATTCAGCCGTGTCTACAATAGAAAATGTTTAAATTCTGGTTATTGCGGGTGGTCGGGGTGAGAGGATCCAACGATTCCTTAGTCTAAGACCCGAATAACCATCCTGCTTCATGCCAAGATACCAAGTGGCTGGACCTAAGTATCCATTAAAGCACAGCTGGTTGATAGGCGCGGCAGTGAGTAACCATTCTGGAGTTTGCACTGTTGCTTTCTGGGAGATAACTGAAAATAAGTCACCATAAATTGCCTGTGTGCGTTTTTCATCCACACAGCAGGTGAGCTAATGGCAGAAGAGTGGTCAGCTAAAGACCAGCTGTTAAATTATATTTATTGTTATTTTAGTGTTTTTTGTTCTTACTATTACTAAATGTGCATGATCAGACTAGCATTCAGTAAATAACTAGTCAATTTTAACATTTACTAAATAGTTGTGAATTTTGACGTGGCTTTCCACGCTACAAGTATAAAGTAAACTGCCTGTCTATAGGAGTCGAACCACACCAAGCACAAAGTGAACTGCCTGTCTATCGGAGTTGACACACAACAAGCATAAAATTAACTGCCTGTCTATCAGAGTTACATTTACATTTACATTTTTGGCATTTAGCAGACTCTCTTATCCAGAGCTGTAGCAAAAGTGCTGTAGTTTTAGGGATTAAAGTGCAATTCAAAACTGAGCTAACTTGCCCCAGTGACAATTACTGAGAGCGGGTATAAAGACGAATGCTGCAAAGAGATTACAGCAAGCGTTAAGTGAACTTCCTCTCTTTCAGTGTCGACACACAACAAGTGTACAGTGAACTGCCTGTCTATCGGAGTCGAACCACACCAAGCACAAAGTGAACTGCCTGTCTATCGGAGTCTAACCACACCAAGCGCAAAGTGAACTGCCTGTCTATCAGTGTCGACACACAACAAGTGTTAAGTGAACTTCCTGTCTATCGGAGTCGACACACAACAAGTGTACAGTGAACTGCCTGTCTATCGGAGTCGACACACAACAAGCGTAAAGTGAACTGCCTGTCTATCGGTGTCGACACACAACAAGTGTTAAGTGAACTGCCTGTCTATCGGAGTCAACACACAACAAGCGTAAAGTGAACTGCCTGTCTATCAGTGTCGACACACAACAAGTGTACAGTGAACTTCCTGTCTATCAGTGTCGACACACAACAAGTGTACAATGAACTGCCTGTCTATCGGAGTCGACACACAACAAGTGTACAGTGAACTGCCTGTCTATGGGAGTTGACACACAACAAGTGTACAGTGAACTGCCTGTCTATCAGTGTCGACACACAACAAGTGTAAAGTGAACTGCCTGTCTATCAGTTTTGACACACAACAAGGGTAAAATGAACTGTCTGTCTATCGGAGTCGACACACAACAAGTGTACAAGGAACTGCCTGTCTATCGGAGTCGACACACAACAAGCACAAACTGAACTGCCTGTCTATCAGTGTCGACACACAACAACCGTATAGTGAACTGTCTGTCTATCAGTGTCGACACACAACAAGCGTATAGTGAACTGCCTGTCTATCAGTGTCGACACACAACAAGCGTAAAGTGAACTGCCTGTCTATCAGTGTCGACACACAACAAGCGTATAGTGAACTGCCAGTTTATCGGATTTGATAAACAACCAGCACAATGTGGAAAGTGCTTCATCTCAGGCCTTCGGAAATATATTTGGATTCCTATTTCATCCTTTTCTCTGAAGTTCTGGCAACAGTTCTGCCCATAACTGGCTGACTCCCACTGGCGCCTTTGTTTGGCCTTGCCAGAATTCCCCAAGCATCCACATGCTTCAGATGGATTCCTCCTCTCTATTAATGCTTTTTCATTTACATTTTTTAAATACCATTTTTTCCTGTTGGAAACCTACAGACTCTATGCCATATATCTACTCATATTGATTTCTATAGATGTTACATTCTATATGTCATTTTAGGAGATCATTTGCTCTAGACCTCAGCTTGTAATTGTCTGCCCATAGTTGAACACCTGGAATTCCCTTGTGCTAATTGAGGGGGGAAGAAGCTAGCCTAATGGTTCTATCTATGTACTTTTACAAAAGGAAAGTTTGTGAACTGAAAAAGTGCTACCATATTTAATTTGAATGTCTCTATTTTAAAAAAAAACAAAAAAAACTGTCACTCACAGAGTCCCTTTAATGCATTATCAGAAAAGTTTTGCAATTACTTTTTTTTTTTTTTTTTTAACTGGAAACTGTAAATACTTTACTTAAACATTCATTTGTTGTAAACACTCACAAATAAGAGTGAAGAAAAAAAACGTTCTCACTACATCCATGTTGATTTTCAAGGATTGACATCTACTATATAAAAGTAGGACTTTATCGGTTTCATCTTTTGCATCTGTTTTAGTCGTGTATTTAGGACTCGTCCTGCATAGCAAGCAGGCTAACTAATAACTCAATGTTTATGTTGAGCGTTCTTTTCAGGCGGCAGTGTCACTGAAAAGACTGCAGATGGTTATCACCGGACACCACTAAACTTTGAACAAGCAGGGGAGAAGATAATCTCGCCTTATGAAAACTTGTCTTTTCACAGAATTGACTGAGGCGCCATCTGCTATCCTCGTTCAATAAAAAAAAAAAAAGAGAGAGAGACATGCATTTTCCCCATTATGCCATGCATTCGGATTTCCTCTTGGAAAGAATGAGCATTCTGCTGGTTAAGCCTCCATTTTGTGGTAGTAATCAGAGCTGGTCAGCTGAGTCAAAACTAGCGGACAGGCCGTGTCTATCTCACCCTCATCCTTGAGCGGACGAGGAAATTACGGAAGGGAGCAGAAGAACGAGAACAGTAAAGTCTGCACGTTCATCACAGGAGTTTCAAAATGGTCTGTCGTGATCACAGGAGTTGTTAAACGGTCTGTCGTGGTAGCCTTAGCAATGAGTTAGAAAGGGGTTTCTTTCGAGGAGAGTGCTGGCTGCACGCTAAAGAATGTATACTCTTCTCTGTTCATTTTCTGGTCTCTATCTCACTCTCTTTTCATGAGCCATGATCTCTGCTCAGAAACCTGAGTTTGTTTACTACCAGCTAGCCAATGATTAGCTGATGTTTGCTGATATATGAGGTATTTCAGATTTGTTTCTGCAAGCTGGAAGAAGACGGGAGTTTAAGGCTGGTGTGTTAAATTGTAGTAGGGTAGAGCAGATCAGTTAAATTCCTCTCTCTTTCTTCATGAGATGGTTCAATAAACACTACCTAAAACTGAAATATATATATATGTACACTATTCTCTTTTTAATTATACTGTCACATTAAACAAAAAGTATACTATTTAAACACTTAATTAATTGCACTATATCTAGATACTTTTTTATTTAGATACTTTCTAAGTTTCAATATATATTCAAGAAGATAAAATAACTTCTCTAGAGTTTGACAGCCTAAAGTTCCCAACTCCTAAACAACAATATCCAATTATATCTACTAATGTTTAATATTATAATTGATTTTATTTAATTACATAGTTTTGCACAACTGCATAATTTTGTTAGGATTACATTTCATATGAAAGGTTCTTGTGTGCTATAATATCATATAATACAGTATATGTAAATAATTTGACATGCAGTGCTGTCTTATGTAATTATCTCTGCTGAGTTTTCTCAAGCGCTTTTTTGTCATCTGAAGCATCCTGAAGTGATATGTTTCTGTCTCCTGTTTTTGGTCTGGACAATGCCCAAAATCTTTGAGGGCCAACTCAAATATTTGTAATAAGAGCCAAAGCCGGTACAGTTTGACTGCCACAACAAATTGGACTCATGTGGAATAGGGGGATGATATAGTGAAAATGGAAGATAACCGAAACGGGAAATCTGAGCGCTGTCATAGCCTAGAGGGAACCTGCTGTTCACGTTTGCCTTGGACACAGACCAATGTTCAGTCATTAAAAGCCAAACATTTTGTCTGCTTCAATTAAATGTCACTGTCCCCAGTAGTGTGTGCGTGTGCGTATGCGTGAGCGTGTGTGTGTGTGCGTGTGTGTACACTGTGTATCTCTTTCTAAATGCCCATTACACAAGCTAGTTACCACATAATGCAATTTGCGTAATTTGATGTAAACTTTAAATGAGCTTGGATGCTGTCGGTTATAGAGAGGTAGTGTGTTAATTTGTGATTTACATTCCGGCACATTCCATATGGCCTCACAAAAGTCTAAAAAACTCTCTGGAATAGGCAGTGGCGGAGGGCGTGCTTTGACACATCGAATGACAGACACACAAAAAACCTTCAAAGAAAAGAAGTATTAAGAGATCATAACTTGTAGAGAATGTAGAGAAAAAATATTGACACACACACAGAGACACACAAATTAAAAATATAAATTGCCAGATCAGTTAGCCAAGATTGATTAAATCATGTCATTTATGCCAATGAAAATGGAAACAATAACCCTGGATATTATTTGTGAGAAGTCATGGGAATTCATGAGTCTTTGCGGACAATAAATTTAACTGTTTTCAGGGTGTTTACTGGATGTACTTCCAATAGCAATAGACAAAAGGGTGACCTAAGACCACGGTGTCGAAAAGTAGTTAACATCCTTTCGACACAAGTTAAAAGTTGTTGTTTTTTTGTTCTCCATGTTTAGAGTTCTGGAACCTCAAGCATAGGCAATAGCTCTTTGGCCAAGTCAGTTATCTACCATTTGCCCAGTTTATGTTGGCTCTTCAACTTGTGTACAAAGTTGTTCAAATCATTTTCAGCCTCTCAATATTAAAGTTATTTGGCCAACATCTGTGAATTAGACTGTATTAGTCCTGTAGCATACCTATGTGATAACTGCAAATTGATTACATTTCTCTATAAATCAATGCACTAGTAAGCTTCTGCCAAAGTACATTTGCAGAATTGTTTTCCTTCTTTTTCCCACGAAGGTGCAATAAAATCACTTTTGACGAGCCAAAAAAATTACTACAGTGAAAACATAAGTCTGTTTTCATATAATATGACCTGATTTCATTTTTTTTTTTTTTTGTCCTAGTGGTTGATTCGTTACATGGAGCTAATCGAGCTGTTCTTTCTTCCTTCCCTTTCAAACTAAAATAGGCCCGGGGGTGGTTGTCCCTCTTAAGGAAAACCCTTGGGAACGACCAACCCGGAGTCTGGTTGCCTTCTCAGAGCTGAACCTGGGTTTCCACATCCCTTTACAGGCTGTCCATCAGATGTTTCGCTGTCTCCCCAGACATCCTTTTGGCACTCTGCCCTGGGTGACGACTTGGTGCAGAGGTCCCGTAGCTGACTTCAAGTGTCACATATATTATTAAAGAAAGTCTCACTAGATAACAATGTGCGATCTGTCACAGCAAAGATACTTCATTGACACTTGAACCTTCCTGCTTTAAAAAAAAAGGCATTTTCAGTTAAGCACGTACATAGTCTCGTCTACGTTGAGAAAGAGGTGTACTACCTCGTGACATCTTCTTTATCGATGTGTGCTACAGATGAAATTCAGAAAGGTCCAAATAGCGTTAATACTCTGAGAAGCTTATGAGGATTTAGAAACGTCACGTACCCCGCAGTGTTAAGTCCAAGGACCTTTCTTCCCATGTGTGGTATCTGGACATTTTCCTTAGACAACCACTTAAGCCTGAAGCCCTCTTTGACACCATCGCCACCCATACTGACAGTGTGCAGTGACAACCCAGTCACACTTGCAGGTTCAGGTATTGATCTTCACAAGCTACTAGCTAGCTGAGGGTAGGACATGACAATAGAAGAGATTAGACATGGACGGAAGTCACAAGCCGAAATGAACAATCCCGGAGTGGATACCATTAAGTTAATTATTTGCAGCCAAAAGACTTTGGGTTTACACTTCTAAAGATATGCATATACTTTTATACATACATTTTAAAAAGTCAATTGACAGATGTTGGTGTATCTAGTCATTAATATTTTTGCTTGTTTGAATGTTACTAGTGATAACCTTTACAAATGTGATATAGAACCTGAACAACAAATCTAGAAGTATTTGAAAGATTTGACCAGGTGCCACAGCCTGAAACATGTCTAATATTGTTTCAGCATTTCAGCACACTCTGAGCGTTAATGCTTTCTAAAACGTATTGTAAAAAAATCTCCCATAACCAGTGTTTCCCACGTCTAGTTTTGTGCAATTTCAACATAATTTGAGCCTTTGATTAATGAGACCATTCTTTTCCGGCATCAGTTGTACATTTAAAACAATGGGCTTAGTCCACAAGCTATGTAGGAATTCATTTTCATTATTTTGCTGATTATAGCGTGGCCTTTGATTTTGCATTTCCTCGCTAGATTTAACTGCAGGGATAAAGAGTGTACAAAGCGTATACATGTTCTACACAGGTTGAATCATTTCCATTGAAAATAATCAAGGTACTCTGACCATGAAAAATGCATATGGGAAAACTGTGATCAGGAGGACACGACGAAACAGCAAGGGGTCTTCCCAAACTATGTTTATCATAACAGTGTGGCGTGACCATACATGGACACATTTTTGCATATATTTAGTTGCTCTGTCCACCAAGACAGTTCTCATATCTTTGCCGGAATACCCTCGTTATCCAGGAGAAGGTATTTCTTCATTTGTTGAAGTATCGATTAATCAGTAAACACCCAAGACTGGGTTTCGCAAGCAATTAGGACCGTCCTTCTGCAATGCGCATATTTTATTTCATACCATAAAAGCTATGAAATTAAAGATTTTCAAAGACATGGTGACTCAAAACACATGCTGACATTGTATTCACAATTGCATTCAAATTGCGCAAGTACACCTAACTATAACTCTGAGCTATGTCCCAATCTACGGTTCTGAATGTTGAGATCTGGAATTTATGTTTTGATATCTAGATTCAATACAGTCATAGTGATTTACTAGATATGTGTGATATTTTGTTGTCTGGAAAGATATATCAAGGGTCCAAATTGATCTTAATAGTCTGACATTTTGAGCTTTGAAGAAATACTTGTTCATAAGGCTTTAAATAGCTGGCTCTGACGCACAGAGAGCAATATCAATGTTGAGGTGCGCTTTAGTAATACACCAGCATCTGTCTCAGCTTTTAAGCAGGGGACACCACACACACCAGGACTTTGACTAGATTAAACTGGAAAGTGTATCTGCTGACTTTCTTTGATTCATCAATATCAATATAAAATTGTCTGTGGTGGTTCTGCAAAGCATCTGTGGGAGAGTCGCCCGTTAGACTCCAGTCAATTATTTGCCTGCAAATGTTCCTACCTGGCAGGAATGACAGACCGATCTCTGTTCCAATCAGCAAAGCTAGCCCTAAAAAATTAGGGGCTATCTTGGGCAGCTGAACACATTTAATGGTTGTCCATGTTACGACTATTCTAAAATCATCTAACCCAGTAGTTTGGAAAAACAAGGTTTATTAGAATCGGCTCTTGACTATGTCTCATGGAAGCAGTATTTTATTCCAATGACATCTTTTGCTTTTGAAAAATTGAAGTAGACATGCACGGAATCTTGCATTACATAATCATCTAGTGCTGGTACATCAGACCTGTAGATGTCATGATCTTAAACTAAAACTGAGTCACCAAGCTATTGGTTAACTTGGAGAGACGTTAAATGCCGTCAAATAGAATCATCACCCTGACACCCTCGAAAATTGCTTCAACAAACACACACCAACGCCAGTTTCTGGCAGCGGTCTTACCTGCGCTGCTCAGTCTAGCCACTTTGGCTTGAAATGTGCAAAGGGTTTGCATGTGGAGACTGTTAATGAATCACTGGTGGCTGGGAGAAATCCAACATCCCTTCACTCCAGCCGAGTGAGCCAGCGTGCATCCAAAACAAGCACGAAAAGGGTGGGGTTTGGAGACGCTGCAGTACCAGCTCAATGCCTGACAGTCACGTCATTATGTACACATCCACTGTTCTCCCTGAATGACTGCTTCAGAGATGATTACATGTACGACATGAACGACTTCAAGAGTCAAAGAAGAGTTTTATAATTACTAACAAAAAGAGGAAACCCAACTGTGCCTCTCTTCCTCTCAAGACGGTTGCAAATCATTATTCCTGAATTTCAGATGAGCGTGGTAGCTATTTTGAGTGCCGCTCGTGCAACAGCGACTGAAAAATAGTTTGTCCCTACCGCTGGGTTAAGGTGCAAGCTCTTCTATATGCACGGGGTAATGTTTCGGATTGCTCCAGACATTTATCTTGGTCTTTAGTGTTATGAATTTAAACTCTTCTGTAGCATTGTTTAATATGGAATCTTTATAACATAACAACTTCTCCCACAAGCACATTTATGTAAATAAATAATAAGGATGCATGATTTATTCTTGGTTATATTTTATTGGCCTAGCAGACTGCCTGACCCGGACCAAGTGCTAACAAATTAACCTGGACCAAGATTTTAACAAATTAAAATCTTCTCTGAATCATTTAGACAAAGAGCTACGTTGACGGTATGACCCTATGACCCCTCGGTCTAACCAGTTCCCCACATGCTGTTGTGCGGATGCTTCCCTTCCCGGCCGGGATCCCAGTCCGAGGCGAGCATGCGTCTTCACAGGGACGCAGTCTGGAAACATCTGTACAGTGGGCGAGAGAGAGACGCACAACACTGGAGCCTGGAAGGGTGGCCACTTTGCCTTTTAGAGCCTATCATGCCCTGCTTTTCACTTGCCTCTTTTGAAGCTGAATGAGGAGGTGGGACAGCATTTCTCGTTGTGGATCATTCAGCAGTTATGTCACTTTTCTAGCACACACTCATTACATGCGATCTGAAACAGAAGCAAATAGGTAGCATATTTTGTATTCAGCAGTGTGTCTTCATTGCTATGATAAAATTAAGGAACCGTTGCTTAAATCGCCCATACTGCTATCATTAAACAATAAGGGTTTATACTAACTCATGGCATTCAGCCAGACTTGCAACGATCTTGGGAAGAGCTCACAAAGAGTACATTGACAGGGAGTCTGAACCCAGTAAGGCCTTGAATATTTTTATTGAAATTGTTATTGCATTTTTGGAGGTTACCACTTCCAGGGCTGAAATACTCAAAACTCCATTATGTTTGATGAGAGAGATCCTGAAACCAGCCCTGCCTCCCCTCAGCCGTTGAAGCTCTAGCAGGGGAGCCTGGGTCCACATGATGTGAGATGCACCAGGGGTTTATGTGACCTTCAGTCACAAGTTTCTACTAAATCACCTACCTGCAAATGGCATAGTTCTGAGTGTTTGTGGGGGGAAAAGGTTCTTTTAAAAAGTGTTTTAAACCCATATACCATCAACAATATGTTATTAGCTCTGTCTGGAATGATGCCACAATTACATGACTTAAACTCAACAGTTAGTCCTGGTAAAACATTTATTGTCCTTTATCCGATAGAGGGGTTGATTTTATTTTGTCTGTTCGGGAGAACATATTTGTTGCATCATGTATTATGGGGTCTTTTGGTTTATTTAAGAAATCTATTTTCCAGACACACAGTTCACCGCAATAGATCTTTCTTGATATCCCATTCTCCCCCAGGAATTTTGCATAAAGAAAGTTTGAAAATTGCAGCACTACAAAAAAAACAGATGTTGCATACGGGAGGAACTTCAAGTACAACAATGAGAGAAAACCTTAGTATTAATCGGTAGATGGTGCTTGTGACACAGTCATGCATCACTAAACACGCATGGCAGCCATCCTTCCTCGCCAGATCTGCTGGCAATCCTTTGAAAGAGGCAGCGTCCAAAAGCAAAGGCCAAATGCAATGAGCCCCAGAACCAGTGCAGGAACCAAAGCTGTAGAACGCTGCGTTTGATGTGTTTCAGGTGAGAGAGGCCAAGTGTGGAAGCCTCCAGATCAAAACCAACTCTCAGAGCTGACACACAAGAGGATGGCCAGCGCAAGGTGCTGCACCCTCTTATTATCCACAGATGTGCCTGGCCCACCTGCGTGCCGCTGACAGTCTCCTCACACACCGAGGCTTATTCTCTCTCTGTCTCCGGGACCCTTACGGGAAAGGGGCGCATTAAAAGTAAATCACAGCTGGCAAGTTTTATGGCCCCCCCCACCCCCCTCAACCCGCCCGTCCAATAGGAGAACAGCTTTTTCAGCCTCTAACGGTCACGTAAAGAGTAATTAGTGTGGGTATGTGGATTTATTTCTGGGAAGGGATGAATCAGTGAGGAGGGCCTTCTGTTCTTCCTTAAAAGCAGTGGCTCATGATGTCACTGCAGTGAGCTATCCACTCCCCCACAACATAATAGCTCAAGTGGAAGACACATATTAACGAGCGCATCCGTACAAATATGTGCCACATAAATAACTATGCACAGAACATTGCTTTCTCCGGCTGGCTATGCATCATTTTCATACCCGTGCACAAATCAGGTTGTAGCTTGTGGGCAAGCCTGCACACAGTCCCAGATTTTATCAAGCTGCCATAAGTGTTTGTCCTTAACTTCAACTATAAAACTTGGGAAAGTGTAACATGCAAGAAATTGTTAGTTCGGCCAGCATGGCAAAAAAATATTGTCTACTTTACAAAAAAAGGAAACTTAAGAAATCAAAATTAGCATTGTATGTTAACCGAACTCCGGCAACAGTCTTTGGCTCTCGCGGCACAAGAAAAAACTAAATATGCCGTGCTTTTTGTCATGGTGGTTTTGTAGGAAGTGACAACTATGTATTCCTTTTTTTAGAAGTGTACAAGCTTTTTCCCTTTTAGCCATCAAGGGTAAAGCTGTAATGTGTTTAAAATATCAGAGTGAATGTCAGTGTTGTGATGCGGCAGAACGGCCACAATACTGGTGACAAGGGTCAGATCAGTGGGACAGGAAAGTCTGCTACTCCTAAGCCACCCTCAACCCCCCTGGGTGGAGGAACAGAACACAACCGAAGTCTTCCAGAAAGTGATGCGATTCGAGGCCACGCTGCTGCAGTTCCGCTAACTGCAGGGCAGGATGTGGAGTGGGGAACACCCAACCAGTGTGGGCCACCCGGTCACCGACAAGAAAAATACCATCACTTCCTCTCTAACTTCTGACGGTGCCACCGCATGGACGAACTCACGGCTTCCTCCCCGGGTATGTCTCTCTGCCGGGCCTGGTGACTGCGCTGTGCGTTGGGTCGGAGCCTTCCCCTAAGCGCTCACTCAGCACCACAGACAGGGTTTTCCGGCTCAGGAATTTACTGAAGGCTTTTCTTTGTTTTGTTCATTTCCTAGACGGCCTTAAAAACCGCCCCTCTGCTGGATTTTCATTTTCACTTCACAAGAGGTTTACATCCTCTCTTCCGAGCAGATGTACTATGGCAACCTGAAACCTGTGTCCGCCGTGGATGTGTTAGACTGGATGGAGTACTGAACATGTCTTCATCTGAAGCTTACATCACTGCACTGGGTTTTCCGGGTGGGTATTTTCTTCTCGGCTGTATGGTAATCGGTAGCGACACTGGAACATATTGCACTTCCTGTGGAGGGCTCTGAGCCCCGCCGGTCAGCTGCGCGTTTTATTTTCTCTGGACGCTGCTGTTCCGCCACGCCAGCGCGAGACTCCTTCATCGCCAGTGATGCCTCGGTGAGCTCAGCCCTCTCTGGAGTCACTAAGCACACTTAACGGCACACTTTGGAGGGGTCTGTGGTGGAGCGTTCTTCCATCACGCTGAAGAGGACGTGCTGTGTGACGTGCTCCCGCTGTCAGAACCGTGCCGGCCATCCGGCACACAATTTTTTCCTGGCTAATGGCTCATTGTCTGTAATTTGCCACTCCTCACCGACAATCACCTGCTTGGATAATTTTACAATTTTTGATTAAATGCACAATGAAGTGTAACATAAGTATAACATTAAAGAAATATTATATATAACGTAAGTATAATAATGCACATAATGCTGGAACTCTGAATAGCGGGATTGTTCATAAAAGCAACACAAAACCTTCCAGTAAATTTGGGATTTAAACATCGTCCAACCTGAATTAAAGTTTCCATGAAACAATGCAGCCTAATTAAAGCGGTTAAAGGGGGCCGCACAAAGACTCTGCCTGTGAGATACGTGTGAAAGCCCGAGTCTCTCAGTCACAGTAAATGAGGCTTCACGTACGCCGTCTGAAAGACGGCAGAAGAAGCGTGTTATTTTGTTGTGCTCTGCTCTGCGGTGGTGAAGCAGCATGGAGCCCCAATTAGGGATGGAATTCTCCCGCTCATCAACTGGCGGGGCAATGCACTTCCACCTATCAGCCTAAAATGGTTCCTTTCAGTTCTTCTCTCGTTCATTATCCTCTTAATTGAAGAGGCGAGTTGATGACACCCGTAACAGAGTTAAATAATCAGCGTCTGGCCCGGACTGGGCCGGGGAATCCACCTGTTCGCTGGGTTTTAATTTTGCGAAGTGCTGAGTGCCTTGCACAGGGAATGGCTTTGATATACTCGGTAGATGGTAAATCCTGTTACTGATTACTCCCCAACTCCCCCGTGGACCAATTTCCATTTAATCCCTCGATAAGAAGTATAACATATTGTGTAATAAATTATTAAGGTGTCGTCAGGCCCCAAGATTAAAACCCACACTCATTCGTGTCACAACAGAGACAAGGAAATTCACGAATGAGAGAGAGAGAGAGAGAGAGAGAGAGAGAGAGAGAGAGAGAGAGAGAGAGAGAAACACAGGCCAGACAGTTTAATTAAAGCAGCCAATTCATAATATTTGTCGAAGGTCTAATTATATCCCCCTGAAGATTTGTGTTCTCAAGAGACAATACCAAACAGCACCCAAAATCATTTGTTCTTGTAAATATAATTTCTGGGTTGAATTTTTTTCTTTTTTTTTAAGCATGTCTTTGTTCTTTGTTCCTTGTAGAGAAGCTTCTGATGGTTGGATCTTTAAATTAATTTTATTTATTTATTATAATCTAATTAAGCTGCGTTACCCATTCCCTATGGACAGCTCTATTATACTCTTCGGGGTTTGTTTTAAGTGTTATTCCAGATTGAGGTACGTGGCCTTGATTTTTCAACCTCTCATTAAATTGGCTGGAGTCCCCCGTGGACAGCTTCATTTGGGTTAGGTCACGGGAGACCCAACGTCAGCAGCCATGTCAAACCACTTGTGCAAATCTCTTCGGCTCCAAAGGAGACATCGTCGGTTAACATTGTTTATTTTTTCTCTGATTTTGTAAACACTCAAAAACAGCCCCCCCTGTTTTCAGTAATGAGCTTTGGGATGGTAACGGCCACAAAACAAACTCTGACTCAGCCGCACGCCCACTGTATGCCATGCCGCCCAACAACAACTAGAGTGCATGGGTGCGTTTGTATACAACACATCCAAAGCGCAGCTATCATAGAGAATCGCCTTCAGATGACATCATTTCCCAGAAGATTCTGAAGAAAAGGTCGACTTGAACGGTACTGGCCCTTTTGCCCTCTCGTGGTTTCGCATTTGGACGCCTGCTGGGTCGCTTCTCCTCTGTGCTCCTGCAACGGGTGACAAAGTGCGCGGCTGACTAACAGCTCTAATAATTTTGCGGAGTCTGGTTAATGAGAAAGAATGAGACTCTATCCAGCGTTGCCGGACCTTGGAGGACTCACCCACTGTTTGAAAATCTTTCAAAGCAGTGTCAGAACTTACATGGGGGCTAGCAAACTCCAGCCCAAAATAATTTGGGAAACTAGATAATTCTGCCTACTCTTAACTCCTGTTAGTTGAAAATTTTAAAAAAGAACGTTGGGGTTAAACAGAGTACACTGAAATGTGTCCCTTGTTTTCCTCTGGTAGAGAAGCCTCAATGTCTTGGCTTGTCCTTTCTTTTCTTTCTTTTTTTTGGACAGCAGCCCAATTATTTTGTGCATGTCCATTGGCTCATCTAAAGTTGTTGCTGAGCTGTTTGGCCCAATAGAAATAATAACCTCCGTAACTCCTCCTATTAATAATAATACCCCCCCCCCCCCCCAAACGTATGTGTGTGCTGCCTCATCGACAGAACCAGCATGGGTAAAGCAGGACTTTTCTGCTCATTTATTCTTACGCTTTCCTCTTTCCAGCCAAGTCCCTGTCCTCGTTGCAGAACTGTCCCCAGATCAGTGAACTAAGCTACTCCGAGAAAACAGGGAAAGAAGAGAAGCTTTGTAAAAACTATTTCAGGTGTTGGAAGCAAATCCTATTTTGCAGAATTTGACTTATCTGTGTATTTGCTTAAACATTTTAGATACTCACCTTGTTTTTCAAACCTTTCCACTTTCCTGTTTTACTAATAAACAACCCCCCCGATAGATACACAGGATTTGTAGCCCAGGTAATGTTTTTAACAGCTATCAGCCACGAGACCGGGAGTAAAGGGTAACAGGATTCCTAAAGCTGTCACCAAAAGATGCCTCACCTGGGAAAATGTGGATTCATTTATTCTGTAATTGCTTTCCATGATCCAAATACCCAACGTCCATGTGGCGTATCGCAGTGGGTGAGAAGCAAACAAAAACCACTATCCAGTAATAGTCCAAAAAACTCTTGGCCTCTTGGCCTTTGGACAAACAAACTACTGCTGCGTATACCAAACTACAGCTACATATACCAAACTACTGCTGCGTATACCAAACTACAGCTACATATACCAAACTACTGCTGCGTATACCAAACTACTGCTGCGTATACCAAACTACAGCTACATATACCAAACTACTGCTACGTATACCAAACTACTGCTACGTATACAAAACTACAGCTACGTATACCAAACCACTGCTACGTATACCAAACTACAGCTGCGTATACCAAACTACAGCTACATATACCAAACTACTGCTGCGTTTACCAAACTACTGCTGCGTATACCAAACTACTGCTTCGTATACCAAACTAC
>JAOYSI010000015.1:139798-151806 GCA_025775065.1 Hiodon alosoides | reverse complement strand
TACATATACCAAACTACTGCTGCGTTTACCAAACTACTGCTGCGTATACCAAACTACTGCTTCGTATACCAAACTACAGCTACGTTTACCAAACTACTGCTGCGTTTACCAAACTACTGCTGCGTATACCAAACTACAGCTACGTATACCAAACCACTGCTACGTATACCAAACTACTGCTGCGTATACCAAACTACAGCTACGTATACCAAACTACAGCTACGTATACCAAACTACTGCTTCGTATACCAAACTACAGCTACGTATACCAAACTACTGCTGCGTGTACCAAACTACTGCTGCGTATACCAAACTACAGCTACGTATACCAAACTACTGCTTCGTATACCAAACTAATGCTGTGTATACCAAGCTACTGCTTTGAATACCAAACTACTGCTGCGTATACCAAACTACTGCTTCGTATCCCAAACTAATGCTGCGTATACCAAACTACTGCCTACTGCTACGTATACCAAACTACTGCTGCGTATACCAAACTACAGCTACGTATACCAAACTACTGCTGCGTACTTGTATGACCAGTATTGCCAATTCAAGGACAACAAAATAAGTTTGTAAAATGCCATTACTTTATCTTTTCATATCCAATAACAATTTTGTTACGAATTTGCAAATTTCCAAACGTACTTAGTAACTTGATTTGTGTGTAAAGTACAGCTTTGTCTAAGGCACAGTTGCTGTACATAACCCACAGACAAGTATTCGTTGTTCTCCATTGAGAACTCTCTTTATGTAATGAGGGGATTTCAAGCAATCTGTTTGTTTCCCAGCCTGTTAGAAAGTATGTCATTGCCAATTAGTAGTCTGAAACTTTGCAGAAGATTACATAATTTTGCCCCGTCACAAACTAACTACTTGTGAGATGACGGGTTATCAAAGGCATTGAGCTTTAGGAACTCTGAAATCATGATCCTGCCCTGTCCAGAGGAAACTGAGTGGTTTATCCAAACAAAATAATGTGGGGTCATGCAGTGAACATGACTCCACAGTGAACAACTCATGTCAAATGCACTTTGGGGAATGCACAGTTGCTCCATTTAACTTTTACTTCATACATTTCATGGCTATTTAATTTAGAACAGGGAATAGCAAGGGACAATGTAAAGATTCTGCTATCTACTTAAGCATTGGATTTATTGGATAAGGTTTAATTAAAAGATTTAAACATGAACGACAAGGAAACTAAAAAATATAGGAGTCAGTCTGAACGCTCTTTTGTCAGAAAACAATTACATCTTTTGTGTGCCAGTGTAGGTGTTGTAGGCCGGACCAATTGGGTCAGTTGGTAATTGCAGAGAGGAATGTTCACCAGTATAAATTCAGTGTTTTAACAAATGGGCATCTTTGTTTTTTGGTCTCAGGGAGCAGGCACCAGCACCACTCGTGGGCAATTTACCACAGATTTACTCAATTTGGCCCGAGGGAACCAAGGACAGTATAAAGTGCAGGCTGAAGGCAAGGGGATGACTGCTGAAGGACTTAAATCGGCCATGTCTTTGACTTTTACTTGTTTAGTTCACACAGAATGGTTATGTGGTCCAATAGTGTTGAGTCAAGTCATGGAGGCTTCGTCCACGCATGAACTTCTCCGGGGTTAGAAGCAATGAAAAGAACGAGGTGTCCAGTTATTGGCGCTTTCAACGGCAACTGAAAAAACGTTGTACTTTCTGCGGAAGTTCTCTCCCTGGATTGTTGGATTGTAGAGCTGAGTTATTGCGCTGGGTGCCCGTGAAAGCCAGCGACTAGTATTCGTTAGCAATGAAACTTTAACTTGTTTCTAATCACTATTGCAATGTGTTGTAAATGCAAATACTACAGAACCAAAGAGCCATGCAGGAGTCTGGCCTGTGATCCAAGCTCTTCATGCAGCAATGTACCAAGCCCCTGACGCTAGGCGACAATGCACTGTGCTTTTGCCTGAGCAGCAGTCTCATCAGTGGTGAAATCTGAACACAGAGTCCACACACAAAGCAGTCCAAACTCAATTATTGTCAATCAGTATTTTTTTTCTGCAAAAGCACCAATGCACTGTAGATACCTTTACATTCATTATCTTTTAAATGCCACTTGAGAATTCCCTGGAACACTGAAAAAAAAAGAAGCGATTAAAAGATAAAGCAGAATGATGTTGAATGATGAATGATGACTATTTTTTTTCTTTTCAATAGGACCCTGGAACCATGAAATGGCCTTCGGCTCACGGTAACTGGGAGTTGTCAAACAAGTATGTTTCATTTTGATGAAGTACACTTCGCCTTTGTTCACAAGCGTAGGTTAACACCATTCAGATTTTTTTTACAAGAAACGAAGGCAGTGTTTCAACATATCACTGCTTTAATGGCACCTTCATTGTTCAGAGGCTTCACTGGGATCTCACATTACAGCTGAATGGCTATAAAACGTTGATTTTTGGAAGGTAACTAGTCAGGGACACATTCCGTTATTGTATTGAAAGCTGCTCTCTTCCGGAAAATTAAGAGATATGCCACCTCAAACACCATAGAAAACTTCAAGTGCAAAGTAAACAAAAACACATGCGAAGTTGGATTTCCGCCTGTGTTTTGTCAAAGCAGGCCTCCCCTTCACAACCCGCGTGGACTTCGCCGTTGAGCGTGTTGGGGGCACTCTGGTCCTGAGATACCCATCGCCCTGACCTCCTTTTCTCATCGGCTAAAGCTCCCTCCTTCACCCTGATTGACAGCTCTAGAGCGTCGTGTGTCGGCGAGGGGGAAGGGACTTCATGTGGTGCAGGCTTCCAAGTACGGCTGTGGCTTTTCGTCTCAGCAGGTCCTGGCGACAAAAGAGACAGACGGATTTCCTGTTAACCTCTGAGTCCGCACCCCAAAACGTATTCATTTCACACTACATAAAAGAAATCAACGTCTTTGCTCTGCACGTACAAAAATAAGTCTAGATTTTAGTTGTTTCAATGTAGATTCTTTAAAGAATTAATGACGAATTACATGCCCCCCCCCCCCCACCTACAAACAACCCCTCGAGCTCCTCCAACCCCACTAGTTCACCTGCTCGCAATTAGTTATCTTTATATGCCAAGGCTGAATGTGAGCCTTACAATGATACGTTAAAATGTGTTCACTGTTGTCGGGACAAACGGCTGGGGGCTTGTGATGACCCCCAGGAGAACAGCGGGCCCACTGACCTTTGTCCCTCTGGCAGATATTCGAGCCATTGCAGTTTTACATGTCAGAAAGCGTTTTAGCTGTCTTTACGGTGTCTAAACTTCTAAAAGAAACAGTAAAGTTCACTCCCTCTGGTGTGTATTGTGATAAGCACGGAGATGAGATAACAAACAACAGAGTGACGGTAAGTTAGCCTCGCTGCCTCCAACTTGACGCTAGTCGTGTGATTTGGCGGATCAGCACTGAGGCTGAGGGCAGAGGCGAAGTAGAGCTCATTGCTGTGGTCATATCAGTATGGCAAAAGCACAAAAACCAGCACATTTAAAGAATGGTCTCCACTGATTATTTAGGGCCGAAGCCCTTCGGAGGATACCTAAGAGCTGATAAACCCAGAACGAGGTCAAAGTGCCTCTTGTTCATCACTCGGATTGGTGGAGAAAGAGTGACTATTATTGATGGCACAGGTGTCGAAACATTTTGAACTCTAAATCTGCGAGTCCCCAGGAAAAAAGGCTATGGTATCAAATTCCAGTTCTTGCATAACACCCCGATCCCACGCAGAATACAGACGCAGAATACCTTCGCTGGATTCAAAATTATTTTCTTGAAATGCAAATCACACTGCATTTCTGTAAAGTGAAAGTGATCATCTTGCAATGTAGTCTTTCATCCTCTTCATTAAAGAATATTCAGGAAAAGAACATTATCTTCGCAATAGCCTTCATTTTAGGCCTATGCTCCTTTGTTTTATTTAAAAGAAAAAACAGTAGAAGCTAAGGAGTAACAGGTAGTTGCCCCATACAAGTAATGAAATGTTCATTTGAATATGTCCCTGACTTTAACATTCTGTGCTGAAGATGGAATCCAGATGAATATTGAGCCACTCATCCATTAGGAATATTTAATGAGTATGTTAGTAATTACAGTAATAGCCGAATTCTTGCTCCTACCTGACTCAACGTAGCAACTGTGCTACACTGCAAAGATTTAAAGAGAATAAATTCACAATGGACGAAAACACAACACGACAGCACAAGTTTAGCAAAAAAAAAAAAAAAAACGTAATGTTGATTTTTGGGGTTATTCTCTCGGAAAAGGATAGTCGTATACCGCAAGACTCACGGTCACAGCAGCATCAAACGCAGTATAACCCCAAAAGAACACAGCCATGTGGAACACAGAAGCCGCGAAATAACTTGAAAGTCTTCTAAACAAGCAAATCGTGAGTTCTATTAGCAGAATCACCAGTTGCAGCAACATGCAATCCACACCCTGTAATGAATGTTGTGATTATAGGTATCTGAAACAGCTGTGAATCATTTAATAACCCCACAAGGCAAGTCAAGAAGATCCATCAATATTCTCAGGGGGTAAGCTGAGAAAGGTCAGAAGTCTCTCATTAGGAACTGTATGTGTGAGGAACTCATGTGGCCGGAGGAGGGAAGCCAAGAAGGAGCCCTTTATAATGGAACACCCTTTACTCAACCTGAACCTGGTGCTGACCCTGGAAATGACAGTTTAAATGTCCATACTGTCAATTTTGATTTGCTGGGGAATGTGGAACTGTAGTTTTGCATTTTCAACTTGTAAAACCTATGATTGTAAACTATTGACCTATTTGATGGCATTAAGCATATATGTTTCTGGTTTAAATTGTTGTAAGCTAATTCCTCATATGAAAACCATTTATTTCTGGCTGTCCATTGTTGACAGCAACAAAAGCTTCAGCTTGCTGACTAGCATGACTAAATATTCGTAAAAAATGTTATAGTAGCCCATCGACCCTGAATTGGATAAGTGCTGGCTGAATGAATGAATGTAACAATCGGCAGCCAGTGGGCTGGAATGGGACCGTGGTGTGAGGATGTTCTGAAGGCTTCATGGAAACAGGCGTGCTCTGTTTCTTTCTCACCCCCTAAACATTATCAATGCCTCATTTGTTACCCGTGCCTGTCAGGGGTGATCCTGTTAATCATGTTTTGCAGACATTTGTATCCCTATATGAAGGCAAATATCATGATTTAAATTTTTTTTTTTTTAAAAGAACAGTTGCCATGCTGTGACTCAGTGTCTTCTGTTGCAGTCGTGTAGAATCAGCACAATTTCCCAGCAGTCATGGTAAGATAATCTCAACGCTCCTATATATCAAACCCTATATGAGATGCACCTCGTCAGTCATTCCAGGGTAAATCCTTTGCGTTTATCTGTATCTTGTGACAGCGCATTGACGGTGCTGTCTCTTGGCTGTGCTGTCGAGCCTCACTTGTCTTTGTGTTAACAGCACTGAAGGGAGACGTGCAACACCGGACCAGGCCTCTCAGAATATGTGTGTTTGTGGAGGAATTCATCAGACCACGTGGAAACAGAATGATCTACAGGCTTTTTAACACCTACTGATTTATGGTCAAGGGAGAACTCTTTTTACCTTAGGGGATAAGTGAAAATATGGTGCATTTATAAGACCTTTTCATTGTTTTTTGGTTGCCAAAGTATCTCCTGCTATGATATGTTTGCACAAACACACACACTCACACAATATCTTGTAAGTGTGCCTCCATTTTGTGGAGCTGCCAGACATCTGGAGTGAATCAACATGTTTCTGAACTTGATAATTCAGGTCACTTCCAGTTTGATACGTCAGTAGACCTGATTGACTAGCTGGGAAGAGGCTGAATGGTTAGCACCTTTGAATGTTATCTTAAAATATTTAGATTTTCTGTTTTCCCTGTTTAAAAAAAGATACACATTAGCCAACTTGAATTTAATACAAAAACCACATAAAAATTGTGACTGTGAAACCAACAAGACAAATAGGACTATCAATATTATCTCCTTTGGGGACAAATATAATTCCTATAATTGATGGGAGTAGACTATTTATGCAGTGTTTAACACTGAATAGCAAACCATCTCACTGCTGTCATGGATTGTGTGCAGAAATATGTTTACCTTCAGACATTTTGACTCAGGATGAAGTGTTTGAATATTAATGTGGCCAAGTCGAACGGCTCCTTTCTCTTCAAAATACTTCGGACAACATTCAGGCAGCTTGCAAATCATTTAACGGACATGAGAACAGTCAGATCTACGTTTTGCTAATTATTAAAAAAAATAAAAATAACTTTTACAGTTAAAAAGAGCAAATGAACAGTATAATTTCAGACTCTAATATAATACAAGTGCATAGGTACCAACGGGTTCTCAATCAAATTTTAAAGTAATTAATTTCAGAGGTATGTATCTGAATTTTGAACAGAGGTATAGTCCGAAAAGATGGGTCCGTTCCGGAATGTGTAATTTATGTAGAAAAGAAGCTTTCAAGGATGTGTTTATACCCTCATTTGTGGGTCACAACAGAACAGACCGTCGAGATATCCCTCCTCACTGGTTCAGAGACAAATGACTGAATTCCTCGTACAATCTATTTCAGAAAAATGTGAGTGTCTAAAAAAACAAAAAAACTAATTCTGTTTCTTATATTGTTAGGACCCATTTCAAAGGAAGAATCAATTTCAAATCCAGTAGCTTATGGCCTTCTAATTGTGATTCTTTGAAATACTTAATTATGAATTAAAAAAGAGGTGTTGTAGGTGTAAATTGAAGTTATGAAACGGTCAAAGCTAGTTTTTGTATTAAATAGTTCTGTTGCAGTAGGGATTTTTTTTAAATACTGCAGGTGCACCTGTCGATACCATCGAAAAAGTTTGAAAGCACTGTGTTCTTGTAAATTAGGCCAGAGGAAGGGAACCGCAAGAGGTTTCAATAATATCACTGTGCATCTCCACTTGACTGGAAAAAAAAAAAAAGGATGTTCATTGTTGCTGTGAAATGATAGTAAGTTTAATTCACTTTCCTGTTAAATTTGGATATTTATCATAGTTTAGCTAAATCGGTGAACATGTGGGTACTTTACTAGAAAACAATGAATGAAACAAAGTTACAGAGTCTTCAAGGGAAGAGGAAGTCTACCTCGAGCGTGTGTGTGTGCGTGTGTGCGTGTGCGTGTGTGTGTGTGTGTGTGTGTGTGTAAAACCACATCATTGTTTCTTGGGAAATAAAACACCTACACCTCGAAGTACATGTACAAATGCACTCTTGCACCCTTAAATAACAGCGATCTAATCCAAAATCTTTTTTCTCATTTCCTAGATTTAAGATTGGGGCATCATCAGCATCAGTTTTCAATCTTCAAGTATATTACACGTTTATCTGTGCATATGTGTGTGTGTGTGTGTGTGTGTGTGTGTGTAGGGTTTAAGTACACTACTTAAAATGTAAGTAGTTTAATTGATGGATGCGTTCATTTGAAACGGGACTAAACTATGTCATGCCCTATCTGGTGGTAAATGAATTAAGGAGGAGAGGATAGAGGGTGAACCAGACATTGAGTAAACATCTTATAAGACAACTGACCTCCGTTACACTGGTGATATATTATGGTTGTACTCTACACATTAACCCTTGAGAACCACAGAGCAATAAATCCAGTCCCTTTGGATGTAATTTCAACAAACACACGAGTGCTTTCAACTGGTACTCCAGTTATTGACTAGTCCTGTGTCCAGAATGCGGATGTCTTGAACTTTGCAAGCACGCTCCAAATGCCAAGTCCTATTGACCCTCCTGGTTATTTTTAGCTAGTTTGGCAACGCTTTTAAATACCCTATTTCTTTAATCATTTATGAACGCTTTGCCATGTACTGAAATGAGTCCAGCAGTAAGGGACCCTGTTGAACCTGCGTAAACATCACAGCTTCATTTCTAAATAACAATTACTCAATCGAGATATACTCGCAAGGTGTTCCAGTGATGAACATGGTTAACAAATGTTGTTAATAATAAACAAAGGGCAGCTCGTTTGATGGTTTTGTGGCCATGTTAGATTTTGTTGTGTTTCCTGACCCCGGATGAATGTAAGTTCCAGACCCGTTGCCTTCCTGCCTGACTCGCTGTATTAGACATGAATGGTGTTAATATGTCACATGTCCGAATACACCACTCAGAAGTAAGATAAGGGGAGCCCCGGTAACCTCCACCCCTATTGGCCAAGTAGGCCAGGATGCGGCTTTCATTCGTACATATTTATACCAAGTGCGGAAGGGTGACAGGTTTACCTACAGCGGGAAAGACAGTTGTGGAGGGATGACGCGTACTCATCTGCTTTTATACACTTAATTTGGTTTATATCTACCGAGATAGCTGGTTAAATCATTGTTCTTAGAGCCCACAGAGCAAAATCCCTCAGTGAACCTTGTCCCGGTTATGGCACTACAAAGATGAAGGCAAAAGGAAGTACTGTACGCAGCTGTACATACTGTGTCAGTAAAAGTATCTTTTTTTATTTTTTATTTTTTTTCATAGAACAATCCCAGGTGCCTTCTCCTAGGTTTTTTATTTTTGTTATTTTCTCCATTGTGTTTCTTTAGGATCGCATGTCCTAACACACACTACATAGATCTTTTCATCTGTTTTGACGTAGCAGGCTCTCTCTTGTGACGGCCACAGCTCAGGCGCAGGGCGAGAGTCACTGAAGGGAGCTGTCCATTCTATTGACCTTCATATGCACTCGGCGGAGCATGTTTATGGGCTCAGCAAATAACAGAGGGGGGCGAGGCCAGAAAACGTCCGCGGGGCAGAAGATGCTGCCCGGCAAGTTGTCAACAGAACTTTTAGTCTTATTTGCGCTCATGTGAAGTTGACAGGGAGTATTTCACAGAGTCTGGTCTGCGCTCACACTGAGTCCTGTGACCAGGTCAATGGGGATCTATGAAAAAGCCACAAACAGTATAGCATTGTACAAGGAGAGACATTAAGAATGAGTAAGTTAGCTTGTACACCCTATATCACTTCTGACCCTTTTTGCCCCCTAAGGGTCACTATTTTAAATCCCTCTCCGGATTCTTTTCGCATGTTTACGTCATGAACAGTTTGTGCAGACGGTGAACGCCCGAACCAGTGAATATACCATCATCTTATCTTGTTTAACACTTATTTTATTATTATTATGTATGAAATTATCCATATCTTGTCTTCTGGTTGTAACCGAAGAACTCCGAGGAGACACGGAGCCTCACAGAAGCAGCACAAGCATCTGCCTCATGACCTCACTGTTGTCCTGACTGCCTCTTCCGCATGGATGACAGATTAATTAATGTAATTAAAATCTCATGCTGCCCACATTCTCATGCCTGGGTGAAAATTGTGACATTCCTGCGGAGGCCTCTCACTAAACTGTTGATGAAACCTCCAACCTCACTGCTCTAGCTCCAGGGCTTGTTTATCCATCATGACACCTATTATGATACAAAGACAATGTACCCTTTATAAATGTACCAGGCATGGGCCTGATATGAGCACTGATACCTTTAAAGGTCTGCCTGTGAGTGCATTGTGTTTTTCATTGGAAGGTTTGCTTTATGCCTGGGAGCTTTATCTCAGATTTAGGCTTGTAGCTTTGAACAATGGAGAAATAGATAACACGGGGAGATACTCACTCAGTGTTGCAAGCGCATAAAAACCATATTAGCTGCTGATTAGATGGCAGGCTCACACCTTATCAATCGGGGGGGGCGATTTATTAAACCGTTTCATTTCAATTACCTCCTTGCAATCAGACCGCAAACCCTGTTAACTCAATCTCCAACACAAATAAAAAGGTAAAAAAATAACTATGGATTGCGAAGGGTGGTCCTCAAACGCTTTTTTACATTGGGTCTAAAATCTAACATAGACTTCAAACTGCCGTCAGATATATAGTTGTTAGGTGTGAGGGCTGAGGCCTGAAGTGAATGTTAGTCAACGTTCCGGAGGTGCATGCTGATACTGAAATGTAACCTTTTAAAGTCACCGAATGCGAAGTCAACATATTTAATACGGGAGAGAAGCAGAGTGCATACTCGAAATGATCTTGAAACAAGGTTCTACCGTTGGACAGAATTACTGTTCACTTTGGGAAAACAGAAGATCTGTGCGCTTTTGCGGGTGTTTGCTTTAGAAAACATCCAAAGGGACCGATCCGCAGTGTTTACTACAGCGCTTTAGCGCGTTTTAGAATCCTCCACAGGCTTTTGTTTTGGTGATCTGTTTAACAAAATAATATGTTAATTCTCCCGTCTAATGTCCCCTTGAATAGTCAGTGGAGACAGAGAGGATATTTACTCCAGTCGGTGTGCAGGGAATTCAATTTTCTTTGCTGCCGGCTTTGCACCATCCACTGCTCCCTTCTTTGGCATTTTGCACAGAGAGCCTCCATATCTCAGCACCTCCTGAGAGAGCACACCTCTTTATTTATTGTTGTTATTAACCACTGCTCTGCACGGAGCGTATTCCGGGGACGGAGTCTCCTTTTCATTAGGTGCCGGTATGTCCTAATGGAAAATAAAGACTAGTTCATTTGATGAAAAGGATTTGGCACTGTCACCGAGCTCTGGAAGCAGACATCAGAATGCGCCTGTGCCGAGGGTTTCGCAGATAAAAAACGGAATCCTGTAAAAATCTCAATAAAGGACAAATGTTTTGAGCTTCCTTTAAAAGGGGGCAAGAGACCGAGCACCCTGCACTTCCTCCGTCTGGTCCCGTTCTGCGTAGGTACCAGTTTTCTGCTCGTTGCTCCACTCACCGAAATGTTTTGTGGCACACTAAATGTCTAAAAACCAGCTTTGAGTTATTACGGCTTTATATTAGCGGCATGGCTTATTCCCTGTGAAATAGGTTTTGCATCGCCAGCCCACGCTCTAGCCAGACCATGCAGCAGGCCCTGCTATCACCTAAATGTAGACACGTGTCTGCTGTGCATTAACAACATCATCAAAGAAAGCTCGGCACTACCCAGTGTCTTTTCCAAAGATCTCTTCTACATGTTTTGTCTGGCAAAGTCAAGAGTCATTCAACAGCCCGTGAGAAAAAAACATTTTTTGTTACAAAAAAAGCCTTGAAAACGAGGAAACTCCCTTAGTGTGGCCTCAGCTACGCGGTTGGTGGCCCATGTATAACCTGGTTAAGCCAGCGCATCTTCTGAGTACCTTAAGAAATAATGTATTTTGGTAGAATGTGTTGAGAGCTACATTTTCTGAAGGAAATTGTCAGACCTATTCCTACAGGGCTGGTAAGGTTTACTTAAACGGAGTCTCTGGGTTGAGCGTTACATGACAACGCCAGTTTGAAGGGCGCTCTGCTACATTGACACACCCAGGAAAGGACGCGTGGCATCTTTGTTTGCTGTTGCTAGACTTTTCCCTCTGATCCCGAGGAGCTCTCTGCAAGATCAAATGAATCGATCATTGGCAGGCCCAGCTATGGTATGACCTTTGGGATTTTTTTTTTTTGATGCTGAAAAATAATATTAGCACATTCTTCATTTCCTGTGCAGAACCGATGTACCAAGTTATTCAAAGTTTGCAAAGGGCTGATTATTGCACTGATCTGTGTGAAATTGCCTGCAGGTAAGTTGTACGCTCACATCATGATGCTGCTTCTCTGAGGTCTTTGTAATGTACTCAGATGGATGTAAAAGACTAGTGAATTTGTGACACTGTCAACGAAAAACAGCTGGCAGTATTAATATCTCACAACAGACTTGTGTTTCTGGAAAAAAAAAAAAGAAACCATTTTTCATAGAGGCTCAGGCACTTTTGTTCAGTCAATCGCACCAGTCCTCTGTCATGACTCCATCCTCTGCGGAGACCTCAAAGGGGCACGATCGTAGTTATCGCGCGTTTTCTCATGTAACAAGTGCAATCACACTGCTTTGATTGCTGTAGGGCCGCACACTGTGGTGGGGGGGGGGGGGGGGGGGGGGGGGGGGGGGGGGGGGGGGGGGGGGGGGGGGGGGGGGGGGGGGGGGGG
>JAOYSI010000015.1:105044-129074 GCA_025775065.1 Hiodon alosoides | reverse complement strand
AAAAAAAAAAATAGATGTCTGTGTGTATATATATATAACATAAAAACATAAAATTCCAATCTGAATTGGGAGCCCCCCCAAGGAGAGAATTGCTGCATGTAAAGGGAAAGGATGGATTTGCAAGGCCAGGCCAGGTCAGAGGTGAAAGTGCCGGTAGCCCCACGGAGGAAGGACAGACTGAGAGCAGGAGAGTCCCTAAACAACGCACTTGAGTTCATCACCGGCTGGTTCTCTCGTACATCTGAAGCATTAACAAACCCGTGCCCCTAATTATGGCCCAGTAGAGCTTTCCAGACAGCCTGCTGCCCTGCGATCACATACCCTCCAAATTTCACATTGCGACTTCATGCATTTCGAGGTGGAGTAGACGTTCATGTATTCTTTCAGTGGTTTTATTCATTACTGACTGTTGGTTGCTGGGAACCCACATGGCATTGGAACCCAACCTCCGGCAGGAAGTGATACAGCATTGCCAGGTGTCTTTTATCTCCAGTAACACGGAGGGCTTCTGCCCGCTGGCTGTCCTCAGCCGCGTAGAGTACATCGACGTAACTGCCACCAACAGAGCCGCGCTCTCAACCTCTGGCGTTTATACAAAGGCCTCCCACGGCCCACAGCTGATCTAAGTCGATTTCCATTCGGTTCCCTGCTATGCTCCTCTGTCATGTGCAACGGAAGCTATTTCATTAGTAAGAGCTCAACAAATTCATTCCTTCCTTAAATGCCACGATACAGAGCTGTTTTTATAACCTACATATGCGTTTAAGCTGAAAAATGATGGATGGGAAATATGGTCAACATTAGAATAGCACAGGCTGTGTACTTGGCTGTGACTGAGGAGCCTGACCTGTGACCCTGCGAGGAGCGAGCTGTAACGTCCGTATGTGAGCGGTCTGGACTGGTGTGGCCCCAGCCCGACGCTCACTGCAGCTGACCCGCCCAGAGAAAATCGGGCTAAAGCACACCCTGGGGAGGGGCCTCCTTTTAGCATGGACACTGTAATTTAGTGCGACTCTCTATTGATTGCGAGAGGCTCCTGTCCCAAACGATGCTACTTCAATCAACGCTTGGAGTGCTCCCAGACCCCCATACACCCCCCGCCCCTGTCAATAGCGCCGGTGACTGATTTAAGAGATGGATAAAAAGTAGATACGTCGAACACGGATCCCGTGATTAATGGTGCTTCCACTGGACAGCCCTGATCCGCGCATAACAGGTTTGACCGAAAACCGCCATAAATGGATCAGGAGGGGCTGGGTGAGTGTTGTTATGAATGGTCTCATGACATGGAGAAAAGCGATGGGTATTACAAGTGATGGAAACATGTAAATCTTGAGAATTTTGCATGAGTACTGAGTAACCAAGTACTGAATCTAAAAAATTTTATTTAATTTTAATTCCAAATAACTTTTTTTTTTTGTTGTTGCAATTTGTATTGAATATAAGTAAAAGCTGATTAAAGTCATGAGAGAATACAACTTGGAGAAAGAATGCAGGGTTGTGGCCTGCTATTCCTAATTGCATCTATTTGCAGAAACGCCAGTGTTGTGGGTTGGTCCTTTCCATTCCCCCCGAACCCAGCATGCACTGCTCAATGTCACATGTGAGCAACATGTGGTTAAAGTTCGCTTCATCGTATTAAACCGCACGAATGATAGCTAGGACCTCAAACTCGCCCATCAGATCAGCTAGCTAAAAAAAAACAGAGGTTCAATAAGAGTCTATGCGCCTTGTGCTAATCAGCTAACAATGTGATTGAAGTCTCACACACAGAGTGCTCGCAGACATTAAAATAAACTGCATTAAATCCATACAGTCCAAATGATTCTTATGCAAGATGAAAGAAGAAATAAAAAAATGGTGGCAATGAAATACAATCATCACCGCACCTTATTCACAGGTGTGACTGACAATTATAAATTTCCCCGTCAAGGGAGGGCGGCGCAGTTGGCTTCTCCGCGGGCTCATGAATATTTCATAACCCCTTAAGTGCCTCCGCGACAGGTCCCTAAACTGGGTATGTGACCTCAGAGGCTCGTTTCACTGTCAGGGAGCAAAATCATAAAAGGCCGCTGATTGGAACTCCGCGCAGATCACAACGATGGGGACGCGCGTGGATCTAGTGGAAGCGGAATAAGATCGCCGCCGCAGCCGCGAGCGCTGGAGAGCGCAGGGTTCGAAAAGGCATTGGGTCTGAGGCTGCGTTCGCGGCCTCACACACAGACATCAGCTAAACGTCTGAGATGGGGGGGGGGTACAGAATTGTAACATTGGATTGTTAGCCCCATGTTCAGAGAGACATGTTCTATAATTTTCATAATCTTCCGCTAAAATATAAACCGCTAAAAAATTGCACGAACAGGTGTCTCACATAATCTCTTATGATGGCATGTTTAATAATACCTAATCTATTGTAACTGAGGTGATTTAGTGGATCCCATTCCAAACCAGCCCTGCTGAGAAAAGTCGTTTCTGCAAGCAGAGTTTTCAGAAAACAAAAGGGAGCCCAAACCAACGTTCTGAGATGTGCTGCTGGTATATCTGTCCTCTTGCACAAGTTTTCAAATCTGCATTTAGGTCAGATGCCAGGCCTGGGAGAACTTGATGTCTTTGAGAGGACACCATTCAGGGCTTGCTGACAGAACGGGAGACGCGCGGCAGTGAAACGCGACGGCAGGCCAGTCCACTTCTGCAGCTGTCACCCAAGGCTAATCCTTTTTTGAGGATTCTGGGGGGGGGGAGGGGGTTGGCTCCGTACACACCACAAACAGGTTTTGGTCAAACCTCGATCCGAATTTCATCGATGATCAATAGCTGCTGTAAAGAGCTTTCCTTCAAAGTTATTGTATGGTATTAAAGCATGGCCTCATCATTCTCCCCCCGTGTGTCTGCGCACACACGTAGGCGGAGCGCTTTCCGTCTGGGCCGGCTCCCAACACCCCCTGCTGTCCCTCCTAGAATGTCCCCTCCCCAGCCAGCAGTCAGGCCCGGCGCATCTGCTCCAATAGTTATCAGTGCAGCTAAAGAACTCCGTTTCCTCCCCGCGGCTGATCAAATATTAATCAAAACAGAGGAACAGAGCGATTCTCCCAGTGTGGATGTCTTCTAATGGTAATACATGGGGATGGGAGAGAGGGAGGCGGGGGTCGGCTAACAGCTTGTGAGAGAGGGGGGTGTGGCGGACAGGGCCTGTCACACGGGACAGAGAGAGGGAGGCGGGGGTCGGCTAACAGCTTGTGAGAGAGGGGGGCGTGGCGGACAGGGCCTGTCACACGGGAGAGAGAGAAAGAGAGAGAGAGAGATCCTCCACTAGGAGAGCAGAAATCCACCCCCTCGTCAGCCAAGCCAAATCGATTCAAGCCTTTACCGCTCACGATAGGGATCTCCAGAGCGTATGTGCCTGTCCGTGCGAGCATTTGCTTATATTGGCTGGGTCCCACGATGACTAAATGAGAATCTGTCTTCAAGGGGTATATGGTTAACATCTCTCATCATAATCTTATTCTAATTTCAGCAATAACAACAACACTTGAAGTGCAGGTGCAATGAATAAATGGTATCCATACGGGTCGGGGTTTTTAGAGGCTGAGCCAAAGCAGAGCTGGCGGCCTGCCCCTTAAGCAGAGCCATGGACGGGAATGTCGGCGGTGTTACATGCTAATCATTTCGCTTGGATAGAGAGGGTCTTACTTACTTACCGAATAAGCTTAACGGGCTAATACTGGCGATCACAGCTGCAGTAGAACTTGCGTTTAATTAGTGAAAAGTAAAAGCACACGTTGTCTGTGTCCCAGATGTTGTGAAATTTTAAGTAACCTTGCACCCATCTAAGAGGGCAACATTCAGAAGGCAAAGCGACATTCTTTCCTATTTCCTCTTCAACTAATTTATTAAAACCAGCATATTCTGTCATTCAAAATCTCCCAGGTCCCCCCACTGGTCATATCTGTAAAGCTATTTGAAAACACACGGGTAACCAAATTCTGAAATGGCGCAAAGATAAAATTAAGTACACAAAAGGCTTCTCAAACCAAACAGTAACCACATCCCCACCCCGCATACCAGCCATGAAGCTGTTTTTCATACAAAACATTGTTTTGGCTTGTCTAACTGGCTGGGTCTACATGCAAGACATGAATGTTCCTGTGGCCATTAAAATGAAAAACTACCCCTTATGCTGTTGCTGTTGAAGTACCATTAGTAAATGGAGACAAATGCTGCAGGATCCAGGGTTTGTACGGAAGGCGCTGTAAATCAGACATTGACAAAGCGTCGCTCTGAGAGACTATTTGTATAAGAACATCTCATAACAAACGTTTGCCAGTTGAGGAAAGCGCGTCTTTCCTGCCGATCACGCCTTAACGTACAGCGAGTTTGTCGCTCCCTTAACCTGTCGTTTCTGGGCTGGCTGAATGAATTCCCCAGACACTGAGCAATATGCAAATGTCCAGGACGTGGACGCAATACTTACGAAACGACGCCGTAACACAGCCATAACGACGACCATCAAAGCTCCCTCTAGAACTACCCTAGTGCAGGAGGTCATTGTACAGGGCCAACATACACCTATAATGAAACCGGCAGAGAGAATGAAACCATTACAGAGCATTTATGCATATTTATCGTATTGGCTGAAAACAAACTCTGAATCTGCGAGTTATGGGATATGACCATGCCCCTTTTACACACAGAGACCTCTGATGTCCACGGGGTCCACATCCACTCAGGCCAGGATGACCTCTCAAGGCCCAGTGGGACATGGCTCAGGGATCAGAGACCAGGGATCACAGCATTGCATACATTCACGTGGATGGCAGGCCGGGTCCCTGAGGGCATTCCTATGGCTTTAACACCGGTCCAATCCTCAGGAGGAAGATAGGCCATTACACATCCATATTTAAATCCGCAGCAACGTGATGAGGCCGAGGATAATTGTACCAGATAATTGCATTCTGACCAATCAAATGCATCGGGTGAGGGTGGGTGAAGGGCAGGGGGGGAGGGGAGGGGATTTGACAATGTAAAAATGATTTTTTGCAACGTGTGGCAAAACAGGTAACACGGTGTACGTCCGCTGAGGGATCCACAGAGAGCGAGGCTGACCTTGCGTGAATTCCGTCTCAAAATTTATGAGCATTTAATACAGGACTGTAACGAGGCCCAAAAGAGGACAAAAAACCCTTACCAGAGAAATGGGTGAGGCAGGAGTGAAACACTGCCCACAAGTCGATGTTTCCGTCACACCAGTTACCAGGGCACATCTCTACAACGGGCCTTGCTCATTGTGTTACCTCGCTTGATGTGGAGCGTTAAACCTGGCTAACCTTGCGAGCGCAATCGATGCTTATTTAGAATATCATTGATTAACAGTTCCGATTATTGATTATGCCATCCAGCTCAAAGAAACCTGATGCAGCCGATAAGGTGTTGCCTTAGAACAGATTGCGCTATCCACACAGGACTTTTTGTGTCAGGCAGACGACCGGACACATTCAATGTGCGCCACAGAGAATATGCAAACAAGATTTCTCCCCCCACCACCCTCCCGTTCTCATTACGAGCAGGAAAAAGGAGACACACACACACACACACACACACACACACACACACACACACACACGCACGCACGCACGCACGCACGCACGCACACACACGCACACACACTCTTACACACCCCCACACACACACACACACACACACACACACACACACACTGGGCGAATAAACCTGGCCCCATTTTTAAACTCCTAGTCCTCGCACCCGTCCCAGCGCAGAAATCCCACGCGTTCCCCGGAAGCCACCCGAAAGACCCGCAGCGAGGGTGTTACAATGAGCCGGCGGCGATATTCAATTATTGTACCTACAGCGTGCCCGATCTGCTCACGACTGCTCACAATCGCCTGGGCGTAACTCTGGAGCCACCATTCCAAGCTGACACACAGAGATGTCCCCATGACTGAGACATCAGACTGAAATTACAACACCATCTGTTTCCACTGTGTGCCTCCAGTCCACCCTGAATTCTGTTGTAATGAAGACGCGCCGGCTCTCGTTTGCGTAGACGACAGCGGCGACAAACCTAATAGTACTTTCTCTATAGCATTGTGATCTGAAATTGTTTTGTGTTTTCCATTAGATTGAACCTTGCTGTTCCCACCTGTCTCATAATGGGGTTTTTTTTTATAACATCTTTAAATAAGGCCATATTGTGGAAAATATTTGATGAAAATGGTGAAAGTAGGAAAAAGATTTTTGTATTTTAATCATACTGTACACAACCGTGGCTCTTTTAACTAACTAAAATCTAAAAAATAACACTTTTTTTTACTGCAACGCAATAACAAAACATAGCAAAAAAACCTTTAAATCAATGCCAAAAGACCTAAAGTAACTAAAGTAAAATGAAAAGCCTCCCCCCTTTATTTTTTATTGTCACTATCCCAATACAACGTCGGCATGGCATAGGGAGAGTGTGTATTGCAACACTCACACTTACTTTGAAAGATATGTTTACATTGTAAAACAGCACCAAGTGGTTCACAACCTTGTCTATATGATAAGGAGAACGAGTCAATTTATCCCGTCAATAACTCAATGTCTTGGACACGCGATTATGGGTCAGTTAACATATGGCCCCAGGCGTTTGGTTCATTATCATATTCCCGGGTGATGTGCATACGTTTGGAGAAAACCCTGAAACAACGTGAGGGGCATTTGGATGGCGGAGAAGAGGTCAAAGCGACACCAACGGCAGAGATGTTGGCAGGTGTCGACTCCCGGGGACAGGAAGCCCCTCGGCGTGGAGCTCTGCTCTGGCAGTCAGCTGTGCTCACGGAAGCTGAGAGTGGAGTTATTTTCTCCCCCCCCCCCCGCCCCGCCCCGCCCCGTGCGGCATGCTGAAAAGTACACAGCCTCCCCCCTCCTCTCCCCCTCTTACCTCCAGATGGCTCACACAAAGGGGAAGGGCTGTTTTCACTGGCAGGCGCCACGGAGCACGCTCATTCCAACACTCCTTCTGCCCTTAACAACTGCAAGGAGCAGTCGCCCCTACTTTATAGCCTATAAATAAGCCCAAACCATAATGATTGCGTGAACAAAACAGCCATGTTATATAACTTCCAATGGGTGCAGAATCTCAGTGTCGGCGTCAGAGCCTGGCAAGAGAGAAAGGAAGGCGGGATCACAAAACCCCGGGGATCAGATTTTCTCTGAGCTCAGCCGAGAGCGGTCGCTCGGTTACAGGATGCAGAGGCGTAGAGGAACGAGACGGGGCGGGCCGGGCCGGGACGGGCCGGGACGGGTCCCCCCGCTCCGCTCGGCTGGCGGTGGTGGGCCGCTTCAGACGCGGGAGCCCAGAGCAGGCCCTGCTGCAATATCATGTCAGACACCCCGGATTGTTTTACATTCGCCAAGGTCAGTGGCCAGCCTTCCGCCACTGTCGTCGCTTTAAAAACCAAACGGTTGGGCTTCAGAGCGTCTCTTCAACCAGTTGCTAATGCACTCGAAAGCGCACATTACGGAAGCCACCCAAATTCCTTCAAATCATGTTTTCAGCAATGTATTTTGATTTTTTTTTACGTGCATTAATGCGACAGATAATGAATTGAGCATGAAACAATGATGTGTTATTTTATAAGCTAAGTCACACAAAACCAGAAGAATGATCTTACTATCGCTGTGATTTTACTGCGATCAATACGAGCAGATGGAAGTTATTGGAAATGGCATGCAGGATGTTTTCTCAGGATCTTATTGTGTAAAACCTGTTACCTTAGGATTCTTTTGATCTAAACAGTTTAGGGATGTTCCAGAGGGCTACATTTCTGCACAAATGTACATGCTTTTTGTCTTTGCATGAGAATTATAAACACACATGGGATAAAGCGAATGTTACAATACTGCCTCTTTAAAGACAATCAATTGAACAGCCCCCCACACACACAGACTATATTAGTATAGATATATGAAAATACAAATAAACCCTTTGTGTTAAAACTCACCAGGAGTCAAAAGCCTGAAGCTGGCTGAGTCAGAGAACGATTGAAGTGTATTTTTTTTTAAATGTACGCACGGAGGTGAATAAGCTATTGTATACGGTAACATCGGAAACAGATGCCACAGCGGTGTCAGGAATTTCGATGGGCCTGTCGGGACACTTGCCCCTGGCACGGACAGGCGGGTGAAGCGCGGGTCCCGCTTTTTAAGGCCGGGGTTAACCCGAGCTACGCGGCGCTGACGGGAGCCGTGCAGGAGACGGCCGGTGTTTATTATTCGGCTCGCGGCTCCCAGAATCCCGCTGGTGACAGACCCTCTTGACAAAAGCCATCTAGCAGCAGGTGGGAGTATCGAGTCCAGCGGAGGACAAATTTCAAGATGAACCTGAAATCAATTTGCCATCAAATTTTCATGCCTGTCCCACGCTCTCCTGGCATTTTAATTACCGCCACCCCGGGCCAAGGGTGCTAAAGATATTGACACTTAGCTCCGTACAATAAACTTTATTGGCAAGCCGTGCCTGATTGCAGTACTAAACTAGAATAACAAGGAATATGTGAAGGTGTATTAAATATATGTGGTGGGGGCCCGGTGGGGCGCAAAGCATGCCGTCACCCAAACGTTCCAGTGAGAACACTGTCCAGCAATGGGCACACAGAGGGAGGCCCCTTTTCTGTGGATTGCAGGGCTGTACGAGTAAACACCTTCCCTGTAGTCCTACGCTTTCAGAAAAGTTTCAAGGCCCACTGAACCGCTGTCCCAGATCTACTTTCAGAAGATGGATTCTTCCGAATGGCCAAGATGGATTGTGGCATGAAGGGCTCAGTGGTACAGTAACAGACTTAGGAGGAGAGATACAGAGCGAGACAGACAGATGGATGGAAGTAAAGGCGGATGGATTTCCTGTCTTTGAATGATCTATGGGAAATCATCTGTCTGTTTTCAGATATACTGTTAATGACTATTGGCTGCCATTTAAATCCGTACTTTTCTGAATTGCTAGCATCAATGTATTGGCACGTGCTTGATTGAATGTTCATCTATTGTGTGTAAATTAGGTTGGATCCTTTTGTCATTCTGACCGATGTTTGTGGTTCTGCAGACAATACTGAGGGTTAGAACACTTTCAATACCACATTAAAAACAGCAATGTATTCAAATGACAGTGTTCAGTTATTAATTGAACAGATCACTACTTGATTATAAATACAAGCATAGATGAATGGGGATACATCTAAATATATGTACAACAATATTCATGCGTAGTTATTTTTTCATGTGTAGTTAAACATTTCGACATAAGGAATCAGGGGATTTAGAAAAATATAGAAAAATATATTTTAAGTTCTGGTCGTCGGAACAGCTTTGAAACACAAGCACATATGTCATTGATACCATACAGGAACTGCTCCTGTGCAAGAAGAAAAAACCTGGACGCAGGTCAAACCTGAGAAGGAACACAAAGTAAAAGAAAGAGGAATAAATAATAATAGGAAATGTACCTGCACTGGAGTGCGGACAAGGGACACATCGTTGATGCGACTAGGCCAAACACAGTTATACTTTTGAACCAAGGCCCTCCTTTTGGGAGGAAGTGCACGAGAGCAGGAGAGGGCACGTCACACTTGTCAGATGAGCGTGCCGAATTGCTGTATAAATACATCCGCTGCTCTGGTGCCTCGTAGTAAAACTGAGGAATCCGTGCATGCAAAAACACATCGGCCTTTTCAAAAGGAACACCGTCACTGCTATTAATTCCCCCACAATAGCGGCTCACAATACCTACAGGGCAAATTTCCTCCGAGTGCAATAGAAAAGGAAAATCCCCTTTATATGGGGAAACAGAAAAATTAAAAACGACAAATGCGATGTGCTAAATGAATTTAGCGGAGCAGGCGACGCGCTGGAGAAAGACACCCAGAGATGTTTGAAGGGAGAGGGGGGGAAATGATGGTGCCCGAGGGGGGGTTTCTCCTTACACGACGGGAAGAAAACATTTTTCCACTCAAGAGCCCGCGCGGGCCACGCACCGCTGAAATGATAGGCTTGGACACGGCACTGAGGGAGTCTCAGTGAGAGGGTGGCCAATTTAGGCCCGCAGATACCATTAGTGCAATTGTGAGCCTTCACAAAAGGAAAGGACCTCGATTTTAATTTCGGTACTAAACAGTTTAGGAATTCAGTTAGCAGGAATAAAATTATCTCCAGGTTTCTTGTAGAAATGGAGCTGTTGTTAACACAAGGGATTTTATTTTACACATGTACATATTTTCGTAGATAATTTGGGTGTATATATATATATATATATATATACACATTCTCTCACACACACACACTTTTTAATTTTAATTCAGTTCATTGGTACTCTCTTGAAAGCTCCTATCCCATCATGCTACCTTTCTGCAGTGATTAGACATCGTACAGCTTGTCACAGGAACAATCTGATCAACAGCTGATTGGGTTCATACCTGTCAGTCATGTTGTGACAGGAGCCCCGAGACGGCTCACCAGAGCACCCAAACAGCCCAAAGGAGAACAAAGAATAAATATCAGCCATTCCGTTTTATCAACCTGTATTTTCACAGACAGACAGAGCCTCAGAGACAGTAAAGTGAATGTGAGCTGGCCATTAACTTGGCTTGCATACAGGAACAGTTATGCTCTACATCTGTACTGGGCCATTGGTATTCACGGGAAGGTACCACTTTCTTTCAAATACTGCTTTATTCTGGGTTGAGGTTTTTTTTTTCCCCAACATCATTTATTCATTTAGTTTATCTAAAATACCGTAAAAAGAGAATATATATTCCGGATTCAAAATATAAAAAACAGCCATTAATGACTTATTTTGCATTTCATGTGGTCTAACTGTATGATCTAACAGAAGTAAAAGAACAGCCTAAAGAGAAAACTAGCTTTTTTACTACTGCAGAATATTGACAAGTTTTTAACTTGGATACAATACCGACAAAAGCAAAGCGAATCTAAATGCACACTGCACATTTCAATACAAACTTTTAATAAAAAATAAATACATACATACAACTGTAAGTAAAGAAATCATTTACAATAGCCATACATTCTTTATCACACAAAAGCACAACTTGGATCTGTATTCCATTGTATTAAGTTTTGCCTTCTCGTGGCAGAATCGACAGTTAAGCCACAATGCCCCCTACTGGACTATTTATGCACTGATCTCAGAAGAAATGCACTGATGTGCACTGATCTCAGAAGAAAAAGAAACTTGTTCAAGTATAAACTATGTTAAATTATAAACCATGTTCAAGTATAAATCCTGTCCAAGCATAAACCATGTTCAAGTACAAAAAAACATGTTCAAGTATGAACAATATATAGTTTTTTTTTTTTTTTTTTTTTTTTATGGAAATTGATCATCCTAATTGAATACAAGCATCATCTTCATGTCCTAAAAAATTCCCTCTAAACTTGAAAACAAAGAAACTACATCAATATCCAACAAATGGCATTATTGTCATCAACCACCGTTGCAATTCAGATAAAACTCAACTCAAATCTACACTAATATAGAAAGAACACATCTCTATTCACCCAGAGGTGCCTGGAGTCTCTGATTGGCAGCTACAAATCCTGCCCTGCTTCTCAGCATTTCATCAGGCTCATTTAAGAGACTGGGTGACAGTGCCACGTCCCCAAACCTCTGCTCACTCAACCCCAAAACGCGCCGCACAGAGACAGATAGACCAGGCCACACTTTTAATTACGTCGCCGAATATTCTTCTTCTGGCATGGGGCTGGGGGAGGGGTTTCAGCCGGGTTTCACAGCAGAAGAACAAACACACCGGTGACCGGCACGGTCTCCCCTCTCACCAGGGCGCAGTAGCCCTTTGTGGCCGCGTGCCGTGAAAGGCCGGTCTTTACACGACCGCACCCCAGCTGTGTGTGGATGGGAAATCAACCCCTTCACAGAGAGACGAGTATGCATTATTCTAAAAAAGGCGGAGGGTGCGAGTGGACAGCGGGGCTCCCAGGACTGGATAAGCCTGTACAAATAAGACACAGCAGACGTAGCACAGAGGCGTGTATACACTAGGACAGAGAGAAATACTCTTGTACTCAGCTTAAATACGGTTTAATTGCAAATTAAGACTTATAAAGGATATTTTGAGTTCCAGCACGGATACTCCTAAGTGCAAGGCTCCAGCAGGTTAAGGGTTAAGATATGTGGGAAAATAATGACATTTTTACAGTCATTAGCACTGACTTTTTAATGACCTGGATCTAAGTGTTATATCATTATAGTAGGTGTGTTGCCAGCATGAGCACTGACAAATTATTTCGTTTCTTCCAGAAATGAACGCCTGAGTGTTTAGAATCACGACTGTAGCACAATAACATTACAATTCAACCGGGCTGATTTTTAATTTTTTTTTCCAAATCTCATCTCTCATCTCAAATTAATGACTTTTAATGACAACAAAATTTTACTGACTTTCAGGGGCTTTAAAAATAACTTTAAAATGGAATGCTACGCAGGGACCGTGTAAGTGATAGCTTATGTAAAGAGAATTGCATGAAATGAGCCCTTGTAAATTCAAGATTGTTCCATCTGCCTTGTGGGTCACTTCTCCAGAAAAAATACCTCGGGGAAACACTGATTTCTGCTCCATCTAAGCTCTGAACGACTAAACTATCGACTGTTTTTTTCCTTCTTTTTTTTCATACCCACCCCGGCCCGGGCGAAACTCTGTCATGAGCTGGATTCGAACCTGCGAAACAGGGCTCGCTCTGTGCTTGAACGAGGGCCAATATCAACTGATACGGGTCATTTTCGCAGCAACACAGACGCTACACAGCTATTTGCCAATTAGACTAAATGAGTTGCTGCCAGAAGAGGGATTAAAACATCCCTGCAGCAGAACTTGGGAGAAAACAGAGCCATGATATTTTAGCATTTTCTTACATGTGTAAGTGCTCTTTTCCAACTGGGAAATGACAACAGACCTTTCAGGTTTTTCTTCTTCTAATTTACATATATGTTTTACAGCTTGGGCTATGCTGACTCCTTTCTGTCAGACTAAACTGGATCTAATACACGCTTCTACAAAACAGAACAAAATTTTAACATGAGCCTCGGGGGAAACATATCCCAATAACTTAATACGTTTTACAAGGACTTAATTTTCTTACGATTCAAAATCACAATGAAAAAAAAAAAACAGAACCAAAAACTTTGGGTGGCCCCAGGGCCAAAAATATGAATCAAACAGTCTGTCTGAAGACCATTGCTAGATAAGTTAGAAAGCTCACTTGTCAGTTTTCTTTCCAATCCTGACCGGTTCACCAATCCGACAGTGAAATTCTAAGCCAGCCAGAGGACGATCCTTGACCTATTTGCAGTTAAGGCCTATCAAACCAAATCAATGACGGTTCATAAAGATGCTAGACATGTGCTCAGAAGAGCTATAAACACGTCAAACATAAGGATATTCTCAGCCATGCATTTCATTGGGATGTAAAGGTGCTTACCACCTAACACTCAGTTGGTTCCAGTTATTGATACAGTGTGGCATACACGGTGAGTTGAAGACACCTGCACAGAGGTGACAAGGGGTGTAAAGAAGCACAAAGGGGCGTAAGGTGTGTAGTGTGGTGCATAGGTGTGTAGTGTGGTGCAAATGTGCGTAGTGTGGTGCAAAGGTGTGTAGAGTGGTGCATAGGTGTGTTGAGTGGTGCATAGGTGTGTAGAGTGGTGCAAAGGTGTTTAGTGTGGTGCATAGGTGTGTAGTGTGGTGCAAAGGTGTGTTGAGTGGTGCAAAGGTGTGTAGAGTGGTGCAAAGGTGTGTAGTGTGGTGCTTAGGTGTGTAGAGTGGTGCAAAGGTGTGTTGAGTGGTGCATAGGTGTGTAGTGTGGTGCAAAGGTGTGTTGAGTGGTGCATAGGTGTGTAGAGAGGTGCAAAGGTGTTTAGTGTGGTGCATAGGTGTGTAGAGTGGTGCATAGGTGTGTAGAGTGGTGCATAGGTGTGTAGAGTGGTGCAAAGGTGTTTAGTGTGGTGCATAGGTGTGTAGTGTGGTGCAAAGGTGTGTTGAGTGGTGCAAAGGTGTGTAGAGTGGTGCAAAGGTGTGTAGTGTGGTGCTTAGGTGTGTAGAGTGGTGCAAAGGTGTGTTGAGTGGTGCATAGGTGTGTAGAGTGGTGCATAGGTGTGTAGAGTGGTGCATAGGTGTGTAGAGTGCTGCAAAGGTGTGTTGAGTGGTGCATAGGTGTGTAGTGTGGTGCATAGGTGTACAGAGTGGTGCAAAGGTGTGTAAGGTGGTGCAAAGGTGTGTAGAGTGGTGCAAAGGTGTTTAGTGTGGTGTATAGGTGTGTAGAGTGGTGCAAAGGTGTGTAGAGTGGTGCAAAGGTGTGTAGAGTGGTACAAAGGTGTGTAGAGTGGTACAAAGGTGCGTAGAGTGGTACAAAGATGTGTACAGTGGTGCAAAGGTATGTGGAGGCATTTCAAGTTGTGCCGAGAGGGGAATAGTTACAAGAGGAGATCAGAAAGAAAGAGATCTACACCAAGTTGCACAGAGGAGCAGGGACAGTGCGTGAAATTGCAAAGGGATGTAGTGGTTTGGAGAGCTGAAGAGTGTTATAAAAAGAGTTGTTATGGGCTGTAGATGGGGTTTGTGAGGGAGGAGAGAGCTGCTCGACTAATGATATGATTCCTATAACATCAGACTGCTGTCGGGGTAGGGATCTAAAAGACTCAGAAGACAGTCTTTTATGTCTGGAAAATACATTTGGAAAAATATGAAAGATAAAAAATGTTCAAGATGTAATATTTAATTTCTAAAAAGAACTTCAAGAAACCACAGGGGTATATGAAACTATGGAAATTTAAACAGGAAAATGTTTTAGAATCTTAGATTTTTTTTTCCATTTCATTATGATTTTAATTCCTGCCACTTTTTATCTATTGAATTTTGTAGACCACATCCTGTTGCATATTCAAGTACATTCCATTTTGATACGCATGTAATCTAGGAATATCGTGTTTAATATCCTGTTTCGAAATTCAACACAGAACGGGGGGAAAAGCTCTTTTAGCATAAGGTTCCGTTTAGTCAGTCCTCCCCGTCCACCATACTGACCTCCAGCAGGCCACAGAGACCGGTGTGGTACAGCAAGGAAGAATCTCCAGCCAGAGTACATTCCCGCTCTCTGGGCACCGCAGACACCTGGCTGGATGTGAGGCGGGCCGGGCATGGGCCCGAAGGCCCACCGTGACAACTCCAGCCCCGTCTCTGAACGGATTAGCCTTGGTCTACAGGGCTGCTTCACTCTCCAGGCCCGATGGGATACATGAAGAAAGACGCATCAGTCATGCCTTTAACTCAGCTTTCATACGCACGTTAAAAACATGTCCATTTGGGTTTAAGGGAGTAAGTGGACCAAAAAGATCCCCCTCTTCCATTCCTACACTTAGTCTGAAATGAGTTTAACAGCCACCCACAGGAAAGGAAGCTTTTTATTGCACGCGTCTGACCCATGGTGAAAACCGGGACTCGGTTTATAATGCCACAGTTAATTCAGGGAAGCAGCGCTATCCATCACACAGCTTTACAGATAGGTCTACACGAAAAAAATCCCACATAACTCCCCGACCGTTCCAGGTTATATTCTACATGGAAGCCAGGAACATCGTTTCATCTGAAATGCAAACCTGCGAGATGTCAAAACAGCCATTTGAGCGTTTGCAGCAACAAAAGAAAACAGAAATGAAAAGATAAGAAAAAAAACACAGAAGCGGCCTGATTTTTTTTTTTTCTTTTAAAATGCTTTGTGATAACTTGCCAGCGTGAATAATAAAGATTAGCAGCTTAGCTTCCCATTCAAGAATAAATATTTATAAGGGAAAGGTTACAGGCCCCATGGTCATGCCAAGGGATAAAAAACATGCAGTCAAACCCAATTCAGAACATACAAATGACTAAAATATCATAGGTGTATGTACATTTTCAATCAAGACTATATTTATTACAGGTCTAAAAATTCATCGTAAAAAAATTATATCCCTCAATCGCTGGTAAGTAAAAAAAATTCTCTAATGTCGTAAACATACTTCACCCAGAAGACTTTCTCGGTCTAATAAATAGGACAGAAATAGAACTTTCCACAAAAGGTGGCCTAATCAAAACTATACGTAGTACATTTTCTCCTGTCTTTAAATAGCCAAAGCACGGTCATGTATAACAACCACATTCAGCTAAAGACACGCCTGGAACACGCATCAAAGAATACCAAGACCCCCCCCCCATTCATTTAATTAAATGGGTTTCCCCAAATTCAAAGCGAGTCAATCTAAAATCTCTTTCATCTTCTAACCACGGGACAGATGTATATGTGTAAGTTTGAGTCAATTTTGAAAAGCAGTAATTCCTTAACGCCAGGCGATATAAGCGGTGCATGGTCATTTAGAGAACTCAAGTAGCCCAGAAGCAGTGAACAAACTTGTTCACCTACACGCGCTTGCACAAAGAAACCTGCACATCTCTCAGGGGCTTTCAAGTTCCCCTCTCCAAAAGAGTAAATACAGCACACATCAAAAAAGTTTATATATACAGATATATATTTATATATTTATTAATCAAGCTCCTCTATGCAAATGCTCTGTGGGAAGGAGAGCTCTCTCCATGGAAAGGATTTGGTATTGACATGAAATGTAATGAACACTGACAGTTGACTCTAAGGTATAAGGGGAAAAGGTTTGTGTGTGTGTGTGTGTGTGTGTGTGTGTGTGTGTGTGTGTGTGTGTGTGTGTGCGCGCGCGCGTGTGAGGCAGCACAATACGGAAAATTGATTTTTTGATATCTTTTTCGTTGATATCTTATACCCAAACAAATAAATATGTTCAATGGCGCCTTTAAATTTTTATTGTAGTTACACATAAATGTTAGTACAGAGTTCTGTAAACTGTAAAGTGCCGCTGACAATGGAGGACGGTCCGGAAAGGGTTAACTCTCAGTGCCTAGGCTGGATTAGGGTTCCTGGGCTCAAGGCAGACTATTTTCAGTAACGATTAAAAGTCTTGTCATAGAAGGATTATACTTTTTCTTTTTTTTTAAAGAGGTGAAAATAAACAGAGAAAGTAAAGCCCCAACCTCCCAAAAAAAGCATCAAATCGAAGCTGGGGTGAATTATGCGCGGAAATCCTGCGCAGTATCTAGGTAACTTGGGGAAACTTTAATAAACTTGTCCCGTTCTAATTAAGGAGCGTATGTAATTCAGCGGCTTAATCTCTGGACCATTGTGCACGGAGAGCAGATCCGCCCCAGTGCCCATCTCAATGCCGGCGGGTGGGTAGGGTGCGCTAGTCTGGACAAACGAGAATGGGACGGCGGGGCGGCGGATCAGGCCCCGCTGGGTCAATTCTGTGCCCGTGAATGGGGGAGGTGGCGAGCTCGCCCTCCAGACCCTCAGCGGCTGCACTGGCGGCATCTCAGTGGTCAGGCCCTTTCATCCACCGCCAAGCTGGGGAAGGCAAGGTGCTGCGTTGGATCAAAGGCACAATCGCTCATTTGTGAGAGGGCTGTCCTTCAGGCTCGGGGAAGGCCGCGGCCTCCACACTGTCGGGGGGAGGCCCTCTCTTAGCCCCACACAGACCTGTGCCTTTTTACTCTTCACCACACAATACAGCTCCCTTAATTAGACACTTCAGAGTGCGGATTAGCAACAGGGAGAACAGAAAAGGCATTTGAAAGCTCATGGGTAGGGAAGCAGCTACGTATAAACAACAAAACAACCAAGAAACGGGCTGGCAACACTTGTTATTTTCCGGGAATCGCCAGGCAACAAGAACACCTCCTGCCCACTGGCTTTGTTTGGCTCTGAGATTTGGCACTGGTTCCGATTCTTCTGTGCAGTTATTTGTTCATACATTTCTACAGGCGCCTTGCCTGTTTGTTTTCATAAGTGATGGGATCCACTAACTGTAAACAGAGATTTTTTTTCTTTTTCTTGTTTTGAGTGTCTAACATCGTTTCCAACACGATGAAGAAAATGTGCAGGTTTTCCATAATCACATGTGATTAGATTTGAATCATGCCTGCTCCTCCGGACTTCTCCAGCTCCTCCCACTATCTCCCATGATGCCTGAGGAACTCCTCAAGCTGACAAAACGGCAAAGTTGAGATTTGAGAAGACTCCAAGCGTAGCGCGGGGCGCCACCTTCACCTCCGTCGCTCCTGGGGTGGAAGTACGTCGGGTTTTTCTCCTTTTCCAAGCTCCGCCGCTCTTCCGTACCAACGGTCGCTGGGTGAGAGGTGTGCAGCAGAGCGCGGAAACGACCTAATTCATGTTAATGACTTTTGATGTAACTCCATTTGGAATGGTTAATTTCCACCTTTCTGGCAGTTCCAGCCAAATGCCACCCGACCCATGCCAGGCGTCATTACGGACGCATTGTACATTCCTGAGAAGCTGCTCTGATTGGACAAAGGGGGAAACGCCTCCCGCGGCGAGGCCCTTTCCCCTCCACAGGGACCAGCGGGAGGAATGTGGCAGGCCTCTTAAGCGCCTTTCATAGCGTTTGGGCAGCCCGCACATTCAGCGCAGCTGTGGCGTAGTTAGCGAGCCGTCCATCCCCTGACCTGCGAGCAGCGCTTCCTTTACGCGCTCCCTGTCCGAGAGCGGGAAAGCAGACCTGCGCGAGATGACACATATATAGATAAATCTGTATCATAACTCATCAGGAAAAGAAACAGGGGAAGTAGCGTGGCACGCCACACTGAATTCCAGGCCTGCTCCCGAGCTGGCCATTGACCCACGGTGTAATTGATGTCTCCGACGCTCCATAACAAAAGCACTGGATCATCGCTCCAGGCACAGGCAGGTGACCACCTTCCTCTTCTCGCCTTCAAGTTTGTCTTTGAGGGAAGGTGAAAGCACTTTATCTGCCTTTAAATTACAGTCTACACCACATGCCACATACCAATGAACTGCATTTAGCTTTAAAACACAACAATGCCGTCTATAGGCGCTGTACAAAAATCCTTACCGCTTTACGTTCACTGTAATTGCATGGACTGTTCTTATTCTGAAACACTATAGGGATTTTTGACCTACTACAGACACAATGCTTTAAAACGGCAAATTGTTTGCGTATTCATTATACAAAATCCAATCAATCAAATTAACAAATCATTAATTATAGACCTAATACATATTTGATTCAAAGACGTAAAGCAAGCCAACTTATTTCCGAGAGAGAAATATTTTTTCACTTTGTCTAATCCATCCTCGATGGTATCTCCAAATATCAATGGCCACTGTCTCTGAAACCGCTATTTTTCATACAAGGGCTCAATACATGCGCTGTTCACTGCCTTAGCCAGTGTGGGGGGAAAAATGTATTATTTTCCAAGCACAGTTCTCAAGGTCATCACCGTGACATTGGGAAGTCGCAAAAGGTGCCCCAGACACGAGCGGCCGCGTTTAAAACCTCCACGTCTGGCCTGTCCCCTTCTCGCCCCTCAAAAACTTGCCTCAGTTTAATCTCGGGTTCCGCGCGGACCCAACAGCAGACAAATGCTAATGCTAATGCCGCCAATCAGCCCAAAAGGCAATGATTCATCCGTTCGCAAATGCATCAGCTCAAGCTAACGGCGCAGGTGGGCCTCTCCGCACAAGACGCATTGCATAAACAATTGACCAGCGCATGGTAGCAGCAGCCCAATCAATAGCACATGCAGGAAGGAAACTCTGGGGGATTTGGGTACACATAGATTGGATCCTGTGCATTTATTTATAAACTCCTTTTTCCCCTCACCGCCTCCACATGGGAGCACCAGAAAGGAATGCGAGAACTCCCCCCTCTCTTTGCGCTTGGAATTACGCTCAACACACCGCCAACACCAGGTCCAAACGGGGAACTTTCACCTCTTTACGAACTATCATGCGTCAAATAGGGGATTCCACAGTCAAAGCGCATCCTTTACAGTGAAACACAGGGAGGAGGATACCCGCGGCTGGCAGGGGTTGGACAAAGTGAAGGGTGTGCTGGCTAACAGTTTGGATAAAATAATGGCTGTGCGAGAAAACCCTAGACCAGTCGAGTAATCAGATTTGCTTTGGGAAGGAAAACTGTTTTGCCTGCGGGTTTTAGGGACTGGCGTAGCTAATTCAAGAATGAAGGGGAGGTCACAAATCAGAACTAAAACAGAAATAAGTTTGAAAAAAGACCACACCGAGCATGGCCAAAGATCATCTCGCATTGCAACAGAACTCAAACTGACAACAGCGTGCAAATTGGTTACATCTGCTGCAGCCGGTCTCTTCGGGAAACTTCAAAAGCTCTCCATTGGGCCCTCCCGTGTCGGACCAAGCGAAGCGTTTGCGTTTCAGGACAGTGACACGCAGCTCGGCTGCGACCGGGGCGTTGACCGCGATGTCAGCCTTGTGGGGACGCGGGGGGGTTCCAGGGAGGGGGTAGGAGCTTTGTGTTGGAGTGAGCGGGGGATAAAGAACTTCCCTAGCTATGCCGCAGACTTTCAACGTTTATATCCCTTCCCACCCAATCAAAAGACGGAGAACAGTTTCATTGCTTGATTTTCCCCCAAAAAACTATTCCCTCATGCAAATGTTTCTAAGACACAAATTGTTTACGGTTAACACGCGGCACCTTTGTTTGTATTATCCAAGAGCTCAGTGGCCTAAAAGCTCATGTTGTGAATCAATTGCCAGTAGGCCCAGGTTAGATAAAAAATAATGAAAGGTTTTCTTACTAATTCTGGTTACAGGCAATGTTATCCAGAAAAGCCTGTGTGTGTTAAAAGTGTAACCATTTTGAGCAACCCAGTTTCAATCACCTCTTAAATGGTTCAGCTTCTTTAATTCATGTGTTAAATGAAAAATACAGTACCACAGGCCAAATACTCAAATTTCATGGTGAATTTTAAATACAAATATTTCCTTGGACATAAATGTGAATCTCAGAACTAAAGTGTGGCCGCTGTGTCCTGCTGTTAAATTCCTTCACATATATAAAAAAAAAAAAGTGGCAGGCCTCATTGTCACACACAGACAGCGGATACACACTGACCTACAGCGAGAGAAAGGGCCAAGGCCCCAGACAAAGGACAGCGCTGTGTCAATATTCCTGGGCTCTATTGCTGTGCTGTGTCCGTATGACCGGTCTCCCTGTGCTGACGCCAGTGGAGCAGAGAGAGAGGGGTTGGTTTTCCGCCTCAAACCTGTTCTGACTGCACCAGAGAGCCACCAAAGCGAGGACAACGGGTGGCGTTCAGCGATATGCCTCCACAATGCCATCCGTTTCCCAGAGAGGACCGCAACTGGAAGTCATTCAAATCACATCTCGGTTGCATGATTTTTTTTTTTTTGTATGGCCGGGTGGGTGGCTTAAATAGCTGAGTGGGACACCTTTTAATGTCTGCTGCAGCAGCTGTCAGTGGAGTGGTTGGACCCAGGTTTCATACCACACGAATCTGTGGCCATTGTGACCACTTATTTCCTCTTCATACCCCTCTGTTGCTTCTACAGGGGAAGCTACATCTCTGAAATTAATTAGCAGCCCATGTCTTATTGAGTAAGTCACGTCGTTTAACTGAAACTGATGAAATATTGGTAAGCAGCGAGAAACGCCGTATAAGTATGTGAAGGGGGTCAAAGGTTAATCCCTATTGATTTTCCCAGTCTGAATACAGCACCACTGGGAGAGGCCGGTTCTGTTGGCAATCAGCTAGCACAAATACATTATAAATCTTACTGTCCACATCCACCGATCACTGTCGCTAACTCCCTCCGCTAAAGGCCATTAGGAAAGGAGAGCAAAGCCTCTGGTAAGGGGCCACCGCTGCAACGGCTAACTAAACCAGAGAAGACCCTCCGCACCACGGGAGCAAGGGGCCAGGGAGGGGTAAGGTTGTTTTACCGAGCCCCCAGACATAGGGGGTCCCGACACCCGGCTCTCACAGGGGCCTGCTTACCTACGACTAACCAATGTCTTTCACTTCTCGCCTGTCTTTTCCTCAGAAACCGTGGGTCTGTTGCTGAGGAGTGCTTATTTTTTAGCTAGATAACTTAAAAATGATCGAGCAACCAGCTACTAGATCCCCCCCGATTATAAAAGGAAACCCGGTGGGTAGGAGTTACGGGACAGCAGTCAGACCGTTGCCAGGGGTGTCATCGCTCTTCAACCAGCGCTGCTCTCTAAACAAGCCGATTGCTAATCAATCTCGAGCAATCATAAGATCAATCCCGCCTTCTATTATTGGCCTAATTTTGTCAGATAATATCTAATCAACAATCGTTCCCTCTCAATACGTTGCTAATGCATTTAGGTTGTATTTAATGAGCGGCGCAGACAAAACAGACGGACTAGCATTAAGGTTATGCCCTCTTGTTATGCCTTCTCCTTGGTGGAATCGCTCAACCCCAGACAATCACTGCAAATGAAATGGAGGACGGGAACATCTATCATAGTGTCCGCAATACTGGGCCGCACGACACCGATGGTCAAAATCCCACAGCACGTTTAGAGAACGGATTTTCCAAATTGACATATTCATATTAAAATCGTTTGATCTACACCCTGTTCATGATGAATGTGAAACTTAAACTGATTAAGTGGGAAAGCGAGTCAATATTTCCATACGGTAAAAAATAATGAAATCATAATGACCCCTCTTAAGTCCTCGGGCCGTGAGGCATTCCGTTGTAAAATGTGCCATTTGCATTAGCCAAGGACATATGTTTGCTCATTTGCTTACAAACGCCATCAGTCCTCTTATCGTTCAGCAAAGCGAAAAAGATTTGATGCCTTCTCACTCCAGAAAGATAATGCACGGCATCTTATCATAGGCGGTCACAGATCTAAATAACAGGGCGGTAATGGATGAGAAATGTTTTTGAGATTTCATTCGGCAGATAGAATGCTTATTGTCTTCTAAAGCAATCCAAAACAGAAATCTATCTAGCATATCCTCTCGGAATGCGTGCGTTGAGCGCACAACATGCGCGAGCACGCAGAAAACCTTTGCGCCAACAATTACTTTATGCAAAATGCTCTAACGAGTATAGCTAAAGTGAAATAATTTTGCAAATGAATTTTATTTTTTTATTCCGTTCTACTTCTCTCTCTCTCTCTCTCTCTCTCTCTCTCTTCTTAATCCTATCATGCGGGCAATAAGCGTATGCACCATGAACACATTTAATTTTCCCAGTTAGTTCTCAGCAAGCCCAGAGGTGAGGTTTAATAAGGATCAATGGCACTTTATCTAGGACAGGACCCACTTCACAGCATGCAAATTAAACACCAACACTTAAAAAAAGAAATGGATTTAATTAAAAAATGTAGAACCACAGGCTCTGCAAATTCAATTAAAGGATTTATGCAAAGGTTCGCTAGCTTTTTGTGTTGCAGTTACTGCTTATATAATGAGCTTTTCATATTAAAAATCAATAGGTAATCTGGGGTAGAAGATCGGCCTCTTATATACATTTTTGAAATCAATTTGAAAAATAGTCCATCAGGCCTAGGTGTCACAGCCCTGAGAGCTGGCGGAGCAGGACGGAGGTTGGCGGGTCTTTCCTGCCGCGCCATCAGTTGGGGAGAACGTTGGAGGCAGGGCTGGGCAGATTGGAGGCAGGGCTGGGCAGATTTGAGGCAGGGCTGGGCAGATTTGAGGCATGGCGGCCACTCTGAGGTTTAGCCAGACTCGTCTTCCAGGTGGCTTCAACACTCTTCAACAGCGAACAAAAGCCACCTCCATCAGTTCCACTTTCACTCGCATTGCTCCCACAACCCACAACCCCAACCCACACCCACAACTCCAACCCCAACCCACAACCCCCAACTCCAACCCACAACCCCCAACTCCAACCCACAACCCCAACCCCAACCCACAACCCCAACCCCAACCCACAACCCACAACCCCAACCCACAACCCCAACCCACAACCCACAACGCCAACCCACAACCCACAACCCCAACCCACAACACCAACCCAAAACCCACAACCCCAAACCAAAACCCCAACCCACAAACCACAACACAA
>JAOYSI010000015.1:62027-77127 GCA_025775065.1 Hiodon alosoides | reverse complement strand
CCATGGAGACGCGGGTTGTAAAGTGCCTGAAAAGTACAAAACTTATAAACAGAGCAAAGTGGCGTAGCTTTGGGACCCGAAAGCGAGAAGGTTCTCAGTTCAAATCCTACTGCTGTTGTGCACCCGAGCAAGCTACTAAAAATTCCTGCAAAAACAAACCTACTGTATGAATGAACATAATTTTAAACTGTAAAACCAACTAAAACAAACTAAAACAAAATTAAGAAAATAGATGTTAAATATTTGTAAGAAATGACCATATTTGCTTTATTGTGTTCCATTCTTTGAAGTGGGAAACTGTTTTGTAAAAATACTTTTTAAATCTGGGATGTAAATCAAACACAATAAAGACAATTCAGAATATAAGATCTCTTAAGGAGTAGTACCGAAAGTCCTATCATTTAAATGTTTTTTTTTTTTTTTTTATGTTCTGGTCCGTGAGATTTAAAATCCACAAGAGTCTTATTTTTCATAGTAGAGGGAGAGCGGAACTCACCGTAATACGTGCTGGCTGTCAAGGATATAATCCAGAATGACAACGAAATCGCCAGGGTCACGCACAACACTATCATATCAGTCATCATCTTGAAATATCCTTTCATTAATATCTCTTTTTCAAAATGTTTGACTAGTGGTGAGAAAAACAACTGTAACAAACACACACATTCCTGTTAAGTAGGCAATACTTTCAAAGAAAAGTAAAGGTTTACGAAAGACATCGTGTATATCCTTAAAGCTTAAAGCACGTGAGCAACACGAACAACTTTGCAAAACAGTACTCAAAACAAACTCGGGGATAAAACTCAATGCCCATTATATATCGATATATTTAGTAATGAAACGGAGCTAAGGAACAATACTAGTTAAAATAAAGTATTTCCTTTTATTTAGCAACATATTTAACTTAATGTTATTCTAGATACGCGATTTACGATACGATGTTTTATCAATTTAGCTGTGGAGACTGGAACAAGATAGCTTTCCATTCAATATCAAAATATTTTTTTAAAACACCTGCAGTGACCGCAGCCAATAATTTCTTCGTATTCCATTGTGGTGATTTTCCAGCTTCCTTTTACTATTACTTAATTACAAGTACTAAGTACAGTTAGTAAATACTAGTAGTAACAGCTAGCTGAGCACCAAACATAAAAAGATTTTTAAATAGTCTTATCTTTTTTGCATGGTCGCGTTTAACGTTGGCAACAGGAAATAGGCTATAGAACTACACTTCCGCTTATTTGTCTTAAAGATACAGTAACACAGATGTCCGAAGTAATATCTGAACAATATTTTTTCCTTCTTTAACTGAGCACCGTCAGTATGATCTAACTAGACTTAGTCTGATTTAGACTCAGATATAATTCCCATAGAGCTAGCTACCCAATTAGTTAATTAATTTTATTTAATTAATTGGGACGGCTAAAGTGGAGGATCAATTTTATATTAAACTTAATTTTAAAGAAAACATACAATTAATTATATACCGCCATTATCGGGTTTTATATACACGTCTGAAGAAAGCAAACCAAGGCAGGAACCCACTTTTACATATTAGCTAAGGGGGTCAAAACCTCGGCTTTAATCTTTACACAATCTTCTTAGGCTTTTCTCCTTCTAAAGCTTAGTGAAATACTACTACAACCACACCATGGCTCCGTCTGAGAATTGATCAATACCGAACCAATTATAATTTGTTTACTAAAGTTACTGACAGCAATTTTATAAATTAACTTATTTCAAACTTAAAATAAAAACAGCTGTTAACCTTCAGTAGCTATAGAATAAGATTTATATTGCCATTCCTCCAAACAAAAGTTCTTAAGTATACCAATAGAAAATTAAATACATTACACAATGAAAGAAGCATTCCTGGTTTAGTAGCCACCTTTTTCCCCCAGTTTTTGATGAGGCCAACTAAATATCTCACGAGCTCATAGTAAACTCTTACGTCACTATTGTGTCTACAATATTACAGTATGTTTTGTTTTTTTTAAATGAAAACTGCTTTACCAGCACATACAACATACCTGCTGGCCTTAAATGTGTTTGTTTTGGTGTTAGTTATAAATGTTCTAATTATAATTTAGTTTGTATATATTACATGGTTTTAATATAGAAAAAGAAATGTGCCTGTCAGTTGCAGAAGGGCAACTTTGAAATCCAGCTTCTGGAGCATTTTCCAGTGGTTATTTATTCGGTGAGTGAATAAGTGAATCAAGCCAGGAAAAAGTGAAGGGATGAGTAATAGTGAAAAGAAGTGACAGATGCAATGCGCCCTGGGAGGTGGGGAGTGGTAGAAGGTTGCTGTCAATGAAAACAAGATGTAAGAGATATCTTAAAAATGAGTGTCAGTACACTGTTATCTCAACAAATACGATCACTCAGGAGTCACAGAGACTGTATTGGGTGCCTGGGCAAAGGAGAACCTTTACCCAGTTTCTTGCTGGACCCTATGCCACAGCTGGCTACAAGGAAGGGACAGTAACAAATGGCTGGGAAAGAATTGTGTGAAAGGTTACAAGGGTAAAAACTTTGAAAATCTGAAAGTACTTGATGATGGTAATAAAAGTGATTAGATTATTTATTTATGTATGTTCACTTGGGAGTTTACCCCCAACTATTTTTATGAGACCAAACATAGAACATAATGCTGAATAACCAGATGTATCTAAAATGAGAACCACGAATTTCTTGGAAAGGAACCGGTTAATGTCAGTGCTAAGTATCGCGATACTTCTAGAAAGCAGGCTTAGTTGTGGAAGAGGACCGTGAGGGAGGGGGATTCCCATTCCGGCGAATTGGGCCAGACAGTGAAAAAGAAAATTAGACAGAATTACATATACACGTAACAAGGAGCTACGAAAATACAAATATCAAACGTTTTGACAAGACTATAGTTCATAATGGAGTTAAACTCCAGCGGTCAGTCTCCGAGAGAAGAAGGGGAGCTGGAAGACGGAGAGATATGCGACGATGACATCGACGAAAAGCTTTTCTTACGACGAGAGAAGAGGCCTAGTAGCAGTATAGGCATTGCTAGCAATTCTACTCGTAATTCTCGAAAATGTAAACCCCAATCAAGGACGCTGCCCCCTAGTATTGCAGGCCAAGATTTTCGAGTTAAAATGCCGTTTAATCGAGGACCTCTACTGCACCCTGCTTTTATTTCTGGTCACAGACTTTTAGGTGGACCGAGCGGACCGGAGAGACCGCTCCCAGGTCAACATTGTGACCCCAGCCCCCGGTCCTCTTTCTGGGAGCGCAGTCATTCAGCCTTGGGTCGGCTAAGGTACCGAGGGAAACCAAACCAAGGGCGCGGGGACTGGGATAGAGGAGCTTGGGGAGACAATGCGGGGATGCGAGAGACTGGAAGGCCTCCCCCGGGCCGTTTTGAGTTTGCGGAAAATCACATCAGAAAAGAATCCCCTCTGAGAAAACGTATCCTTGGAAGCAATAATTGATTATTATTGAATTCGTCACATTTCAGATCCAATTATATGTACTTATACTTAACTATATCTCGTTCTGTCGATTAAATAACAGGCTAGCATGACAATGGCTAACGGTAAACTTAACGTTACGTCATATTATACAACTGGAAGAGCTAAGTAATGGCGTTTGACATGCAGTGAATATGGGTTACCTTTTAAATCCACTGTTAATTTTACTGGGTGGACACTTGCCGGTAAATATAAGCGATAACTACGATGCGTATAAATGCCAAACGTCATCTGCCCAGATAATTACCAACAAGCCATTTACCGCTTTAAACAGTAATGAGTTTATATGCAATTTAAAACTAACGTGGTAGTGTGTTAAAGCGACCGGAATGCATCGCATATCCATGTGATTCATTTGTCATTTGTTTAATTATTGCCGCGAGATATTATTACTCACTTACTTGCACTGGTTTTACCAAGAAATCTCAATAAGCCATGCATGTCCATTTCACAAATGGTATTCCATTATTATTTTATGAGCTGTGATGCATTTATGTCCTTCACTGCTAACCTCAGAAAAATTCTTTGGGAGGACTCAGGTAAGAAAAGCTACCTACAACGTTGCCAAAACCGAGAATGGTGTTGACGAGAGCTTCGAAGACTTGCTCATGAAGTATAAGCAAATTCAGCTTGAGCTGGAATGCATCAGGAAGGAGGAGAAGATGGCCCTGAAGCCCAATGATGAGTTGCCTCAGAAGGAGGAAGGTGCCTCCACAAGGGTTGGTGCTGGACCGGTGTCAGAAGCTGACGGTGTTCAGGCCGAGACTGTGAATGATGAGCTGCGGTGTCCTGAAAGGGTGGAGAAAAAGGTCTTTCAGGCATTCAACCTGAAGCCTTTGAGACAGAAGCTCTTGTCCCCTGCCGAAAGGGACAACGCCAACAAGAAGCCCGAGAAGGAGTCGGAAAAAAATGAGGAAGTCAGCCCTCCTGAACCTGCTGTCAAGAATGGTTTGTCACCCTGTAACACCTCTGATGATGCTGATTGGTTAAATTAGACCACGTCTTATGGTTGATGGACATGATTGAGTGGCGTGGAAACGGACCCAATATCACAAGTTTTTATTACCACTGTACCATGGACATTGTCTATAGAACAGTGCGATATCTGATGGTACACTAGGCGTGCCAGCAGTCTAATGTAGGCCTTGTTTCCAAACGTCGTCATACACCACAGCACATGCTGATGCCTGCCATGCTGCATGGCCTTGATAGCTCCTCCCAACTAATGGCTGATTGCCTCAAACTACCTGTTCTCACGCTTTTAAAAAATAGTAATTGTGTTTGTTAAATATTACAGAGGAAGAGGAGCAAGAGGAAGACGAAGAGGAGACTGACTTAAATGTATCCACCGTACCTTGTCTGAGCATCACAGGGTCTGCCGAAGTTCCTGTGAAGGTAAACATCTACTATCCGCGGTCAACTCTTTGGATTCTTTATATATCTAACTCTTATGCATATATTCAGAGATCTGAAACTGATGTGGCAGAAGGTACGTGGCTATGCTCTCCTGTCATTGGGGGGGGCAGGCAGAGTTCATTCCGATCCTGGACGGCTATTAAGCTGATTAATATGATTCGCAAAATCTTCTCCCTCCCACATTTCGTACCTCACCCGTGTTTTAATTTAGTTTTGGGTGGGAAAGCACATTTCTCTTTATGCATGTGCAGTAGTAATTTCTCTGTCCCTTCCTGCTCCAACAGGCAAAAGGGAGGGCAAAGGGCAAAGGGAAGGATGAGGATGAGGAGCTCTCTGAGCTGCAGCTGCGTCTCCTGGCCTTGCAGTCCGCCAGCAAGAAGTGGCAGCAGAAGGAGCAGCAGGTGATGAAGGAGAGCAAGGAGAAGATCACCAAGGCCAAGCCGGCCCAGGAGAAGAGCAGTGTGCAGGCCAAGGGCAAGGCCGCGGCAAAACTTCACCAGGGTAAAAAGATCGTCAGTCCAGGTGAGTGTGACTATTTTTACACTGTCAAAGGCTTTCTTAGATTCAAATAGAGGGCCGGGGGGAGGATTGTCTTCATGAAAATAATCATGTTATCCAGCCTCCCGAGTGGCTCTCAGCACTGTTGAATCGTGCCTCTCAGGCCTCCACTTAGCCTTCTGTACAAGCAACACGGGATCTTACAGTTCTCATCTTACAGTTCTGTCCATACAGAACTGTCACCATCCATGTGTGGTGTTGTGGGTTCGGTAGCAGGACAGTTGGCAATGCCTGATTCTTTTAAAAATGAATAAAAAAATTTTTGATTAATGAAGGCGGTGCTCTGTCCCATCCAGGATTCCTTGTTTGTTATTTTAACCTCTACCACTGCTGCCAAAACCTTTTACTATTACCCAACTTTACAAAAAAGATGGACCGCCCTGTGCCGTAGTAGAACGGTATCCAACATGAACCTGTGGAACCCCCCTGCCCCCTCCAGGCTCGGTGGCCAAGCAGGCCTGGCGGAAGCAGCAGCTGCGCACCTGGAAGCTGCAACACCAGCAGGAGCAGCAGCAGGAGGAGGAGGAGCGGCGCAAGAGGGAGGATGAGATCCGCAAGATCCGGGACCTGTCCAACCAGGATGAGCAGTACAACCGCTTCATGAAGCTGGTCGGGGGCAAGAGGCGGACACAAAGCAAGGTCAGAGCGCCGGCTGCCCTTCCGAAAAAATCTCTTTCATAGTGCCGTGACAACCATTTAAAAATTAAGTAACGGGTTAATGCAATGAAAAGAGTTGGTTTCCCGACTCAACAGCGCAGGAATAGGAGATGACAATATACAACTCTGAACATTTAAACGCTTAAATATACATTTTAAAAATGTAGTGTGTACATGTAGAGTGGCTAAATGTAGTGCAAGGAGTGGCCTTTCTTCACCAGGAGGTTAGGGGTCAGAGTCAGAGGAAAGGGGATGATCAACAGTTCAACAGCCTGATTGCTTGAGGGGAAAAACTGTCCTGGAACCTGTTTTCTTTTTGACCAGATGGTGGTTGGGGTGGAGAGGGTCCTCGATGATACGGGGTGCCTTCTTGCACCACTGGGTTTAGAGGTCCTGGTTAGCTGTCAGATTTGTCTTGGCATTGCGCTATACCATCCTGACCACCCGCTGTAGCGCCTTGCAAATCAAGGTCGGTGCAACTACCAGGTCAGGTAGCTGATGGGCCCCGAGGAACTTGAAGCTGCTGACAACTCTACGTCCACTAGGTTGCTGTAGATGTTGAGGGAGGCATGTCCTCCCCACTGTCTCTCCCCGAAGTCCACGATCAGCTCCTTTGTTTTGCTAACGTTGAGCTGGAGGTTGTTGTCCTGATACCATGTTGTCAGGGCTCTCACCTCCTCTCTGTGGGTGTTCTCTGTCGTTGTCTGTGATCCGGCCAATAACGGTGGGATCGTCAGCATACTTAATGATGGTGTTGGAGCTGTGTGTTGCCCCACAGTCGTGTGAACAGGGATTGTAGAATGGGGCCGAGTACGCAGCCCTTGGGGATTCCAGTATTTAGAGTCTGTGTGGACGAGGTGGTCACCGTTTGAGGTCTGCCCGATAGGAAGTCAAGGAAGAGGGCGGTGTTAAGGCCCAGATTCCTGAGCTTGGCGACAAGCTTGGGGGGCACAATGGTATTGAATGCTGAACTGTAATCAGTGAACAGCATTGCCACATATGTGTCCCTCAATTAAATTAGGTAATGGCAAAGATGCTTCTTCTTGACAATGTTGAAGACTTTTATTTTGTTATCCCTCCCCTTTTATTGTATTGATGTAAACCAATGGTGGTGTTGCTCTGGGCGGGGGGGTCCCAGTGGTCCTGAACTATTGTAAACATAATCTCCATGGCGATGGGAGCAGTTACTGGTGGCTGCTCCCTGTTTTAGAGCAGGCAGGGATGCCACACAGGCTGTTCAGTTCTCCCTTAGTTCTGGGGGTAATGGAGGTGGCAATGCTGATACAGTGGTACTTGTCTTAGTCCTCAGACCTCGAGCACAGGAAGTCTATGAGTAAGCAGGGTCTGGACACCTCTGGGAACCTGTACCAGTATGACAACTACGACGAGGTGGCCATGGACACAGACAGCGAAACCAACTCTCCAGGTATGGGAGGAGCTCCTCTGATTTTGCATTTGCCTGTTAAGGAACCTGTTATTGGTTCTTCTGTATCTGCTTAGAATACTGGCTTTGAGTTGTATATCTTTATGCAAGACTAGTGAATAAGGATCCTGTATATCTTAATGACCAGATTTCTCTGTATGTCTGTCACTTTAATTCTTATAACAGCGTCTTCCCCCTCTCGTGAACCATTCGCAGCTGTAGTTCCTCCTCACTTCCTCCAGATGTCTGCGTTTCCTGTGGACCCCCCCCCTCAGAGTATGGTATGTTTGGATCCTGTTAGTTTAGTGCTGGAATTTTCACTATACGTGATATGGTTTCAGGGGAAAATCTACTTGAATTCAGCGTTCTTTTGTTTGTTTCATTACTGGAAAGGGGTTTGAAACAGGATTGCCTCTCTTAATGTCATGTGTGTTCCTTAACCCAATTTACTGCCACATTAGTTGTTTGAGTAAGGTTATACACTTCCTGGGTTAGATGGTCCAGGAGCTGGGTCACGGTTACCTGGACCCCCTTTCCATGGCGACATCAACATCCCCTCCGCCCCTTCCCCCGCTGCCACCCGAGGAACCCGAGCAGCCGCCCAAGCCCCCGTTTGCGGATGAAGAAGAGGAGGAGGAGATGCTGCTCCGGGAGGAACTGCTCAAAGCCTTGGCCAACAAGCGTGCGGTCAGATCTGAGGTAAAGGAGATGGGAAAAGTGCAAACTGCAGACACTAGAGGGAGCCGTTCCTCTTTTTATTGTTATAGAAAACCAGGGATTGACAAAATTGGTGACAGTTTTGAAAGTTCCCATTACCTTTGGATTAGCAGAGAATTGATTAATGGAATTCTGAGTTGGTCCTGCCAGTCGTGGTGCCCTGCGGAACTTGAGATGCCCTTGTTTATTATTGATGGCTAATAATATCTGAATTGTAAACTGATTTTTCACTTCGTCCAAGACTTCCAAAAACAGATGCTAATTCTCAGTAATGCCAAATTCTTCTGTTGTAAATGGACCATCTCATTGTGAACCCCAGGATAAGGATTAGCAGTTGTGTAAATAGATGGATTTTTCCACTTTTTTAAAGCTTGTGATTGAACCCCCTTTTCTCTGCCATCCTGTGCAGGAGACCTCCAGCAATAGCGGCCCGCCGTCTCCGCTATTGGTTGCCGTGGCCCCGGTGGCGCCCAGGAGTCACCTCGCCCCCGTATCCCAGTCCCGGCAACCCAACACCAAGTTCGCCCGTGGGCATCCAGCCTCGCGTCCCCCACTGGTGGTGAGGAAAGCATGGCACCGCATGTTACACCATAAGGGCACTCTCTGATTGGTTACTCATGCTAAACTTGTGATGCATCCCAGCCAGTCCAAATCGAGGACGCCATTTTGCTGACTCCAGGCCCCGAGCGTTTTTATGCGGCAGTTTTTTTATTTTCAGACCTAAACATGTTGGTGCGGTGTTATATAGGCTTTTAATAATGGGGCTTGACAATTCCAAGACAATCGGTATGCGTGGGTCTTCCTATCACTGCGCTAATGTTAGTGAATATAGTGTTAAGGTACATTTAGGTACTAGTGGTTTAAAGTGTATTCACTGCGATACAACAGGTACAGTTTGTTCTGATCATCTAACGATGATTGACATACCTTAAAAGAAATGCGTTTAGTAATTCATCGTTCTACAGCTGCAGAGTTCATGGCAGAAAAATGAATGGATAATGGAAGTAATTTGCGTCTAGCCACTTTTTCAGTTTCAGGACGGAAATTGTGGATTCTTGTCATATTTTCATCCATCTTTATAAACAGATTGTCTCGCCGCTAAAGGAAGTACGCTTACTACATGAATGTGCTGTGACGAAGTGGCTACATCCCAGTAGTATGGAACGTTGGCGCGCTGTGCTGTCAAAATCGGGAAACTAATGTTTTGTTAAGCTTTGTATAACAGCGCTTCTAAATTTAATCCGTCGGGGAAGAACAGAAATAGATTTTCCTTTTAGAAAATCCAAAATTCCCCTGGGAGCACAAACATTGCTCCCTGCGTTTCCTGGTAACTGTTGGCGTCGGTGTCCCTGGGCGAAGCGACGGAATAACCAGGCCTGGGGAACTCCCTATCATCTTTACTTCAGCACCACAAGCCCAGTCCTCTTCTCTGTGTGAGGCTCGTGCCCAGTGTCATGTTTTTAGACCACCCCCCCCCCCCCCACACACACACACACACACACACACACACACACACACGCACGCGTGAAGTTGCGCTCCTAAGAGACCCAGAAAAGGAGCTTCAAATTAGGCTTGATAATTTTGTTCCTACCCAGGCGTTTTTGGAGAACCCACCACTGAATGTGTCATAAGCTTATTGCCATTTGTCATTTGTGAAGTGTAATTTCTCTCTTGTTACTCAGCTCCCCAGACACAAGGCAGTGGTGGTGCAGCTGAACGCCTCTGACGACAGCGATTCTGACTGTGAGGCCCCCTGCTCCACTCGCACAGTCTTCGGAGGCCTGGAGTCCATGATTAAGGAGGCCCGGAGGACAGCCGAGGTACGTGACTAGGGGACCAGCGCGGCCAAATGGTATGTTCCCGGCTCCCTGTTGTTAGCTTGTTCATTCTTTGTACTCAGGCGGCGAAGCCCAAGGGCGCCTCGGGACCTGAAAAAGAGAACAATCCCATCAGGACCCCGGAGGCCCTGCCCGATGCCAAGAAAGTGGAGTATCGAAGGCTGATGGAAGAAATCGCCAGGTGACGACCTTGTTGCTGTCCATCAATATTGCATCTTTCAGTCCAACCTTCCCCTTTCTGAGGCCTTTCTCAGGTCTTTTCCATGTTGCGTTTAAGCAAACTTCGAGACCCAGGGAGTTCGTAAAAGCTTGGAGGATGTGAAGTATTTAAGACCTCGGTGATGATGCTAGCGGGAATGCTCATTTGTACTTCTGCCCACAGTCGGGAGAAGCGCCGAGTGCTGAAGCTGGACCCCGGCAAGCGGGTCCCGTCGCCCACCGGCTCGGACGCAGAGCTGGAGGCCGTGGGACGGGTGGCCGCAGAGGTCCAGGTCACGGAGGCCGAGAACCAGATGGCCAGGCACAAGTGGGTTCTGTCTGTGTTTCACATCTGCGTCTTACTATGTTAAAGAACTGTGTCTTTAACATAGTCAAAAGTGGGTCACTCAAGTCAGTTTTTAATAAAATGGGATTTGTTATTTACTTAGTCTTAGATACCTTTACAACTCTCGTACACTCGCTTTTTAGTCCCTGCAAAATTTAAGCTGAGATGAGACTGACTGGGCAGCAAACTCTCAAGCTGTTGGATGCATCCTTTGTGCCCGTTGAATTCTGGACGCCTTGAAATGGAACCAGAACGTTGATAACTTGTAAAGGTCTATTGTGAAGAAAGATGCTGATGAAGGACTTGTGTAACCCACCCCATTAAACTCCTCTGGGTCACTGGGCTTTTCTCCGCACTTGCCTGGAGTTGAACTTTGGTCTTCACGACAGACAGGATAAACGATCGACTCATTGTGCTAAAGACTGACGTCTTTAGCCCGAGAAACTAAACGTACTCCGGTCTTCGACTTGGGGAGTGACCCCGCTGCCAGTAGGGAGCTTGTTCACCACGAGACCAGCTACACTTGCAGAGGATTGTGGTTGGCAAGGTGACAAGGGGACACCCACCACGGATTGGCGCCGTCACGCGCGATGGATGTCTAACACTGCTTGTTTGTTCGTGTTCCCCACTGATGCCCAGGAACCTGCTGCTGAAAGACGAAGTGCTTCTGAAACACCTCCTCCAGCAGGAGGTGAAGAAGAGAGAATCTCTCAAGGCGGCTGAAACAAAGGTTGCCAAGCTCAAGGAACAGTTGCTGGCGTCTGAAAAGATTGTGGGTGCCAACAAGCTCCTTTTAAAGAAGCTACAAGAACAGGTTCGTGTCTGCGTGTTTAACTACCTGAATTGTGAAGGACGCAAAGGAGATTAAGACAGTGAAAGTTGTTTTAGCTATTGTCTTTTGAATAAGCTATGGCTTTGGTGCTCATCAAATGGGAAACTTATCACTCTTTTGCAGTCAGTCAAAATGAAAAAAATAAAATGAATTACTTCAGGAAAAGGTTTAATTGCTTAGAGAGTGGAAAGTGCTGTATGCCCATCGTATCCCTATGTGATGCTGTAGAAACATTTAGCTTGTTGCAGCCTGTTAGATTTTCCCCCAGGCCTTTAGACACGGAGCGGGGGAAGGTAGGACCAGAACTCTCCCTCCCCGTGTGTGTTGTCTCACGGTTGCTTGATTAGGCTTGACCGTGTGGTCTCCCTCTCTGACCCTGCAGGTCAACCGCGTGCAGCACCGCGTGTCGGTGAAGAAGCACCAGGCCCTGAAGCTAGAGAAGGACCTGGCCCAAGCACGAGCGGCGGCCGGGCGAACAGGTGGCAAACGGCGCGGCGACATGCCTTTCTTTGTGAGTTCTGCCTCTGTCACACGTATAAACCTGTGCATTTTCTCCCTTTTTCTGCCTCACGCCACAGCTACTGTTGAGAAATTGCTTTATTGAACTCCACATCGAGGAAGATGTCAGGAATGGGGGTAGCTTTTGTTAAGGCGGGCACCTATTTATGTTGAGAAGCTCGCGTTCATTCCCCCCCCCACTTTGCCGTTTTGGCCCACAGCCAGGCAAGCTGCTGCGCCTGGATGGCTCCCCGCGCAGCTCTGAGCAGCAGTTCGCCGATCTCATTGCCCAGAAGCAGCTGCTGCAGCAGCTGGAGTCGGAGTACGCCCTGAAGATCCAGAAGCTGAAAGAGGCCCAGGCGCAACGCAATCGGGAAGTGCAGGCAGAGCCCCCGGCGGCGGCGGTGGCGTTGGCCCCGCCGCCCTCACCCTCCTCCTTCCCCCTGCCCCAGCCCTCCCTGCACGACCTCACCCAGGACAAGCTGACTCTGGCCATTGAGGACAACGAGCTGGAAGATGAGGCGGCCTCTTCCTGCGCCCCTGGTGGACGCCGCCGCTCTTTCCGTGAGTCCGGCTCATTCACTAAGCCCAAGCTCCGCCTCCCAGAGGCCACGCCGAGCAAGCCTGCCAAGGAAAACGCCCGGCCTCCCGAGCTCTTCCTGGGCCTGAATGTGGAGGACCTGCAGCGGAGGTACCAGGAGTCCGAGTGGCTGGGGGAGCTGATGGAGACGGTGGTGCCTTTGGTGGAGGCCTCAGAGGACGGGCCCTGTGTGAAGGTGAAGGGATGCAAAGCATCATTTTGTAGTGTTGAAAGGCCTATTGGCTGCATTAGGTTACAGAGCAGATGGGATTCATGTCTATTCTAACTAAATAATGATAAGGTTTTGATTCAAATAATGAAACGTACAGCATTTTTTTTTTTTTTTTCTTCCAATTTTTGGGATCCCAGGAGCTCCCGGGAGATCTGGATCTGAGCCCTTCGCACACGAGTCGCGGCGAGCTGAAGCCGGTCCCGTTTGGACCTTATCACAGCCCTCTGCTAGTCTTCAAGTCTTACAGGTGCTTTGTATTCGTGTAGTTTTTTTTCCCCGATTAAGACAAGATTACTGTCGAACTGAACTGAGTGTTACATCATTGGATGTGGTTGTAACCGGTTGCTATGTGTAAACGCCTTTCCGTTCAGATTTAGTCCATATTTCCGGACCAAGGAGAAATTATCCCTCAGCTCCGTTTCCTACAGCAACATCATCAATCCGAATAAGTGTTTCTGCCGCTTCGACCTGACGGGCACGTGCAATGACGACGACTGCAAGTGGTGAGTCTTGAGGAAGGAGGGGCTTCCGCTCACCAGATTGACCGCTGTGTTTTCTGCTCAGTCCGGCTGATTCAATGTTCCTCCTCTTTCAGGCAACACATGAGAAACTGCACTTTAAACGGAAACCAGTTGTTCCAGGACATCCTGTCCTACGACCTTTCTCTGATTGGCTGCTCGGATAGCAGCACCGGTGAAGACATCAGCGTTGCTACAGGTACTGTTACCCAGCTCAGTCGTGTTCTGGTGGGTCAGCAGTTACAGTTACTGTTACCCAGATGACAGCCGTGTCCTGAACCAGTGTTGCTAGTTAAATGATATAGAGGTTGTAGTGGATGACTTGAAGGATGTATACATTTTTACTGCTCCATATCGCCACTGCCATTGTTATTAAAATGTTCTAATTGTTTGCGGAAATATAACGGAGTGTAGACTATTGTGTCCTGAGTTTTTTTTTTTTGTGTGCGTTTGCTCTGATATCTGCCCCTCCCTCCCCCTCCTAGAAAAGTACATCAACAAGCTCTTCGGAGCGAACAAGGACCGCATGGGAACGGACCAGAAGGCTGTTCTCCTCGTGAGCAAAGTGAACGAGAGCAAGGGCCACGGTACGGGGCAAGCCCCACCGACTGGGCTTTTGGTCCCAAACCTGTCTTGATAAGTGTGGTGGTGTTGGCAGAGGGCGCCGTTTGTGGTCCTAAGCGTGGGCCTGTTCTCTCTCGGCAGTGCCCCCGTTCACCACGTGTAAGGAGGTTCGGAAGTGGAAACCCCCGGCGCTGCGCGGCCCAGCGACGGAGAGGGAAGCTGAGCGGGACAGTAGTGACGAGGAGGCCGGCCCGGTCAAGTATGGTAAAGGACGTCACTCTTTCCTTTCAGTGTGTTGCAGAGGTCACCCTGTAGAGGTACGGTTGTCCTCGCCTGGCAGCGAACAGACTGCATGGGCTGGATTGTTAGGACCGACAGACCCATTTGGACCTGCATTTCGCTGTGACTGTAAGATTTGTGTGTGACACAAGGTCGTTGTGGGTTCCGCCGTGACAGACTGCAGCTTGCAGCCTCGCTGGAGAGGAACCCCTGCCCTGGACACATGCATCACCCCAGACGATGACCGCTACTTCACTGGTGAGACGGACGACATATCCAACCTGGAGACCAGTGTGCTGGAGAGCCCTAAAGACGTGCAGCTGTGGATCAAACTGGCCTACAAATACCTCAGTCAGAAAGAGAGGTACACAGCTCTCGTTTCTCGCTCTCGTGTGAAGTAGTTGCGTAGTAATAGAATGGAGCGTGGGTTAGTGAAAATGCCTAGTTTAAGTGCAACTCCCACAAGTAGGTTTTAAAAAAATGTAATTTAACCGTGTATCGGTATTGGCTAACCAATATTAAGGAAAGCTGGTTGTAAATTATCAGGAATGTGGCCTAGGGTTTATATTGGGCCAAAACGAACGTTCCATATGTCCCCCCCGCCCCTCATCCAGCTCTGCATCAGAATGTCTGGATGCAGCTTTGAACACTCTGTCGCGCGCGTTGGAGGACAACCGGGAGAACCCAGAGGTCTGGTGTCACTACCTCACGCTGTTTGCCAAGCGGGGGAAGAGGGAGGAGGTCCAGGAGATGTGCGAGATGGCTGTGGAGTATGCCCCCGGCTATCAGGTGTGGTGGACGGTGAGTGGCTCGCTGCCGGCCGGCCACAGCTGCTGTTCCTTCTGTTGGACCAGCACCATGACCCTGCTTATACAGTCTGGCCCTCTCAGGTGGGTCTGGTGGTTTACGATGAGACCCTCCCTGTCGTCATCTGACCCCCC
>JAOYSI010000015.1:23471-51605 GCA_025775065.1 Hiodon alosoides | reverse complement strand
AGATCAGCGGCGACAGTTTCCATTTCATCCCAGATAAGTGAATTAGCTGCAAGGATTTCCTACTGATCCCAGATCAGCGGCGACAGTTTCCATTTCATCCCAGATAAGTGAATTAGCTGCAAGGATTTCCTACTGATCCCAGATCAGTGGCTAGGCTACAATGCTTTCCAAGAAATCCCAGATCACTGGTTAGGCTTCCCTACTGATCCCAGATCAGTGGCTAGGTTGCAGTGCTTTCCTACTGATCCCAGATCAGTGGCTAGGCTGCAAGGCTTTCCTACTGAAATAATTCTCTAAAATTGCACACTGGGATTGCTGATAATTCTCATGCGATCTTAAAACCTGTATGGTTACAAGAAAATGTATTTTAGGGCAAGAAAATTTTAATACTGTATGTCTAACTAAAAGACTGACTAAAAGATGTTCTGTGTCCTATCCGCAAACTACAAAATAAAAGCTTCTGAGAAACAATTATTTTAAGAGGAACTATGTTTTCTAAGCAACAAGGGGGGGGGGGCTCTTTTTAAACCACAGAGTGTGCAGTAAAGCCACCACTGTCTTTTTAGAGTGGGGAGCTGTTGAGACATAAGGATCAAGATTGTCTTCTTATTCTGTATTTTTCCACGTTGAATAACTAGCCTTGAATTTAATGGGTTAAATCAAGTAGAGACACATATTTCTTGGCAGATACCCAAAGAGGGTCATCTCCTCTTCTATACAACTCTTCAGTTGTATTTAGCCCAGCCCAACATCGTTCTTGGGGCAAAAGAATTGCGGCAAACATTCCATATAATGCTACTGTTAATGTATTAATGTACGCTATTGCCATTCAGTTACGTCATGGTTAGATGTCTTATTTCAGAGCCATTGTATAACCATTGTGAAAGATGCGTCTCAGCTGGGTAGCCGCGCTGCTCCTGCTCCATACTGGGCTTGGCAGCGCTGAACAAATCAAGCCAGAGGTGCTGAGGATACTGGTGAAGGAGTAAGTGTTGAGAGAAATGGAAGTCACTCAGTGAGGTCACAGGGATAGGGACACAAATCGGTCACTATCTGTAAAAGTACAGTTGGAAAAAGTTTACTATCCCACTGTAAAAGGGATCAGGCCCAGAGACAGACAAAAGACTTTTGTTAAATAACAGACCCAAAATAAACAGGCACGAGGGCCAAACAAAAAGGTTCTTAAACACAGAAAAAAAGACACTGTAGCCCTGGGAGAGGAGTGTGCAGTTGATGAGTCAGGCAGTACTGTACCTGTCTGTTGTTCCTAATTGGTTTCTGTTAAACTTCTTTCAATTGAAGCAGAAACAGAAAGAGAAAATAACTAATCATCTCAAATCATGCTCAAAAGGTGATGTGAAAAATGAAACTTTATTGAAGGTTGTGGAAGGGTGGTGGGCAATTCACTGACACAGCGAGACAATTATTTGAAAAGCCGTTCAGGCGCACTGATTTATTTTATCCAGTAGATTTTCTGAGGCCTGGATACTAAACCATATATTAACCATACAGTTACCAGAACCACGGCATTTACTAACAGGTACACAGGCAATGGCACAACAAGTGCTCATAAATGATAATAGAAACCAAAGGAAAAGAAAAGGGAAAGTAATAAAATAATGCAAACGAAAGTACTGCTTACGCAGTGCCCCCACTGCCGCTTCAGAAAGGCAGGACAGGAACTCAAACACAAAATAATTATCACATATAATGGGCTCCATGTGTAATTGATTTTTAACTTGTATCTTGACATTTTGTTGATTTTTGATTTTTGAATTTTTTAAAGCCACTGCTATGATAGTTTAGCAATAAGCAATCAGTAACACAAACTGTGTCTCTTAATACAACGTGACCAACCATACCTGTTTTTAATGTCAAGTGTTGATCAGTGTCCCAGCGGATTTATTTTCTTAGTTGTAACTTGACAGAAGTAAATTCTAAATCATGACTGTCGGCATTGCAAATCCATTTATAATATTACGCAAGTTCCAATCTCTCCTGTATAATGAGCTGTAATTGATGCCGTTTGTAAACTTGTGATATTCCCAAAGTTGTTCATGAACCAGAGCCGCTTAGTACATTGGATGTAAAATTAAAAAGGACAGAGGCTACCAATCTGCAGTATTTACGAGCACATTAACAATCGTTAAGTATTAGAGCCTGTTGATGCAGGCTCTACAGTGTGGTTGATGACCGCCACTGGAGTCATGTTTACCATGCAGATAGGAGAGGTCACTAACAGAAGGCTGGATCATCTACTATACGGTAGAGACCACATCAAGAGGGAAGCTTTTAGAATCACTTTTAGAAAACAACTGGTTTATGTTCTCTTTTAAAAAATTTTACTACATTTACCTTGAACTTCTGATATATTCCGCTGAAGAAGAGTCCCTTACATAATATACAGCAACATACATGTAGAGAGGGAAAACATGGCAAAAATATTTCTATATGTATTAATTCACTTATATGCGAATATTGGGGCTTTACCCTTTCATATTGTCATTGATCTGGCCAGAGCCTGTGTTATATTGAGTCGGAACTTGTTGTTGGAGGTGAGGCGTCATTCAAGCTGTCAAGAAGTGGATTACAATATAAAAGAGAAAAGTCAGCATACGTGCGATGGATTGATTTCAAATTGAATTCAGCAGCCCTTCAACATTCCAGGCATCTAAATAGAAGCCCGCTAGATCCAAAAGCTGATTGGCTGTTGGCACTTTTTTTATAATAGTACATCGATCCCAGGTGTAGAATTGTGAGTTTTCATGGTTTATACATTGCTTAATCTGGTTATATAATCCCGAATTGATCACAAACACCAAGGTTTTTTAAGACACATTCTTTCAGGATAAGTGGCATTTCAAGATGGTTTAAAACAATGGTTAAATAGTTGAAGTTGCATATGAATTTATGTTAGGAACTTGAACCCTAACCCTAACCCTCAACCACTAATCACTACTCCACACTGAAGAGGAAAATTATTGAATTTTGACAAAATTATAAACCACTCAACACAAAATTCAAATTCATTGATATTATATTGTCAAAATCATAATGGTGTACAGTAAAGAAAATATTGTTAGTGCCAGATATTAAAATATCAATCAGTGGTTAAATATCAAACATTCAAAGACATTTAAAGTACTCAAATGCACTGCAAATTCAATCCCAATGTTTCCAACTTACAAATATTATGTAAATGATCAAATGCAATAAATGTAGCAAGCTATATATTTTTCTTTGGAGAATATGAAATAAATTCTGGTTAACCTGAATTAAGTAAATAAGTAATCATCAAGATAATAAGTCTACCATAAACTGCATTTAGAGGAAGCTGGTTAGTGAATATAAACCAATATATAATTTAAGCAAAGTTTAATCAATCAAACCACTCAATAACATTCAATTTCTAAATGTCTCATATTCCAAACGTTGTCTGTCATGTAACCCAATACTATTAACCTGTACATGTGGAGTCCATTGTAAAGGGTTAGGGTTAGATGTCCTAGATGTCATCAGATTACACATTCATTTATTTCAAATTAGGGGCGAGTTTGAAATCCCATTCTGTCTCACAGCGTCCGGTTAATCTGGAGCCTAAGAATGCATTCACTATAAATATGACTTATTTCTCCACGCATGGTTTTCATGTTTGAAGATGTTGGTTTCAGTGAGCACAAAATGTTTTGTGGTGTTTTATGCTGAGGTGCTTCCGGGTGACGTGTTGCCAAAGCAACAGTTGTCGCAGCGTCAACTAGTCAGTCGTATTTATTGATGCGGAAACCTGGAAGTGCTCAGCATATTTAAGGGAAGCAGCTTGAATGTGTTATCTCACCAATTTTGCACTGACTAATCTGTAAAGTGACATACTGCTGTGCTACCTTTTTAGGTATTCAGTACTCGCAGCCGGGGATGTTGAAATTGTGATACAGTGGCTGATTTGGAGGGGTGGTCAATGTCATGGATTATAATAAGTGTGTGATAATGGAGTGTAATACTGTATCAAGTTATTTCAGAGTAAGATATTTAAAAATCTCCCTGTAAGGGGGGGCCTTGTTAATGTGGTTGGCAGCTCAAAAAAAGGGTAATTTTTTATTTAAGTTTGCTGTGTGAATGCAGTCAAATTGATACGCTTACAGTGTACTTTGACACACGCAGTATGTGCAGTACTGTGCTTTACTTTCACTTTGCTCTGCAGATTTGTTTCAGAAAGTTCTGTTCCTGTTTTTCAAGTGCTAATTAAATGTTGACATTATCACTAATGAAAAATGAAAAATGTTAGTTAGCCTTTTAAGTTGCACTGCATGTGATTAGGGGTTCAGGTATCAGTGACTTTCTTTACTGTGATGTTATAGCAAACTTCATTCTTGTGTCTCCTGAAGTTGGTTGTAATGAAGTTCAACTGTACCTAGAAAAGGTCCTATAATATTGTTTCCTCAGAATAGCTGACGCGTAGCTGTGATCTGGGCGTCAGAGTTGAGTGTTAGTTTAGAGACTTTGTTAGAATGCAAGTTAAGATTTTACAAGATGCCATTTAAGGGCTGTTATTTATATTAGCATACACCTTTTTCTGGCACCTGTCAGTTGTACATAACGAAAGCAATTTATTTTTGAAAAGTAAATTATTGTTTGAAATTGTGATATCAGTAGTACTGAGGATAGTTGTGGTTTGTGACTGAAACATGTTTCTCACGCCGCATTATACTTGCAGTATGTCATGAACCTTTGAGGATTAAAAGTATCTTTCAATGGGGGGGGTTACCTGCTGGTGAAATGTAATGTACAACTTATTCATGGTGGTGGAGCTGGATTAAAGTTTTAGACAGTTTTGGTCTATGTTTGAATACAAATGTAATAAATTCAATGAAGAATCAACACGACATGAAGTGTCAAAGCAGGAATTGTTCAATTAAACAATAACCCAAATATCAAAAATTGTAATCCAGCCGTACCACCTTACAAAATTCATGACATTTCAAACGCATGTTAACCCAGCCATTATTACTCCTGTGTATGTGAATGTGTGTGTAGTTATATATTCCTCTAACCTATTGGGAAGATGTGCTGCTAATTATTATTACTGTAATTGTTAGGGTATCAAGTTTTAGGATATTTTGCTGCTTTGAGACTAACCAAGGAAAATAAAGGTTGCATATTTTTGAAAATCTTGCAAATCCTGTCCTAAAAACAAATTGTCTTTGAGGGTTTTAAGAAAAATATGTTTGTTCACTTCAATATTATTTGGTTTCAATAGTACTTTCTTCCATTCACTTTGACGAGAAGCTGGAAGGGATTCCAGTATTTCAGTGTATTTGATTTCTGATGGATTTTTAAACTTAAAAAGTTTTTCAATAATCTCATTTTCTTTTGGTGTTAATTTAGATTTAATTTGTTTGTAGGCTTGTGTTTTAGTAATTTCAGAAAATCTAAACTCTTTTGGATTCTTCAAAATATCCTTTTCTATATAATCTGTAAAATCATGGCCATTGAACCCCCACCATTGCTCAAATCCTACATAGCATTTGCCGCTCTTTTCCAAGAACCACGCTTTACACTTTTCAAGCACAACTCGGAAACAGGACATACGGTTATCTGCAGAAGGGGTCAGACAAGGAGAGTTTTTTGTAAACCAGTAGATGTTCTTAACATTTTCATCAAGTGTATTTGGGATACGTTCACTCAACTCGAGTTCTGTATGCCTCCGAGAAGTAAAACCAGAAATTAATTCTTTGTCCTTACCATCTTTTAGAGTGGAGTAGGGTTTTTTATCAATAGGTTCAAATTTTCCATTCACATCCTTAAAGGCATAAGAATGTTGGGTATTGGGATTAATGCTCGGTTCTCCCATCTGGTTTTGAATAAGTGTTTGAAAGTTGTCTTTAACATTGTTGTCGTCAGTCATTTTGCCCAAATTAACCACATCATGTTGTAATTCGGCAGTATTTCCTTTATTTTTTTCGTACACCTTTTCCCAAGATAGCTCTTTGTCTTGCAACTCTTTTTGTAGGAATGTTAAATCTTTTTGGGACTTTTCCTTTGAAGCATTTTTTAAATTTTTTGTATTACTCTTGGAAGGAGGGTTAGAGTTAGTTGATGGTAAACAGGAACGGCTCGATCGTCTGCATCGTCTGGGTATTGATCCCTTTGATTTTTCAATCTCCTCCAGCTGCTTCACCCTTTTCTCTGCTTTATGTGCCAGCCTGTCACCCATTTCCTTCAATTTATCAGCCACATTTTTGGATTTGGCTTTGATGCTTTTGCCAACTTTAACACTGAGCTCTCTTAGGTTGGCTTTCGTTAAGGAGGTGTGGGAGGTTTTTAACGTCTGCCTGAAAGACACATTTTTAAGCTGTTTCCTTACGTTCTTCCCTAAGCGGTAACTACTGACAACTATATTCCTTAACCCCTTGGTGGTTGTGATTGACACATGTTTGATGACTTTTACAGTGTTTTTCACTCCTATGTATGTCCTCTTTAAAGCTGCCTTAATGGACTTCTTAACACCTTGTTTTATGGCTGCTTTGGCGGAGAGCTTCCAGATGTGAATATTAACTTTGAAAGACGCCTTAATTACCTTGCCCATTGCCTTCATACCAGCCTTAGTGCCAAACTTCACTCCAGTTCTAACCCCATATGCCACTCCAGAAGCTGCCCCAGCTGTCAAAGCAACAACCAAGTCTACTGCCACATCAATAGCAGCATTTGTGAGGCTTTCCAAAGCAACTTCTTTACATCCTTTGCCTGCATACACAGCGGACCGGATAACATTGTATATCAAAGACACAAATGGGATGAAGCCTATTACTTCAGATGCTTTTTCTTCCCCTTTGTCATAACAACGTGAACATCTCACCGCCAGATTGCGGTCGTTTTGCACATTTTTTAAAGGAAGCCAAGTCCACTTCTGTGCCTCACTTCTATCTGGAGGCTGGATTCTCAATTCTTCCTCGTAAAAGCCCAGGACTGACTTTTTGTCATGGAAATTAGATCTGAGGAGCTTGTCTTCTCTCTCCCACATCTGAAAATACTCATAACTGTATTTTATCTTTAGTGACACCAGGACTGCATTGGGTAACTTGGGGTTTTTAATGCTAAGAGCCAGGAAGTTGCTAGCACTTAGAATATGTTGGCCCTCCCAGAACCAGAGCTGGTCCTCAATGATTGGCTCTTTGTATTCATGGAGCGCGGCGTGACCACATTCAATCTGTGTCAGCAAATGGCAGGGGTCCAGTTCGTTTTTCACCAGGTACTTTATTACATTAGTGCGGTTGGGTTGGCAGTGGAGGAGATTGCTGTCATTGAGTCCTTGCTCCTTTGCAACCAGAGTCCACTGTTGACTTAGGCGGCCATCTGGTGGAGAGAGTGTGGCGCTTGGGCCATAAAGGTCCAGGACGGAGTTGCTTTTCCAAACCGATCGGATGTGCTGGCCATCCTCTCGCCACTGCTGCCCAATCCAAGCATTACGTTTATCTGCTAGCACCACACTGCCTTCCAAATTTTGCACATCCAAGGCCAAGTCGGTGTCCCAGTTAACCAGACGCAGTCCATCCCAGTACCACAACTGGTTCAATTCCATGTCCAGTGGCCTCATTTTGATAGGGTCCCCTTTGGAAAACGCAGTCAGCAGCTCGCATGGCTGGAGGTTGTTCTTGATGAAAAATGTACATACAATCTGTTCTTGATTAGGCAGATTATCATCAAAGGCTACCATTTCCCACTGCTGAGGTTTGGCTGGTGAGGCACGGCAGTCTGAGGTAATAGTGGCTTGGCCGCCGTCCATTGAAGCACCCAATGAGCAACTCGGCATATGCTGAAGTCTGATGCGATTTCCTTCCTGTTTCCATTTCTGACTGTTGGCAAAGGCATACAACGGCCACAGCACGGCTGGGGATGGGCTGTACTTTTCCGGATTGCTGGCTTGTAAAGCAAGTCCTGTGCCTAAACTCACCAGGTGGAATCTGTCCCAGTACCAAAGCTGCAACTGCAAATTCTCTTCATCAAAGTGTTGGAATTGCAGGGAGTCCCCCTTCTCTGTGGCTGAGAGCAACTTACATGGCCAGGCCATGTTTTTGAGGAAGAACAGAGACGGGTCCTTCGGCGTTGGTGCGCAAGACAGTATGTTCGTATCTTCCTGCGCCTTAGTCATCTCTATCAATGTCCACCGTTGAGCCGCTCCATTTCTCCATCCACTCAGTTGGATTTTCCCGTCATCTTCTGTGTCCACGTCAAGAGCAAGCTGCTCCTCAAACAAGGATTTAATCGCAGCATCATGGAACACCCAACTTTGGGTACTCTGCTCAGAAACGTTTTTTTTCTGTAAGACAACGTTATTTAAAGAAGTGCTGCCTCTATCTAGCACAAGCCCACTTTTCATATTAGTGAGGTGGGACCCATCCCAGTACCACAACTGGTTGTCAAGCAGTTCTTGAATAACTGGGCGGAGAAGAACTGAAGTACCCTCTGAAAAGCCAGTCAAGTATTCACAAGATGTATGTTCATTTCGAAAGAAATAAAAACAGACTACTGCATCTAGATTTTTGACAGCTTCTTGATGATTTACAAAGATCCAGTGCTGTTCACTCGAGATGCTGTCTTTAGTACAGGAGACATTCAAACTGTTCTCCATCGTCAGTACACAGTCAATGTCCAAGCGGGTTTTCAAAACACTCTCCTGGACGGTCCATTTTTGTTTTGTAGCAAAAGCATAGCTGTCCCATAGAATGACAGAGGGTGGCTTCTGCTGCTGCAGTTTGACATGTAAGGCAAGACCAGTGCCAACATTGACCAGTTGATCCCTGCTCCAGTACCACAGCTGCATGGTCACGCTGTTATCATCAAAGTGCTGTAATTGCGGACTCTTCCCCTTAGATGTTGCCGTTAAGAGTTTGCAAGGCTGGGCTGCATTCTTTATAAAAAACAAAGCTTTACCAGTTATGTTTTCTCTGCAGTACAGTATCTCTGTATTGTTCATGCCATCTTCTTTTTTAATAAATGTCCACTTTTGCACATTGTCTGACCCCAGTGTGGAAAGTTGAACAGTTCCATCCTTTTCTTTGTCTAGTGTGAGTGAACTATTTAAAAATGTGATATAACCATTGTCCTTAACCCACGTGCTGTTTTCTTTAGCCAGCGCTATGTCCATTAAAGTCACATAAGCGTTTTGGTCCCGGTTTGTTATGACGCTCAGCCCCAAGCCACTGTTTGCTTGAATCAGATGCTGGCTGTTCCAGTACCACAGCTGCGAGTCAATCAGCTCATCCACTACGGGCCGCACCTTAACTGTGTTGCTCTTAGAGTTGCCGGTGAGAACTTCACAAGGCGAGTGCTGGTTCTGAATGAAATACAAACACAGGATATCCTCTGGCTTTGACAATGCGCTTTTCATTTCCACAGTTTCCCACTGCCCCTCCTGTGGCCCGTCCGAGCATGCAGGGCTTAAAGTGGCAGCTCCAGCTTGGTCTGTGGTGACAGCCAGACTGCATTTTTCATTTAACACTGACTTCAAAAGGCCAGAATCCAGAATCCATTTCTGTGCACTTTCAAATGCAAACATTGGCCACATAACAACATTTCCAGACACATCAGAGAAGTGCAGAGCCATACCAGTGTGTACGTTAACCACATGATCTCGGTCCCAGTACCAAAGCTGTGAAGCATCTGTGTCATAATTCCTAAATTCTGGACTTTCTCCCATGGAGGTCGCTGTGAGTAACAAGCAAGGCACCAATTTATTTTTAATGAAGAAATTAAAAGTTGTTTTTGCACCGCAGGTTTGTGGATGTGGATGTTCAGAAGCCTGATTGCTCTCAATAAACTCCCACAATTGTGAGATCTCTTCTGCCATGCTTTGAAGAATGACGTGGCCGTTACCTTCTTGTAATGTAGCAACACTGTAATTCCAAAAATCTGATTGAATTCGATTGCTTTTGTGCATCCATGTCTGTGCTATGTCAGGATTCATAACATCTAGCATAAGCTCACGGTCAGCCGTGGTATTCCTTGAAACAGACAGGAACAGTCCACTCTCTGCATGGACTAGATGCAGCCCATTCCAGTACCACAACTGGTTTTGAATCAGTGGTTCAATCACAGGCCTCACTTTAACGGCCATTGTTTCAGGAAACCCGGTCAAAACTTCGCAAGCCGGATGACCACTTTTTATGAAATACAGACACGTTAACTTATCCATACTATCAAACCCTTTGCCGAAATTGATCAGTTCCCATTGGTGAAATGGTGTGTCGGGATATTCACTGCAGTCAACCCCAATTTCATGGTTAGATGTGTTAGCATATAACATACAGCTTGGATTCAATTCAGATCGGACAAGACCATCATCTATTTCCCATTTCTGAGTCTCTGGAAAATCATCAAGTGACAGTAATTCAGCATTGGTAATAGGGGTGTTTGCTGTTGTTTGAAAACCCAGTGTTAACTCATTTGCTACGTTAATCAAACGACCTCCTCTCCTGTACCAGAGCTGGTTCAGAATAGAGTTGCTGTCATAATGCCGAAGCTTGGGTTCTTTCTCTCCCTCTTCTGCTGTGAGCAGCTTGCAAGGCAAAGCTTTACATTTGATAAAAAACATTTGCACACAAGTTGTTACATTTGCAATGTCACTTTCTATCAGAGCATCCATAAAAGACCATACACCTTCAGAAGCATTAGAAAGGTGAACAAAAGAGTTTTCCGTCTTTAAATCAGCAGTGACTTGAAGTGAAAGAGTTTTGTACATTACCGATTCTATCTTACTTCCATTCCGGATCCACAGCTGGTTAGATGAATTAAGGTGTTTTACATTCTTTGGGACGCCAGATAAAATAGAAAAAGATGACTCATTGGCTTGTTCAGATGATGCTTCTAGGGCCAATCCTGAATAGAAGTTAATGAGACGTCCATTGCTCCAGTACCAGAGCTGTGTCTCCAGCAAGTCCTCATTGAAAGGTGTAGTTTGTACAAATTCTCCTTCTGCTCCACCGGTGAGCAAAGCACAAGGAAATGAGTTCAATTTTATGAAGAATGGACACACTATGTTTTGAAAATAATCTTCATTCTCTGTTCTTGGTATCAGCTTCCATGACTGGGGTTCTGCAAGTGAATTTAAGGGCATACTGCTTGACTGAACTGTAGGTTTAAAAACTATCAAGCAGTTTTCTGAGGCTACAACCAAATCGCTCCAATCTTCAGATACGCATCCCAGAGGGAAAGTAGGAAAACCAGCTGCAGAAGTGACAAACTTTATTTCGTTACACTGTATTGTGTTCAGAATAAGCATGGCTCTCGTTGCTTTGTTTCTTAGCACAGTTCCACTCTCCCAGTACCACAGCTGGTTTTCTGCTTGTTGGTCACTGTAGTCTTCCTTGAATGGCAAACTTGCATTGCTGTCACTGGTTAAAAGCTTGCACTCGCCAGCTGCTTTGAGGAAATAGAATTGAGGGCTTGCAGGCTGATTAGTAGGGGAAGGAGCTGTCCGTGCATGCCATCGCCTGTAGATCAAGCTTTCATTTTGTCCGCTGGTCGGTTTTTCTTTCAAAGACAAGTTTGCATAAGTGGTGTCCCGTTTTTGGCGTGCTGGTGCAGGGCTGTGCTGAGACATTAGGTGCAGTCTCATGGCTGGAGGGTGCTGTCTGACAGAAGCATTTGAAATCCCAGTAGAGAGATACAGGACAGACCTTTTGCCTCTCTGCCTGTTGGAGAATGAAAAGTTCACAGATTTCTCTGGTAAAGGGTAACTGGCATTAGAAATTAGGCCATTCTGGCCACAGTTTGCATTGCCTCTCATTTGCATCTCATGCCACTCTTTCTCTTTAGACAGTGACTCCTGCATATTGTCATTTAGGGCAAGAAGGCCCTCCTGCAATCTGGACCTTTCAGACTCATCTTTGGCTGAAGAAAGGGATTGCATGAGGTTGGTCAACTCCCCTAAATTCAGAATGTTTTTAGAGAGGATTTCAGCTTTCATCTCCATGGCATCCTGCTCCTTTGGGTCATCATACAGATGGGTTTCTCCTGGAAGACAATGTTCTGTTTCCGTGTCATTGTCATCAGTACCATTGAGCAGGTTCATAAGGAATTCCAATGCTGCTTCTGTCATCTCACAGCCCAGCTCGTCCTCAGCCTCTGTCAGTCTTTGTATCACCATGTCAGAGCAGTTTGTAACAGAGTATAGCAAGGCTGACAGCACTGTGTAGAAGGTGCTAAACAGAGGCTGGGAGTTCCAGAATTGACGGAGGTGCGATTCATCTGTGGAATTGCAGGTGGGCAGCCACTTAACTATCTTTGCTACAGTTTCGTTGTGCTGCTCATGTATGATCTCCGTCACGCCAGCTGTCAAATTCAGCAGAAGTTCTCTGGAGCACTCAGATGCATTGGCATGGTCTTCAGTTTCACTGTACAAACGATCAACCCTTTACCATGTCAGGTGGCTCTGTGTCACTGTGCAGATGGAAGGCTGACGTCCCATTGACATTCTGCAGGATAACGAGGTGAAATTGCTGCAGGAGAAGGAAAAGGACCCAGACACCAGCAAAGCGCTGGCGCCTGCGACTCATACAGCTGCTGTGCATTTTTCTCTGGTGGTTCCCTTAATGCACTCACCCTTATATATGCTTTCAGTAGCCTCATCTGGAAAGTGAAACTAAAGTCCATTTTATTTCACTGATACTTTATAATAAAATGTAGAAATTCAGTAAATACAGGAGCGATTACAAAGAATGAGGAAGCCAAACCAAGCTGTTGCAACTCCTCCATACCCCTCCACCCAGACTATATTATTTTATCAACCCCCATTCGTCAACGCAAACGTTGTGTAAATTGGAGCGAGCTGTCCTGAACTGTTAAACTGGAAAACATGCAGAAGTGAAAGTGTGAACGCTAAAATTCTAAGAAGCTAAATGCTTGGATATTTGTTTTTTTTCTACTTTTGGCAGAAGAACTAAAAACGAAAAATGCCCTCTGTTCTGGCCCAGTATACCACATTGGGCCAGGCTAAATACAAGTGGGACCTGCAGGAGAGTTGCCCCTCGCTTGCCAGGTACCTGCTGAGAAATCAGCAACCCAACGTGATTTAACTCGTTAAATGCAAGGTTACTTCTTCTTCTAGACAAATACATTTATTCACTTAAAAGCTTCCGAACAAGAAGCTGGCGAATACGTCAACTTCAGTCTTGTGTTTTACAGTGTAAATGTATGAAAAGAAGACAGACGTAGCCATAATAAGCAGACACACTTATCCAGGCTAACTTACAATTGTGACATACAAGGAATCGTTTATTCAGTCAGGTATTTTACTGAACCAGTCTAGATAAAGCAGCAATGTGTGCCCCACGTTATTTAAGACAGAAACGTCCATTCAAGAACAAATTGCTCTAACTGCTTCTCCACAGATGCTGCAAGCGACGGATCACTAGTGCCTTGTTGTATAAGGCTACGGAAAATTCACGATTTCACGTATTTGACTGCCTACTGTGAAAGATTTAAGTATTGTTGATTTCTGGCTGAGGTATCAAATAAGATTCGAAACATGGCAAAAATTGCACACTGTTGCCAATTCCACCGAACTCTGTGGATGCAGAACAAGCATTTTCTGCATATGGACAGGTTTTTACACAACAAAGACAAACCACAAAGTATTTCAACTGCATCAAGATGAAAAGATAAAATTAATCATTTTAATAATTTAATAATCTGTGTTTTGAGAAAGCATGCTTGCTTATGCATCATTTATAATTTATTGTGTGTAAAGAAAAAAGGTTTTTTCCACTTGCACTAAACCGTTTTTAACATTTTAACATACAGCGCAGTTCATTTACTCTATGAAAATAGAGTAATAGTTTTAAATGTTTACAAAACTCGACAATCTTGCCAAATGTATCATTCAAACTTGTTTAGCTTTAATCAGTTTGGTCTGCTTGTTACTTTTTTCAGCCAACACATTTAAATGGCTCTTGTTTGTTAGATTTTAAAAGATTGTTTTAAACGTTATATTGTAAATTCTACCATTAAATGTTTCAACCACGGTGACTTTCTTTGATGCGCTAATAATTTTAGGCAACTTTTGTAGCGATCTGAGGGGAGACTGGGGGTAATTGGAGGGATCACCAGTCAGTACGGGCCGGGAAACTACTTTGTCTAGGCAGGAGACCACGTCAGGGACAGCTACACAGGGAGGGGGTGTTGGCAGGTGAGGGAAGTGAGGAGTAGCGAGAGTAGTGGGGGGTCACCCCCCCCCCCTTTGGGTGTGTGGGTGGTTCCACCCATAGCGAGAGTAAAATAAGGTGAGGGGATGTGATGTGTCAGAGAGAGTAGGAGAATCGAAAGAGAGCAGAGTGAGTGTTAGTGTGTCAGACAGATAGAGATAGCGAAAAGATGAGGAAAGATAGGAGGGAGAAGGAAAGAAACTCATTTACTCATTCACTAAATTTCAGCAGTGAGTGAACGAAATGAGTGAGCGATTTCAGACGCTGACTTCCCTGCGTCAGAGAGCGCTCGGGAGCTGTCACAGAAATTTTGTCTTGAACATTTCACCCGTTTATAAAAAAAATTTTTATATGAAATTAAAATGTTTTACTCTGCATACCCCAGGTATTCTGTGTTTTATTTTTGCATTAATAAAAAATGAATCATAATACAATTAAACTTTTCGCTGCTGTTCATTTGTTATGTTTATCACATTAATGATAGAAAGACTTGTCATGAAACAGAATAAAAATGCTACTGACAGCACGCCAAACACCCTAAATAGTGCACTATTTAGTGGATAGGGAGCGATTTCGGACACAGGCTACAAACTACTCTTGTGTGCAATTCCATTCTATGGTATCTAGTAAACAAACAGGAAACAGGAAATTTTCAAACAGGTTATTGAAATCGAACAGCACCTTCAGGTTTTCAGCGAAAGCTGGTCAGGTTTGGATGTAAGCTTAAAAAATAAACATATTTCAACAGTGGCGCAGTGGGCTAAGGTCGTGTGCTCGTCAAGAATGTCATTTTGCAAGTTCAAACCACGAAATATTTTATTCCTGTGATATGTGCTGTTTTAAAACATAAATCATTTGTTTAATATAAATGGTGTGGATATCAAACTGCATACATACCCTGGTTTGTTTTGACGTTGATCAACATGTGTGGAATCGCATGATTGGTAGCTGTCCAGTTTTTTAGCTTTTCTGTTTGAATAGTCGCTACACACCCTAAAAAAGTAGACGGTAGAGGAAGAAGAAGGAGAATAACAATATATATATATACTATAATATATAATTATATCTCATTGTGTATTAGAGGTGCGTACGTTTTTTTTTTTTTTCCCCCACATTTGAGGTAAGAAAGTTTCAGACTTTTGATACTGGTACAGATGGTACTTCTAAGTACCAAGTATCGAGTTTTTCTAACTTATAAGAGGAACTAAAATTCCTCTCAACGAGGTCGTACTAATGGATTATATAGTTTTAACATGACTTCCCTCGATTTTAAATTCAACACTTTTTACTATGTGTCTTGTACATTTTAATAGCTTCCGCACATTGTCTAGATCACAACCAAACATATAAGTTTCCGCGGCCCACTGCATTAATTTTATGATAAATTGGCGGGTTATTCTTAAACAAATCAGCGAGCTTGAATAGTGAACGCACAGTAACAGTTTAATATTTATTTTTCGTTTTTTAATTATATATCTAATTATGACTTAGACATTTTTACATATATTAACAAAATTATTATTTCTATTGCAATACCATAGGTTGAAAACCAATGCTCTAGATGAAGACATTGTTGGGTCAACAATTTCAAGTTTGGTGTCTTCCATATGATATTTATACTGTACATTTCTATTGTCTCCATGCAGTACCTTAGCACTATACTCTGTCAAATTTCATTTGCCATGAGTCTGCCCAGTTCTGAATGCTGTCTAGATCACTTTGAATGACTTTTGCTGCTGCAACAGTGTTTGCCACCCCTCATATTTTAGTATCATCTGCAAATTTTACAAGTTTGCTTACAATACCAGAATCCAGGTCATTACTGTAATATAAATTAGGAAGAGCAGCGGGCCTAGTATTGAGTCCTGTGGTACCCCAATGAAGGTTACTCCCCTATCTGTACTTTCTGTTTTCTATATGTTAATCACTCTCTAATCCAAAAGATTTAAGAGTTTATGTTGAACCAACAATGTCTTCATCTATGTAGGGAATCTATTAAAAAGGCCAACAGAACGCTTGGATACATATTGAAAAGTGTTAAATTTAAATTGAAGGAAGTCTTGTTAAAACTATACAACGCATTAGACCTCATCTAGCTGCATTCAGTTTTGAGCAGCTCGCCACATGAAGGACATTGCTTCATTAGAAAGAGTTCAAAGAAGATCGACCAGAATGATTCCTGGTCGGAAAGGCATGTCATACGGGGACAGGCTAAAATAATTGAATATGTTTAGCCTTGAACAAAGGAGAAATGTTTTCATTGAATTAGTTGTTGCTGGTGCACTTTGTGAAACTGATATTTATTTGCAACGTTTTTGTTTTTGTTTTAAATACTTAAATACTTGATTATGTAATATTGTAATTTCGAGTTTAATGTTTTTTTAATGTTATTTTTCTTCAAATATAGAAACTAAAGATTATTTTTGAAAAAGCTGTCAATCTATTTAGTTGGTGTCCTGAATTGTTGAACTGAAGAACAAGCAGAAGTGAAAGCGTGAAGGCTTCCCATATAAAAGTACAATTCTAAGAAGCTAAATTTTGGGATATTATTAGTTTTTTCTGCTTTTGGTAGAAGAACTGGGAATAAAGCATCTACCTCTGTCAGCACATTATTCTGCCAGCACAGCAAAGCCATGTGTTCTTTGTCCTGTCAACAGCTGCACGCTGTGCTCGTTGTGCTTCCTTATCTCTTGCAGAGCAGCAGGTGTGTGAGTGCACCCGGGTCCGTGACTGGTCAGATCAACAATAGCCCTGTAATTTAGATACCTGCACTAGACAGAGTGCAAAGGAGACCAACCAGATTTCCCGAGTTTAAAAGACATGTCGGATGCAGACAGGTTAAAATAACTGAATCTGTTCAGTCTAGAACAAAGAAGACTACGCGGTGATTTGATTCAAGCTCCTAAAATTCAAAATCCTAAAAGGTATAGACAATGTTGACCCAGGGAAAAAAGAAACAAGGACCAGGGGTCACAAATGGAGATTAGATAAAGGGGCATTCAGAACAGAAAATAGGAGGCACTTTTTTACACAGAGGACTGTGAGGGTTTGAAACACCCCAGTAATGTTGTTGAAGCTGACACCCTGGGATCCTTCAAGAAGCTGCTTGATGAGATTCTGGGAACAATAAGCTACTAACAACCAAACGAGCAAGATGGGCTCAATGGCCTCCTCTCGTTTTGTAAACTTTCTTATGCTCTTATTTTCTTAAAAATAAAGCAAGTTCAGTTTATGAGATGAGCTTTAGGTGAGGGGGGGGGAAAGAGAGCAGTTATATTAACAAAATCTATTAAATCTAGTAATACTTCCACTTGGCAGCAGGCAGTAGTGAGGCTCTAGTATTGGTAATTAAGTAGCTTTTGAAAATGTATTTTCTATGTGTGTGTATATATATATATATATATACTAGGAGTCAGAAGCCCTTTTAATATATATATATTTTAAAAGGGCTTCTGACTCCTAGTTTAAAATACATAAAGGTTTTGGGCAGCCTATTATTAATAACCACATTAATCCACATTAATAATAATTAATGTGGATTATAAATCTTAATAAATAACTTCTAAATTAAAATTGGACATAGTTTCTTTTCTTCATTACATATTATTATATGTAATGAAGAAAACAAACTATATCCAATTTTAATTTAGAAGTTACTCTGTGGCTGTGGAGTGTTTCTGCATGTAGCACACGCTTGCTCGGCTACGGTTAAGTTCAGCTCAAAATACACACAGGGTTCAATTTAGAGAGTGCTGAGTATTAGAAAAGCAGAACTGCGACAAGTGTCATCAGCAGAATGTCCAGAAAACACATCCACTCACATCTACAGGACAGCTTGCGAGATCAACATGTTCGGTTGCCGTGATGTGTTACCTGTGGCTGAATTATGGGGATTTGCTTTTCTGTTAATGGTCCTGCAAAGCGGACAAAGATCAGCCTGGGCATCAGGTGTTAGAAACTCACATCAAGAAGATCGTGGCAGCAATCAGAGGAGGAGAAGTGACCTGGTCAAGGGGCTCAATTCCACTACAGCAGTCTCAACAGAGAATCCTATGACAAAGCATTTGTATTTCCTCAAGTCTCCCTGGGAGTGCAAATTGTTATCAGGGAACCATAACGTGACTGCACCTGTCATGAGAGACTATGACGATAGTGGAATAGACACCTACATGTGGCACTGGGAGAATGAGATGACACTAAAGAATGCAGCGACCGCAGCCAAGGTAAGGCTTGAGCACATTACATGCACGGAAGCAAACCATCCTAATCCAAATACCTTTCCCTCGGGATGTTTATCTGCCGGGGGCAGTGCTCTTTCTGTAAGCACAAGCAGGTGCTCGCTGATTTTAAACACGGCTGCAGGGTCTACTGAGTCAACTGAGTTTCTGCATCAGCGCTGGCAGCTCATACCAGCTGAAAACAGTGACCTGGCAGCTGTAGTCTGCCCTTTCTTCATTAAAATCAACACTACCCCCTGTGCTCTTCTGACCGGGTCGGATCAAGGAATCCTGCAAGCCAGACCCTTTGATGAAAATTCGACTGAAAAGCAGCTCTGGTACTGGAGGGAGGGTCAGTTGGTCCACCTGTCTTCTGGACTGGTGCTGGGGATGGACCGTGACCCAAAGAACCAGACCACGGTTGCCTTAAGAGAACAGATGGATTTCCGAGACCTGTACCTGTAAGTTCTGGACCATGAACGCCAATCTCATCCAGCCTGCAGCCAATCCTGACCTCTTCCTGGACATTTACAGTGATTCAACCAACGAGGGCTATGTGGTACACCTTTCCACTAAGCAAAACAGAAACTGGTCATTTGTTGATGCTCAAAACTTAAGTGCTGTGAACTCCTGTGTTAAAATAAATACAGAGCCACTGTCCTGTGAGTGCTGCGTCTACAAGCACAGTCAGTATGACTACTACAGTAAGATGCAGGCTTGGTATATTCAAGCATACTTTGCATTTTATTAGAGACCTACTGGTTATCACATGAATTTCATGTACATGAAAAACAACAACATAATTTTGCCTCCTCTGGGTTTAGGAGCACTTACAGAATTTCATTGATGGTGAATTAATGGTGTCGTTGTGTTGCAGACTACATTAGGTTTTAGATTCGTTTTTACAATGCACGTCTTTGTACTAAACAAAAGTGAAACTATTAGCAATGAACTGTCAGATCAAATCAGTTGCATTGTCTAATATATATGAATAACAAATGCAGTTACAGATGTATATTATTTCGTTGTCTTGTATGTGTTTCATTTTGTGTATATGGATACAGAGAAAAGTGTTGTCGTGTTAACATCATCGGGGCACTGACATTTATCTAAATTAGCAAGAGAAAACCCCCTTTTGCACAAAACTAGCTTGAAAAAAGCAGATATATTATGATTATTTTTTTGTTAAGCAGACGCCTTTACCCAAGGCGACTTACAGTGACTAGGGTGTGTGGTATGCATCAGCTGCAGAGTCACTTACAATTACATAATTCTAATTTGCACCCCTACGTCCTCTAACCCTTACCCCACTCTCAGCCGACAGCAAAACTGGACTGTCGCTCAAAAATGGGTAAAATTTGTTTTTAAAGCGTGTGCCTTTTTTTGCTTTCGTTTTTTCGTGAGATTTGACCGCACTGACGATTTCATAACTAGCCTACTTTTCCTATTTACAAGTTTTATTACATTAGTTAATAAACTATTAAGCATTTCAAACTCATCTGGTTATTTGTATTGCACCTGGCTGTGGTAGTGATTCAATTTACAACTAAATTAGCATGCTAACTATGCCACGCGTCCCTCTCGGCATACACGAGAACACGCACCGGAGAGGTCCGGGCACGCCCACCAGCACCGGTTGAGGATTACGCTGATTGTGAACAGAGCGGCACAAGAAAAGAAGGTGAACAAGCCGGAAGAAAGAGTCGGCTCTGACAAAGCGGATGCCGACATTTCGTCTTCGTTTAATTTTGTTATTTTAGTTTGTTGTGAACCCGTGAGGGGGATTCCTGAAGAGCGATTATTGTTTATTTTCTTATATCGAAATTTAGTTGGAGAACCCGGCAGTGTGTTTGACCGATTATTTCTGAACTAAGCACGTCGGCGTGCTACACTAACATTTTATAGTTGGCTTAAATGCAACATCTTATAAACATTCTGTTTATCTGTCCCCCGCCACCTATCCCTGAGCACGCGAGCAAATTTTATTACAGTATTTTAAACGTACCTGTTTATTTTATTTAATTGTGCGTGCTTCATTTCCAACAAATACCTTCCTGGTGTGTGTGTTTTAAATGCTATATTTAAGAGCAAAAGAGTTCTCCATTAAGAGAAAAAAGAAACTGAACTAATCACCCAGCTTTCATAAATGTACTGGTTTATGAAGAGCTCTTAGATTGGTTGAATGGAAATTGAAATGAACCAATGGGAGGATAAGATGAACAGAGGGAGTATTGATAGGAACTGTGGGAAAAATAAAGATTAACCTGGCCAGGCGGGTGCAATATACACCACAATATGTAGAAGGGTAATTGCTACCATGTTACATGGCATTGCAGGAAGTCAAATGTGAAATGTACACACAGTTAATTTCAAACGTTTACACCTCCCAGTTCATGGAAACGCCATACATTGGTCAAGCTAAAAACAAATATCCACTTACACCACTTCTACTTGTCACCCTATCAGTTGACAAAGTCTCTTGGACTGGCTCCAAGCGGATATGTTCAGTATAAAAGAAGGATTGAAAAATCGCTGTGCATTAGAGCTGCAAGCGACAGAGTGAGTTTTTCTTGGAACACCGAGCAGAGGTAAGTTTGTGGAAACACTTTACATCACTGGTTGATGGTGGTTATTTCTAATGTGCTTCTGTTTGCTTCATTTTGCCAATTTAAAAACAATATACAGTAATGTGTCAATGCCCTGTACAGCGCTGTGATGCCGGGGGGCGAGAGGAGCTTTAACATTATATAATAATATAAATATATTCGGTTGCTTCCAGAATTATTCACAACCTTGATATAAGTCACTGAAAGTTGGTTTTAGCAAAGAAAAATGCAAGTGTACCTTCAGACTAATAGACATTGCGAAAACATATCTGTCCAAAATAATTTACAGGGTATGCATACATTTGAGCATTGTGTATTTAGAAAAATATGTAATTATTTAGAATGGATATGTTTTTGTGATGTCCAATGCTGATACTCTAACAGTTTTCTTGTTTTCACAAATACTGAATGTACACCCTAAAATCGGTTACAGTGTATTAAGGAAGCTATACACATTATATGGACAAAAGTATTGGGCCACATCTCTTAATCATTGAATTCTGGTGTTTCAGGAATTATCTTGGCCCAATATGATTTACGGTGAACTTGACAAAATGTCTTGATCTTTTTTTTTTTTAAAGTGAAAGATGCGTCTCAGCTGGGTAGCCGTGCTGCTCCTGCTCCATACTGGGCTTGGCAGCGCTGAACAAATCAAGCCAGAGGTGCTGAGGATACTGGTGAAGGAGTAAGTGTTGAGAGAAATGGAAGTCACTCAGTGAGGTCACAGGGATAGGGACACAAATCGGTCACTATCTGTAAAAGTACAGTTGGAAAAAGTTTACTATCCCACTGTAAAAGGGATCAGGCCCAGAGACAGACAAAAGACTTTTGTTAAATAACAGACCCAAAATAAACAGGCACGAGGACCAAACAAAAAGGTTCTTAAACGCCGAAAATAAACAAAAAAGTAAAACTTACAAAAATAAATCTTCCAGGATTAGCTTTGCCTTCACTGACTGCACAAATAAAAAAATTAAAAACAGCACAAAAAGAAAAAACCTGCTTGCTTCCTCAGCCACCTCTCTCTTATATGTCAGGTGGCTGGGTGCTAATTGGTCGATAACGATTCCTACCTGACACAATAAACCTGGGGTCTCTCTCTCTCTCTCTCTCTCTCTCTCTCTCTCTCTCTCTCTCTCTCTCTCTCTCTCTCTCTCTCTCTCAGTTTCCTTCTCATGAATGTAGACAACCCTGGATATCTGGACCAGATGAGCTTCATGATCGGACTGACCCCCAGCCAATGCAATGGTAAAAATGCAGTCCAGTACCTGGAGAAGGGGCAGCAGCAGCAGCAGCCTACAGTCACCAAATCGGTACAGGACTTCAACACCCAATCCAGAGCCAACTACATAGCAGTGCGTCCAGACCCCGGCGTCTACTGCTCCGAGTTCAAAATCTTGAAGAACCCAACAAACGGATGGGACCTGCCACCAGGCCAGGAACCCAAACCCATGACGGGGGCAGAGTGGCTGGGGGTAAAGCTAGAGCAGACCCTGCAAGGTGGTGGCTGCGTGGTCTTCTACACCACCAACTCACCCTGCCTGAAGCACTGTTTCAGCAACAATTGTGATAGAAGGATAGACGAGCCTCTGTCAAAGCCACCCTTCTCTCTGTGGCGCCAAGCAGGCAACGTGCACATGTACTTCACCTACACCCAACTCTTCGATGGTGACAAAGTGACATTGGTCCAGGAGGGTTTTGCTAACCTGAGGAACCTGGGCTTCACCATCGAGAAGTGCCCTTACCAGCTGCAGCTGTCCTGCCCCGAATGTAAAGCTGTGACCGCCTGCGAAGACTGCTTGAGCAAGACAACCTTCTGCAACAACTGCAAAGAAAGGATGGGGAAGTGCCAGGGATGCAAGTCCGTTGACTACCAGAAAACCTGCAATGACTGCGAAGAATTTGACGGGGTGTGCACCTGCGACAAAATCCCTAGAAATAAACAGTTGAAATGCAGGAACTGCTTGAATCACAGAAATAAATGCCTAAAGTGCCAAAGGGTGTTCTGCGACACGTGTTCTGAAGTTCAGAGTAAATGCTTGTCGTGCGAGCACGACCGGGAGCTAGCCTGCAGGCGTTGCCGAAGCAATCACCTGAACTGCTACAACTGCCTCAACCAGCGCATCGACTGCCAAGTGGAGAACTAAAGAAAAGGAGATGATTCTTGATTTCTTTTTTACTTTCTCTTTTTCAACGTTTGTTTTTAGTCTCTGCTCTCTGCCTCGGTGTAACAAAACCAGTCTGGTCAGTCAGTAATTGGCAACGCTCCAAAATATACACTCTAAAAGAACCTGGATGGGAAGGTGTACCAATATAGCCATCACCAGCTTTGGCCGGGAGTTATATTACATGTAAATAAAAAAGTTAATAAAGTCTCAATTAGTAGAACCGTAATATAAAGCTTTAACAAGAGCAACGTAAAATAAATAAACAGCAAGCTAATGCCTGCAATCATGTATAGTGTAAACAGCAGGTGTGTTTACCCCTCTTGCATCTACCTTGTTGGAACAGCCATTCTCCTCTGTGTAATCACAATTAAACTGCAGCAAAACAGCATTCCTGTGCACTTTGTTTTTTTTTATACAGTAAATATCAATGCTTTAATTTGTCAGACAAAAAAAACAACTAATAGTAGCAGTAATAATAATAAATCCCCTTGACTGACCGATACACTTACTGACCGATACACTGAACAACTGATACACAGACTGAATGAACCACTTACTGACCAATACACTGACTGACTGAGTGTTCCAGAATGTACCAAATTAGTGCAAAGTATAGAGAAAGATTGTGGGAAGGATAAGAAAAAGGAAAAAGCAGGTTACGATGCAGCTAGGTTGTGGCTCGGAGAAAGGAAAAAAGAAAGCCTAGATAAGAAGAAAAAGGAAGGAAACATAAGCCTTGATAGATAAGGAAGACGAGAATGCAGTATCAAGCCAGAGAGAGAGAAGAAGAAACAGAACCCCCACCCTACCCACAAACCACAATAAATCCTCACTTAGCAGACTTAGGTGCCACATCCACCGCTCCAACTGCTAGAGCAGGAATTACTGGGGAACCTAGTGACAGAGTACCTACCTTTGCCTGAAGCGAACAGGCATTCTAGAACTAACGGGGACTAAATGGGGAACTTGGAGTTTAACAAATTCCTTTATACCTCCTTCCCCTCGACAAATGCAAATGTAAGAATCAGAAATAATGCCCATGACTGAAGTGCCGAATCCTAGAGGTGGTGAGGAAGGGCAGCCAGATGTAATGTATGTCTTTAGACCATGGACAGCTGAAGATGTAAAGAAAGCTGTGGAAGGCATACCACACCCAAAAGTTAAAGTGGGAGACTGGGAGGCAGGCATACGCGGATTGTATCATAGTTACCGCCTGAATGGGGCAGAAATGGAAAGAGCAATGAGACAGACTATGGGAACAGATTGGTGTCTCATAAAAGGAGATTGGAGCGCAGACCTGAGGTCACTTTAATTATTTTGGGGAGAGAGGTCTCATTTCTGTGTGACACAGGGGCGTCTAGAACTGTTATGCTTCCAGATGAGGCACCGTCTTTAGGAACTACAGAACGAAAGATTTATGTAATATCTGCGAATGGGAGAGTTCATGGAGAAAGACTATCTACACTTGTGGAAGTAATTGATGAGGAGACAGGTAGTACACGTAAATGTCAGATAGTGCTACCCCGAGTTTGCCCCTGTAACCTACTGGGAAGAGATTTACTGCATGCATTAAATATAGCGGTAGTACCACACAAAGATGTGCTACAGGCACAGAGACTAAAAGAGACATACGTGCAGAAGGGGGCGGGGCAAATACACTACTGGTACAGCCTGGATCTAGTAACAACTGGTCCGGGATCTGTGACGGGGGTATTGCTACAGAAGGCAAAGGACTGCTCCAATCCTCAATCTGATTTTGTGGCAGAGAGTGATCTCCACTGCACCATGTATTACAAGTACTCCCAGGGGCCTGACTCAAATTATGAGAAGAAGTTTTTCGAAGAACCACAGACTACTTTGTTAGTAAAGAACTTGTATTGGAATGACTTTGGGTCATGCGCAGTAAGCGGTTCTCTCACCCCAGCAATACAGAAACTCCGTAGAGAATGGACTATTCCTCACGTGTCCTTGGCAAAGCCGAGGAATTTACGAGGGAAGGATTTGGGCCAGTTTGTTACCGCATGAGATTCAGCCGGAGACTGGAGAGCAGTGGGAGGAGGCTTAGAAAGGAGTGAGGAAATGGGGGCCTATTGTAAGACCTTGAATTGGTCAACACATGCGAAACCCACAGTACATTGCAGGGAAGACGAGCTACATGAGAAATATTTTACCACAAGCGTTATGGTCACAAGGCACGGCAGATGTAGAATTGATTAAGGGAGTAGAACCTGTAGCCATAATACCTAAATACTCATTTCGACCCCACCAACGACAATATCCCCTAAAACCTGAAGCAGAAGCAGGAATTGAACCCATTTTAGCAGATCTATTAAAAGCTGGAGTTATAGTTGAGTGCCCTGACTCACCTTGTAATACATTGTTTCCAGTAAAGAAAGCTTCCCATCCATCGGATGGAGAACGGTACAGGACTTACAGGCAATAAATAGAGCTGTGATTCCACGAGCACCTACAGTACCGGATCCACACACACTTTTAAATGAGTTGAAACCAGAAAATAAGTATTTCTTAGTAGTTGATATTAACAATGCCTTCTTTTCTATTTCAGTACAGAAGGAGAGTCAATTCTGGTTTGCATTCACTTATAGAATGAAAAGGTATACATATAAACGTATCCCACAGGGGTTCTGTGAATCTCCAACTATCTTTTCCCAGATAATGTCAGCCAACTTAGTTTGATCCTCCCCAAAAAAGCCAAATATTGCTCTATGTAGATGATATCCTACTGGCTTCCCCCACAAGAAGGCTGCAAGGCAGACACCTTGAGATTGTTGCAATTTTTAGCCGAGCAAGGTCACAGAGTTAACAAGAATAAACTTCAATTATGGCAGACTACTGTAAAATATTTGGGATACAATCTCTCTCAAGAAGGGAAACATTTAGACGAGACTCGAAAGACAGCAATCTTACAAGCACCGAAACCTAGAACTAAACGACAGAGGATGTCTTTCCTGGGGATGATTAACTTTAGTAGAAGCTGGATATCAAATTATGCAGCTGTGACAGCACCTCTGTCTGCCGTGATATATGATACTCCGTTAGCAGCATCAGATCCCATAATTTGGACACAAAAAGCAGAAGAGGCCTTTGTTCAAATTAAACAGCTATTAGTAGACTCCGCAGTCCTAGGCTTACCTGATTATTCTAAAGAATTTGTGCAAATGGCAGACTGCAAAAACGGATTCATGACCTCCGTGTTGGTGCAAAACTACGGAGGAAAACAACGACCGATCGCCTATTATTCCAGCAGACTAGACGCTGTGGCGAGAGCCTTGCCCGCCTGTGTGCAAGCAGTAGTGGCTGCATCTACGGCAGTACAAGCTTCAGCAGTTATAGTATTATATTCATCCGTTAGTACTAAAAGTAAACAAAGTGGCCGTGATACTTTACTACCAGTAGCCATTGAAAAAAACTAATTCAAAACAAAGTGTTTTACCGAGACCTGACTTGACTGATACATCACTTCGTGGTGTACAGTTAACTATGTTTGTAGATGGCTCTAGTAGGAAAAATCCAGACGGCACAAATGCCACTGGGTTCGCTGTTGAAACATTATTCTGCACAAGCAGCAGAATTAGTGGCCCTCACCGAAGCCTGCAAAATTGCCAAAGATAAAAAAGCAAATATATACACAGACAGCCAATATGCCTTCTCAACTGTGCATGTTTTTGCACAGTGGTGGAAGAACAGGGGTATGATCACATCGACAGGAAAACCCATAAACCACAAAGATCTCAGTTTAAACTGCCTACAAAGGTTGCGATATGTAAATGTGCTGAACACACGAAAGGCACAGACGAAACCTCAGAGGGTAACAGGAAGGCAGATGCAGAAGCGAAAAAAAGCCGCGCTTACTGAGGTTAAAGAAACCCTACACGTTGACACCACCCCGTCCATAGATCACCAAGTCTTACAGGACATGCAGACTGCTGCTCCGTCAAAAGAAAAATACAAATTGAATAATAACGGTGCTATCCTGGACGCGACAAATACATACAGGTGACCACAGGGTAAGCCAATTCTACCCCAAAGTTTGTTTAGATATGTGGCAATATTGAGCTATGGGCCTTGCCATGTCTCAACAGGAGGGATGGTAGGTAGCAATAATAGAAAAGGTATTTAAAACCTATGGATTTACTGCTTATACAAAAAAATTTTTGTCAACGTTGTCTAGTCTGTGCAAAACATAATTCACAAGGGAATCTGAGACCAAAACGGGAACAGTTCCCCAAACCAGAATACCCGTTTCAACATATATGCATGGACTTTATTGAACTTAACAAATGTGAAGGGAAGAAATATTTCTTGGTGATCATAGATATGTTCACAAAATGGGTAGAAGTATTTCCATGCGCCCATCCGGATGCCATGACAGTAGCCAAAGCGATAGTAAAATAAATAATTCCGAGATACGGAATACCAGAGAAAATATACTGTGATAACGGGACATACTTTGTGAACCAGATAATCTCTCAAATGGCACTAACCCTTAAAATAGAGCTAAAAGATCACTGTGCGTATCACCCACAATCTGCAGGATTAGTGGAACGGAATAATGGGACAGTTAAACTAAAACTAAGGAAAATGATGGTGGAAACAGGGAAAAATTGGATATACTGTCTGCCATTGGCAATATTAAGCATGCACATCACACCCACTACTAGCGGTCTAACACCGTTTGAACTGATGTATGGGAGACCGTACCAGATACCACAAATGGTCCAGTCCCCGGTTGGAAGGTCCTTACCAGGCTCTTCTAACCACACCCACAGCGGTAAAGATCGCCGAGAGGACCGCCTGGATACATCTGTCACATTGCAAAAAGGTACCCCCGTCAACCTAGTTTAGCCCCTCCGTCAGTAATAAGGGGAAGTCTGGGCTACAAAGGGGGCTCTCAGGAAACTTAGGAGAGTCATCTCAAACCCAG
>JAOYSI010000014.1:2126423-2154152 GCA_025775065.1 Hiodon alosoides | reverse complement strand
TTGGTAAGCTGAGGCATTAACATTTCCCTTCAGTGGAACTAAGGGGCCTAGGCCAACCCCAGAAAAACAACCCTATACCATTATCCCTCCTCCACCAAATTTTACAGTTGTTAAAATGCAGTCAGGCAGGAAACGTTCTCCTGGCATTCGCCAAACCCAGACTCATCCATTAGACTGCCAGATAGAGAAGCGTGATTCATCACTCCACAGAACACGTTTCCACTGCTCCAGAGTCCAGTGGCGGCGACCATGGAAACCCATGCCATGAGGCTCCCAGTGCACAGTTTGTGTGCTGATGTTAATGCCAGAGGAGGTTTGAAACAGTTATTTGAGTCATCAGAGATTGTGGTGACTTTTACGCACTATGCGCCTCAGCACTCGCTGACCCCGCTCTGTAACTTTATGTGGTCTACCACTTTGTGGCTGAAGTGCTGTGGTTCCTAAACACTTCCACTTTGCAATAATACCTCTTACAGTTGATCGTTGAATATCTAGCAGGGAAGAAATTTCATGAACTGATTAGTTGCAACGGTGGCATTCTGTTACAGTACCACGCTCAAATTCAGTGAGCTCTTCAGAACGACCCATTCTTTCAATAATGTTTGTAAAGGCAGACTTCATGGCTAGGTGCTTGATTTTATACACCTGTGGCAATGGGACTGAATGTAACAACTGAATTCAATGATTAAGAGGTGTGGCCCAATACTTTTGTCCATATAGTGTATGTTAATGTAAAAGTAAACCGAGGCAAATTCCCTCAGATTTTCATAGCATAGATTCAACGTATATTTTTTAATTGATGACGCAGAACAATGGCATTTAAATAGAAAACTTCATGCATAGCGGTGCTGTCGCGACAGCGAGAGGGCTGGGAGAAAAGTATCTTTAAAATAAGGCACTTAATCTGGGATGTATACTAAACTACAGTAGCTAACGCAACACCGACTGCAGATTATGAAACTGCATACTTACTGATGTAATGCCCGCAGGACTTCCTAAAACTAGTTGAAATTTTTTTCTATTTGTCCACCCTACTCTAAACCCCTACAATTTCTCACCATAAGAATTCCAGTGGCACAATGCCTACATGTAAAATTCTGCGATAGACATTTGAGATTATCAAAAATCATATCATATTTATGAATATATAGCTTATTTCGGTAATTTGATTCAAAATAAAATAGAAACAAAACAGTGTATTCATGACATAATAGACACAAATCTCTGTGTCAATAGATGTGTGTATGCAAGAGTTTGCATTCTTTGAAGAGTATACTTGGGCTATGGGAGCGGTAATGAGTCAGCTGGAACTGACCTCTGACCCTGTGACCCGCACTCGACTTCGGTAAGGAGGGAGAAGGCAAAGCGCTCAGCCACCTCAGCCAGTTGACTCAGCCCACGAGTGTCCAGCCGGCTGGGGTTGGCCATGGCACACAATAGGTCATAGGTAAGTCCTCTGCTGCTGTCCATCAACTGCTGTCCCTCTGCCTCCTTCAGTACCTGCATGGGGTGACAATGTGATTTATGCACTAATTGAAGGGATACTCTACAATCCAAGCATGCTGTAAATATACAGTCACCTCCAAAATGATTGCTCTCTTGATAAAAAACGATAGCAAAAAAAAAAAACTGTATGACATCAATACTGTACACATAAAGGCATATATATTTTATGCTCAATAATATGGGAAAACTATATTCTAATATTTAAATTACATTTTTATATTGCTTTTTTAGAAATGACCCAAGGCCGGAGTACAAAAACAATGAAACAATGGAATTGGTCCAATTAGGCTAGACTAAGGGCAGCTTTAACTTGACAGGTTGGATAGGAAGAAAGAACACGTTATCAAATCGTCGCACCCTTGCTTCTTATGCTCTTGGTGAGTAGGCTGGCCCTCACAGCAGAAAAATCTCACAGAGATTAAATTATAGACCTCTCCTGGGATAGAGCAATAAGAGTTCAAACTTGCCTCCAAGTGGTCAAAAAGATGAGATTAGATACAGGCATAAAGGTGTATAAAATGACAGAGCTCTGTGTCACGCTTTGACAGAATTGTTTAGATCCATTCCTAGGAAATGTACAGGGAATGGCTGATATTTGATATGCACCTAAAGATTATCTTATTTTAATCAATACATATATTATTTTCAGTTTTCAGTAAAAACTACTGTACTGTGCAAAAGTCTTAGGCACATGTTACATAAAATTCTTTAAAGATGCTTTCATCCATCCATCTATCCATTTTCTTAAACCGCTTGTCCTGGTGAGGGTCGCGGTGGCAGCATACTAAGCAGGGCGGACTTGACCTCCCTTTCCCCTGCGACAGATTCCAGCTCCTCCTCGTTCCCAGGCCAGCCGGGAGATATAATCCCTCCAGCGTGTCCTGGGTTGGCCTCGGGGTCTCCGCCCAGAGGACGTGGCCGGAAAACCTGCACAGGCAGCCTCCCAGGGGGGGAATCCTAACCAGATGCCCGAACCACCTCAACTGGCTCCTCTCGATCTGGTGAAGTAGAGACTCTACTCCGAGGCTATCCCAGATTTCTGAGCTACTCACCCTATCCCAGAGTGTGAGTCCAGCAACCCAGCGGAGGAACCTAATTTCTGCTGCTTGTGCCCGCAATCTCCTCCTTTCGTACACTACCCAACGTTTATGACCATAGGTGAGGATGGGGAGGTAGATTGACGTTTTAACCGCGAGCCTTGTCCGAGGACTCAGCTGTCGCTTCACCACCACGGACCGATAAAGCGCCAGCAATACTGCAGACGCTGCAGCGATCCGCCAGTCATTCTCGCTTCCTTCTTCAACTTGACAGCTTCCCTTACTGCCGGTGTCCACCAGCGGGTTCTAGGGTTGCCACCTTGACAGGCACTAACCACCTTCGTGCCACAGCTTGCTGCGATTGCCTCCACAACTGGGGTCTTGAACCAGGGTCCATTCAGACTCAATGTCCCTGACCTCACTCAGGATAGAGGAGAATTTTTTCCGGAGGTGGGAAATTTTTCCGGAGGTTGAAATCTTTCTTCACGGTATCGTCAGCCAGACGTTCCCAGCAGACCCTCACTACTCATTTGCATTTCCCGGGTCTATCAGACCGGCGACTCATTTGTTGGATCCAACTCACCACCAAGTGGTAATCAGTTGACAGCTCTGCCCCTCTCTTCACCCTAGTGTCCAAAACATATGGCCTTATGTCTGATGATACAACTATAAACGCAGTTCCACTCCGGAGTAGGAAAGGGACCACCCCCAATCAAGAAGTTTGCTATGCTAATGCTATGCGTGGAGGTGAGACCAACTATATCTAGTCAGTACCTTTCCACCTCCTCCACAAGCTCCAGCTCTTTCCCCACCAGTGACATGACATTCCACGTCCCACAAGCCAGTCTCCATCGCCAAGGTCCAGTCCGTCTAGGTCGGTCTGTCCTACCTCTGCCAATCTGGCATCGCACCCGACCCCCACTCTTCGCCTTGCGGGTGGTGGGTACACATGGCGGCTCTATGCAGCCATTTCAGGCTAAGCCCGACCGGGTTACGCAGGGACGGGTTACACCAGGCACTCGCCAACGAACACCACCCCCAGGCCTGGCTCTAGGAGTGGGTCCTGGTATCCCTGTTTCCAGGCAGGGTTCTCTCTTTCTTCAAAGTAACTATCATGAGGGTCTTTTAGGTGGATCGCTCTTAGTTTGGAACCTCGCCTCAGACCTTTTTGCCAAGGGAAACCCTACCAGTACTAGCCTCCAGACAACATAGCTCCAAGGTTCACAGGATCACACAAGCCCTTCCACCACGACAAGGCTACGATCCCAGGAAGAGAAGATGCTTCCAAAAATAATAAATATAATTTTATTTTTTATTTTTTTAAGATGCTTTCAAAAATAATGAAATGCAAAGTCGAAATATAAAATAAATGCTATAAAGGACAGTAAACAAAAAAAATGTAAAACATACCTGAAAAAGAAAATTAAAATGAGAGGGAATATTTGTTGTGACCACCCTTTAAAACTGCATCAGTTCTCTTAGGTACACTGTTGTGCAGTTTTATTAGACAATCGGCAGATAGATTGTTCCGAGCATCTTGGACAACTTTCCACAGTACTTCTACAAACTTTGGCTGTCTGCCTTGCTTCTGTCTGTCCACAGACAGCCTTGATGATGTTGCGATCAGGGCTCTGGGGAGACCATACCATCTGTGACAGAAATTTTTTTTCTACTGACACACTAATGCAGAAGACAAAAAAATAACCTGGGACTTTTGCACAGTACTGTATCTTTGTTTTATGTGATTAAAGATTTTTAAATGACACACACAACCTACAGTAACTGAACACTTTCAAGGACAAACAACACAAGAAGATAAGGGTTTTCTGATGAAACCATTGAGTTTATGCACCCCCTCTTCCTTAGGAGGGGTTGTGCCATAAATTCACCTTTCCCACTGCGTCCAGCACAGCGGTCAGCTGCTCACTGGTGACCTCCAGCGTGACCTTGTTGAGCAGGCCCTGCAGCACGCGATTTATGATTGCCTCGTTCAGCGGCTGCTGCAGCTGGTCCAGCAGAGCCCATACCGCCTGTGTCTCTGGGTCCGACACCAGTGTCACGTTGGCCACTCCAAACTCAGGGTGCACCCTGGCACCCCCTGTGGCCCCCGTCAGCAGGATCTGGAACCGCTTCGGCAGGGGGTTAGAAGATGCAGACCCGGGCGTGAGGACGATGTCCAAGCTTACACTCCTCTGCCCCGGCTCGAAGTCCAACATCCCCTCCCGCGTGACAAAGTCCAGACCAGCCACTGCTGGCCAGATGAGAGAGGGCCCCACTGCCTCAGCTTTCTGTAGCCCCTATTGAGAGGAGTGTAGCATTGACTTAACACTTTACACTTGTCACTCTCTCCGGTGGTGTTGCTCTGTAGCGAACTGGACGAGTGCTGTTGTTGCTTTTAAGTGTTTTCAAGGTTTTCAGTGTTTTCTAGCATTTCGGAAGTGTTCGGAAAAACGCCCCTAAAAGTGTTTTGTGCTTGTGACTGTATGTTGGAAGGTGACAACTGGCAAGCTTTTTCCCTATGAAGCTTTTTCCCCTTGAATCACCATAGCAGTCGGCGGTAGCCTCAAAGAATAGCACCAGGTCTCCACAGTATACTTCTGGTCCTGATTGTTATCAGCCAACGTTTAATCCCCTGTCCTGCAACAACCGTGCAGTGGGAACATGGATTATATCGTGTTTAGTCCAGAGAAACGTTGCTTTCCCTCCGACCACTTCAATCTACACCACCGGATAACCTGCTGGTAGCCATCCGAGCAACACACTCCGGCACAGAGCCGCAGATATGGAATTACTGCATGGTTCGGCAAGCTAACAGTGAAGCTGAAAAACAAGCTTGCCAACATGCACAAAATAGCCATGAAAATTACTGGGAGGAGAGAATTTGAGTCTAGAGTACAGAGCCTGTATGACCAGGCAGTTATGAAACAGGCTAGGAAAACTAATTCAGACTCCCAATATCCCCTCTTCCCTGAATACGAAACCCTGACTGAGTACCAAAAATGCAAATCCAATCGCCTAAAATTATAATTATAATTTTAAGCTGCTAAATAATGTGAAATAGAGCAATGTGCAATAAATATGTGAGCACCTTAGCACATAGCACTTTATTGGTAATCTTGGTACAATAGGGCAAAGGGCAATACACATGCTAGCTCCTTAGCACACAGACTTTACACAGACCTCAGATCAATAGAGCAATGTGCAATACTGATACTAGCACTTTAGCACCTGCAATTTAATCCATGGCACCATGTAGTCAACAACGTCCCTTCTTCTGCCTTTATGTTTTCCTCTGGTGAAGCACCACACCATGTCATTGCTTCTCAGGTTCTTGTTGATGTAATGTGTTTTGTGATGTATGATGTTTTTAGTGATTTTTTTTTATTTTATGAAGCAACAATGCACTGTGCCCAAGCCAAATTTCCCTTCAGGGACAATAAAGTTTAACCTAACCTAATCTCTAACAAACAAATGAAGAAGTAAGTCACTGACTGGGCCTGTTAACACAGGATCAGACAATCACACTATGCAGCCTTATTAAATAGATCTGACAGCTTTTAATAAAATTGGGTCTGAAGCAAAAGGGAGCTGGGTCTTTAGCATTACAACGTAATCATCTTATATAGCTGGCAGCTCTACTATACTATACTATGAGCGCATGCTACTGCCCAAAAATAAAGACCTGAAATGTAACTTCCTATTTTTAGAACTGTGTTTCAGTAGAGCATCATAAATAAATACATAAATAAATAAATGTTTTTTAAAATGAACCTTAAAGTGAGAGCTGAAGGCCATGTTTAGAGAGTGAAGGCCTTGAGAGTGTATGTGGTGTTTGAGTCATTTACCTGTAACGTGTGCTTGATGTGTATTGTCTGATTTGTGTGCGATGTGCATTTGACCATTACTTTGTTTGTGCGTGTGCTGAGTGTGTGCTGACAGCTTGAAGTAGCTCCTTCATAAGTCCATGACCTCTAAATGACTGTACATGTGTGTAAAGGTGTGGGTTTAATGCATGCTACCCATGTCCAGGCGGAGGACCTACCTGCATACGGTAATTCACGGACATAGCGGATGAGATGCTGGCAACCCGGTACACCTGCAGGCTGAGCTGAGTGGCTCTCTGGTGGGTGACTGGCAGCCGGGACCCCACAGCAAAGTACACCAGGCCCCATGGGTCGTCGCTCTCCAGAACAGTGATGTTGGCAAAACGGGCACTCTCATTGATGGAGGCCCCTGAGCCTACCTGGTAAATCTCTACCAAGAACCAAGACTGATACTCAGGTTCCTGGGAAAGCAGAGAGATGCAATGGTTATGACGATGATAATGACCAATGACCAACGATCAAATCACAAAAAATACCAAGAAAATCAAAAAATGATGATGAGTGTTTAGCTGATAATTGAAGTGGCCATTCAGAAGCGTGGTATTTAATCATCTTAATCATCTTAATCAATCAGCATTGAGGCCACGGCCAGGATGACCAGGAAAACTGCTCATCAGCTCCTGTGTTCGTGTAGCTATGGGTAATGTAGACAGACGCACCTGGTCAGGTCTGATTTCTAACATGAAGTGACAGAGAACATCGCCCTCTCTGCAGATGGCACTTCCTGAAGTCTGGAGCAGCTCCTGGGACAGGTTGATGCCATTATTTTCCAGAGATGGACTGGTTCTGCTGAACGTCACACGCCATAATACAGCAACATCCTCGAAGGCTCTGCACAGCAGAATGAAACCATTAGAAGCCAGAAACTGTGCACACCCGCCGTTCATTTTCAGATCAGCTCCATACCTGTTCGCCTGTCTCTGAAGGACAAGCAAGGCTGTTCTGTTTTCAGAGTCCTCATCCAGAAACATTCCACTCTGTGAGCTCAGACTAAAACCCACAATGCCGTTCTGAAAATCGCTCCCTGAAACAGAGTTAATTCTTAGCAAAGCAACAAGTGGACCCTCATGCAATACTCATTGACAAATTATTGTAGTTTACTGACAAGTTTACTGTAGAGGTCACTGAACTGGGTTCTATCACAGTTGCCAGAAATATAACATGATGTTTCGGCTTGTGTTGGATCTTTAATACTTTACTAATTACTTAACTTACAACAATTCACAGAAGCCATATGAAATCAGTGGATTAGAAAAAATCTAATCAAGAGTCCCCGTATGATCATTTTAGTTACCCTGTATGATAATTTTGGCAAAGGAGGTGAACCCATGCTGATCGGCCATTCCCACAATCTGTGCCCCTCCCTCGGGGTCGGTGAGGTAGATAAAAAAGACTTCCTGTCCCTCTGGTTCGAGATCATCCAGGATGAACAGGGTGACCTCAGCCTCATCCTGGCCCTCCTGCAGCAACACCAGCGTCGACTCCAACTGGAAGTCCACCTCCTCCAGGGCCCAAGTCTCGTTTGGGGGTAAACTGAAGGGTGTGCCTTCCAGTCCGGTTGTGGCACTCCTGTCCCCAAAGGCCCTGACTTTGACCCTCACAACTCCGGTGGAACCAGCCGACCTCCGCACCCTGAGGGACACAGTCTGCGGTTGCACACCACCCTCACTGTCCTCAGCAGTCCGCACCAGCGGCGGACCAATGCTCAGCAGACCGGCAGCTGCGTCGTTGGCCAGAATGGTGATAGAGGCGGTGCTAAAGCTGGTGGCCAGCCGGGGCCCGGACCCTGGTGACAGTGGGATGCCACTCAGCGCATGGACTCCCGTCAGGTTCACGTAGAAGGTCTCGTCAGGTTCAGGAAGCTGGTCATTCAGCACTGACACCTGAATAGCGGCGGAGGTCTGGCGGGCGAGGAATAGCAGCTCCCTATCACGAACTGGCACAAAGTCCTCTCCTGCTTTGGCACTGCCAGCCACTGTCTCGTAGGTAAGCCTGGTCCGGTGGTTGCGGAAGCCAAAATAGCGCTGCACATACAGGGTGACATTCTGCACATCTTCCTGAACGACCAGCCGCTGTGAGTCAGGGGTGAACTGGTACACACCCAGGGGCTCGATCTCGGCCACTGAGAAGTCGGGCCTGTTGGGAGGAGGTAACACATGAGGCCGCTATAGCCTGTGAAATTCTTAAGTTTGGTTGATCAACTGAGAGTTAGAGATAAAGTTACAGAGTTTCTCAAGCACTCAAGGACAGAGACAGATTTACCTGAGCTGAGCTCCTCCTGGGACATCAGAACGGACTGCGGTTAGGTGGACGGCAAAGGCCTCAAGGTCAGACCGGTTTGTCACAGCGGTAAGAGAAAATGCCATGCTCCTCTCACCATGAGCTAGTAGAAGTCTCCCTGGATTGTAGGAATAAAGGAAAAACGTTCCCCTCAAAGACAAGTATGGGGTTCTTTAGAAATGTACAATTGTTAGAGGAGTATTCTATAATATTAGATATTTGGCTGCCCATTAAAGAGACAAAATTGTGGAAACTGCTAATTTAAAAAAGGGGACACTTGAGAAAATACTTCAGCCGTGTGAAGCCTGACAAATGCTTTCTGTTAAAAAACAGCTGTGAAACTCACCCGAGCTAGGTGTGATGAGACCTAGCTGAAAGCCCAGTGGGACCTGACCAGGTGGATATCCAACACTCCACTGCACATCAACATCTCCATACAGCCCTCTCCTGGACACCACTGCGTCACAGAGGCCAGTCTCAAAACTGATGATCTGCAGAGCCACTGACTCAAACCCAACCTATAATTGAAAGGGATGACCCTGCGTATTACAATTAACCTTACTTCAGTAATGCTGGAATAAAATATTGGAAATAATAATTCATGTTTTTATTTTATTTTCATTAACTGTAATTTGTTAGATTATCAGGAACATGTGCTGTTCAAAAAAGATAAACCTGTGTGCTTCTGCCACCTTGTGGCAAGGGAAGACTATGACTGACCTCAGAATTGGCAGCTTCTTCAGGGACCAACACTACTGCCATCTGTGACTCCAACAGTATTCGAGGAGCAGAGCTAAAAACCGGCCCAATAATACTCACATTTGTCAGCTCAATAGTGAAGTAAAAGCCAGTAGTAATGAACCCCTACAGTGAAGGAAAAACAGGTTACCAAGAATATCTTTATAATAGTGTATTAGGATTAGTATCCTTACATCTGTACTTGAATGATCCTTTCATAAATACCATCCAAACAACCTGATTAATATCTGAATGGTAAAAAAAGCTTATTTTCCCTTAAATATTCAGTACATAAACAGACATATGCACAGGGTCTTCTCATAAAAATAAAAAATTAAATAAAACTAAAACTAATTAAACCAGCTTTATTTAAAAAGTGTGCTTCTTTAAAATTCCAGAATTGAATGCATTGAAGTTTGTTGGTCATACCTTCTATTGTTACCCACCTGGCTACTTATTGGCACTGTGGTGCTGGCAAAGCTTGCTCCATCTTCAACCAGGAGCTGTCCAGTGTTCATGACGAGGCCCGTGTCTCTGGCGGCAATACGGTACTCCACCACAGTGTTACCAAAAATGCCAGCAAGCCGTGTGACATTGAGGGCAACATACCGGCTCCGGTTGATCCTGTTCACCAACACTGCCTGGAGCACTGGGTAGACGGCAAAGACGCCGTGGGGTTCGTCATTAGCTCTCACCCGGAAGTGTGTGCTGCTCCTGTTGGGGTTGAGCTCTGCTCCCCCCTCCACTGAGCTCAGACGGACAGTGTAGACCTCGTCCAGTTCCGGCACACTGTCCGGCAGGAGGCGGAGCAGCACCTCTACCAGCCTCTCGCCCTCCAGGATCGTCACAGAGCCCCGAAGCGAGGAGAAGTCTCCAGTGGTGTCAGAGTTGCTGATGATTTCCCAGGACACCTGGGGGCCACAGGGTGTTGGAATGGGGAAGACTCTAAAATATTATTATTTAAATAATAACTAGGCGTGCTAGCAGAAAAAGTAACATAATATCTTGGTTTAAATCTTATAAATCTTTTATACTGATGTAGTAACATTTTAGTTGTCCTGTGTTTGCATGTAGAGGGAGTTTTAGAGATAAGCAATTAGCTGGCAAGCATCCATCCGGTTATTGCTGATTGATGGGTTTTCGTGTTAGCTTCCCACGAGTGTTAGCACTCAGATTTGTCTCTAATATTAGTCACACAAGAGCAAAAAAGAAGAAGCTTACTAATGATTGTTTTAATAAACTTCATACAGGTATGCTGTACCATTTTGGACAAATGTTCAATGTTGTTGTTGCTAAGTTAAATCACTAAACCAAGTTAACTTTTTCTTGATCATACGGGTATTTTTCTGTGTGGTAAAGTCTCACAGTATTATCATACATTTTGACTGACACAAAACATAGCACACCTTTTCATAGTATCTAGTTTAAGTTTGAAGAAAAAGATGATTTCAACCATATATTCCGTGACTAGCCATATGATTTATTAAAAGCCTATTAAAAGCCTCTTTCTTATCAAATTAACATAAAATGCACACCTTATCACCTTATGATTGTGGCACAATGACAATTCATGAACTTCATATGCATATAAAGGGTAATGTGATTTGCTCAAACATTTCACAAATCTGCACTGGTCAACAGAGGATGGTTAAAACTGCAAAACAGGGTGAATGAGAGGTTAAGTGTTATGAAGAGAATTGGGTTAGATTCCTGGTCATATATATATAGTTTCGTATTCCTTATAACAAACTGACAAGAATGAACCAAAATTTAGGCAAATGTTTTAGGTGCATTTTAGGTGAGACAAAACACACTTGTTGGTGAAAGAAAAGGGTGTTCTAATTCTGACACAAAAATATAGTTTGCCACATCTCTACTAACATGTCATAATACAGGTCATGTGATATCTGTACATGCATTGGATAAGCTATAGGATAATCATGTACCATGATATTGCCCATGACCCCCTGACTACGCATGATGAGGAGGGAGATGTTCAAAGGTCCTTCAGCATCACTGGGCTCGGCGTAGGTCCGATCAGTCAGTGCCTCGTCAGTAAATTGCACTATGCCATTTGGATCTCCAAACTTCTTAATCTGAGACAGAAACACACCAGCACACAAAAGTTGAACTCACACAAAGTAGCTAGTTGTTTTTTTAACATCTTGTCTAGCACTTCTTCTGTCTGTGTAAGTAGTGTGCATGAATGTTCCTTTAAGAGAAATATAATTTTGAATATTATAAACAGTATTCAGTAACAACCTGAGAAAAACGGGGGGACAGATAAACACAAAAAAAGGACAGATTCAGCGTGACATACCGTGAGTTTCACATTGCCTGCACCTGAATCGATGTCTGTATCTCCAGACAAAATGCTAAGCACAATAACAAACGTCTCCTGGACTTCCACTTCTCCATGGGGCAAAATCCGCAGCTCTATAGTGCGAACTCCCCCCTCCCCATCTCTAAATTGGAATGACCCATTCACAGGTTCACTGATGTCTGTGTTTACTGAGGGCAAAATATCTTCTGAATTGGGACCTAAAATGTTCCATTTTATCTGTGGAGAGATAATCACATTATAGCTTACTCAAAAAGCATTATTTTATTGTTTAAAAAAAAAAGGAGGCCACAAAGGGCGTCGATTCAAAAGAGGTACTTTGTAATCCAGCACTCTAAACCCTTTTTCTGATCAAATTTCTTTAGCTGCATGTATGAATTCTCAAAACTGCCAGCAAGTAAGTGAGGAAGTACCAGACTACTCACTTGATATATTGGCACTGCATTTTAGGCCAAACTGTCTCATTTTCTGATTATTTTATTTCAAGAATTGGTAGAAACATTATTGTTATTATTATTATTTTACATACAGTACTGTGCAAAAAGTCTTAGGCACTTGTAAAAAAATGATGGCATTCACAGACAGCCTCGATGACATTGAGATCAGGGCTCTGTGGAGACCATACCATCTGTGGCAGAATTCCTTGTTCTTCTTTCAGAACATGAATGTTTGGACATCTAAAAAAATGTTTTTTCTACTGACACACTAATGCAGAAGACAAAAAATAAACCCGAAAGACTACATTTGTGTAAAAAAACTAGGGTGCCTAAGACTTTTCCACAGTATTGTACATGACATTACATATAACTGTCACTATTCATCAAGTTGCATCAGGAAAAAGACATGAGCTCAGTGACTCAGAGAATGAAACTCAGTCTAACTGCGAATAACTTACATTGGCTTCTCCCACCAGCCCCCCTGTCCTCGCCAACACAAGCGTTAGCCTAAGGGTACTGTTGGGGTTTTCTATGGTTAGCACACTCTGGTTGAGGAAGCCTACAATTCCATTAGGAGAGTCACTTTTTGCAATGGTTATCTGAGCTACTAAATGGGTCCCAAGTGTGGCTCCCCCAGTGGCTCCAGACAGCTGGATCTCAAATATCTCACTGTACTCCCTGCAGAGAGAAGGAAGTGACATTTTATCTCTTTATAAAGCTTTATAATCCCTCTCAACTTCATCAAAAATCAACATTACTTAAAGCAGAGGTGGCAAATTGTTTACTTGTATTGCACTGCCTTACAGTTAGTATAGGATTAACTAGTGGAAACACAAGGGAGAACAATTTATCATGTACAGGTTGAGGTATAACCAGCATTCTGCAACCTGCGAGGACTGGTTAAACCAGGGACACATCCATCTCACCTGTCGAGGTCATCAACAATTGTGACATTGATATAGCTGATATTCTGTCCTTGTCTAAAGGTGACAGAGCCATTGGGAAGGATGTAGTCAATGTTGGGCAGTGCAGTCTGGCCACGGGAGATGTAGTCTGCCATGACTTTTCCATAGGAGCCCCTTCTTCTCAAAACAGGGATTAAGATGCTGCCCACATCCTCTTCCACTGTGAGGGAAACTGCGTAAGAAGACAGCAGAGATTTTGGATGTCTGTGTGATGTTGAGGAGCTTACCAGAGATGTTGATGTAGTTAGGATTAAACTCCAAAATGCCCTCCGCATTGTCGCTCTTCTCAATTACGACCATCACTGAGGAGATGTTCCCCATGGCTGGCGGCTGGTCAGGCTGGAGGCCCTGCTCTCTCACTGTGAAATCACATTTACTGCACACAAAACCACAAAGAGGACACAGGGTCAGACAGGCCCACTCTGTCAGAGCCACTCCCAAGTCTGGCAGGCCCCCAAGTCTTCCTGCCAACCCTACCTGTCATTAAGGAGTTGGACCCTAGTAATGTTCAAATAGAATGTCTCTGGTCCTTCTGGCAGGTCGTCGTCCAAGATCTCCAGAGAAATCCTGTGCATGGCCATGCCTGGCCCAAAGAGCAGGTTCCCCGCAGCAACAGCAAAGTCAGAGCCGCTAGTAGCAGTGCCGCCAACTGTCTGGTATGACAGCAGTACACTGCCGAACATGCCCCTGGAGCGTGCCACCGTTACGTTGAACTGAAAAGATCCAGAGGTGGGGATATTGGTAACACCAAAAAACATTCTGTATTTCTACTGGAACAGCACTGGCCTGTAGAGGAGATAGATTTGAGCAATGGCTCCACACTGGCCCCGCTCTGTGGCACTCGACTCCTTACCATCCTCTCATCCTCAGAGGTACGCAGGAACTCTTGAGTGAAGGAGAAAAGGCCATACGGGAAGTCACTGGCAGCCACAGTGATTATGGCCTGTCTGCTAGTTGGACTGATCTCTGCCCCGGTGCTGACGGCGCTTAGGACCAGTGGGTACACACGTCGCTCCTCAGGTACATCATCGTCCAGGACCTGGTGGGAACCACAGTAATGATGAACCACCGTGCTTTAACATCTGCAAGCTGCTGCATGAAACTAGTTAGACTTAATACAATTCATAACATAACTAGGCAAATATTTTAAATAATAAACCATCTTGGACATAAAATTAATAAAAAATTACTTATTTGGAAACTAATTGAAATGGGGATGCTAAATATTCTCTTTGATTGACAATCCATTTTTACAGACATAAGGTTCTTGGAACAAGTTAATATTAATTAAGTTTGCATTTAAAAATGATACTTTTACTCAGCCATTGCCCAGTCAGCCGTTTTGATTGATGCACTACCTTTAGCCTGATGGTGGCAGCAGACTGCCTGTCTCTCATGGTCACCACCCCAGAGGTCTCCTCAAATTCAGAGTCCAGGGCAGGAGTGATATTCCAGTAGACCAAGATCTCACCAAAAATACCAGGACCTCGCACAAGACTGCCACACAATTTTAAAAAAAGAAAGAAACGCTATGATGCCTGATGACTGATGATGTGATAATTCATTAAGTGTTCACATGTCTAGGAGATATAGTGTTTGAAATTATTAGTGATATATTGATCTGATAAGTCATAACTACTTACAGAAAATTTTGCCTGAATAGGAATTACTGTTCATAATTCTGTACTTTAATAACACTGGAATGGCAATGTGATTCAACTGGGTTAGTAAAAATAAAAATGAAGGAGATAGACAGGACATGAATTGTATGGGTTAACAGCCAAAGGTTGTAATTTTATTCCATGCTCTTAGGAGGGACCTGTATTTACAGAATACTCTATATTGTCTAAAAATGTGGCATCAAGTACCTGATCAGAGCCGTCCCGTTGTAACTGCCCTGTGGCTCTCCGATGAGAACGCTTAGAGATGATTCGGCGATGCCGACGGTTCCCAGAGCCCCACGGTCTCCCAGGATCAAGACGGTGGCAACAGCTGAGACACAGATTTAGCATTTGGTGAGACACGGCAATATCGCTTCCAACCATCCTTTCCAGGCAAGCAAAAGTAATTGTATAACAAGTAATTGTATGTAAGACCTTTGGTGGGATCGATGAGTGCATCGTTCTTGGCCGACAGAAGCTGGATGGTGAATCGTTCGTCTCCCTCAAGGACAGAGTCGGCCAGAGCGTGCAGTACCAGTGCCTTCCTAGACTCGGTCTAGCAGGGTAGAAGAACACAGAAAACCTGCAGTTAAGTCATGGTAAATCACCCCTTTTCCCTCACTATAGGCCACCTCTTTGCTGTGACATCCAGGCATCAGTCAAACAACTAAGTGAATAAAAAATTAAAAGGACATGATTATCAAACCTCATTGAAGAGCAGTGTGCCATTAAGGGGCCTCAGGTCATCCTGGGCACTCTCCTCCAGGAGCCACAGGAGTTGCGTCCCCCCCCTGCCACCTGGGGTCCGCACCACTATCAGTGTCACCATGGCAGCAGGGTCGTCAGCAAACTGCGGCTCGATAATGGCCACCTGGGCCAGAAGAGAAGAATATCACTGATCATGAGAAACAGGGAAATGCAGGGTTATATGTTAAGGGTGATTGATGAGAAAACATACAGTTTGCTCCTCGAATCCAAACAGGCCAAGCGGGGAGTCATTGGGGGAGATGTTGATCATCACCGATGACTCGTTTCCTAGCCTGGCTCCACCCATCACTTGAGTCAATGCCACGCTGAAGGTTTCTAGAAACTCCACCAAGCTGTCATCAATAATGGTGATCTCAATAATGCTCACTCCCTGCCAAGAAAGGTAAAACATAGAGCATGACTACTGTTATTGAGCATGACTATTAGCTTATCAAACTTTTTATACATGGAGTAATAAAAAATATTGTATTTTTTGTCTCCTCGGTCCAGTACCTGTCCATCTTGAAAGGTAACATTTCCCGAGGCCGGAGTGAAGTCCTCATAGCTAGCAACGATTGGCCGCGCTTCCCAGAACACAACAAGTTTTCCAATCTTGCCAGCCAATCGTACTACAGGTAGCTGTAGGATATTCCCTGGGGGAGGCACTTCGTATGCCTGCACCCCACCAGATATGTCCTGAGGGCCGACATAAAAGGCAGCAATAAAAATCACTTATTTATTATTGCTGAGTGGTTGATTGGATAATTATAATAAAACTAAAAGTAGTGTAAAACAAGATTACACAATGAGCGACTGAAAAATGATAAGCAATAGGTAAGTCAGGCAATAGGTAAACTAATTTACCTGGTTCAGGTTATATAATTTATGATAATTTGCATGCATATAAAACACAAGCATAGGTAAAGCCACACACACACACACACACACACACACACACACACACACACACACACACATCATTTATCTGTAAATCATTACACATCATTAATCCCTTTTGGGCTGAGCTGCCAAATAATTGCTAGAACTCTAGTGCGAGGCAATAGCAAACGAATTTAATGGAACGTTCACAGACCCTGTTCTGAACGGCGGTAGTCTATCTCATCCAGTGGCACAGAGAAAAATCACTTCTCCCTCTTTTCTTTTCTTAATAACTATCTTCTGCTAATAGCTAGATTAAAACAAATACACTCGTAACGTAGTAGAGTTGTGCCTTGACATAGCCAAAAATGTGGGTGAAAGGATATTAGCGATAATTGTCTTAATTCAATGCAAACTCTTTGATGTGTTTAATTTTTTCGAGGGAAAGGTGGCGCCCAGATCAAACTAATCTTAAATTAAAGATTAATTTGTCTTCTTTCTAACACGCTATTATACAGTATGTGGCATTTGTGAAATATATATTTTGAATATTTGAGATGAAGTGTACTAGGGTCCTAGCTACAAAAAATTCAATTTAAATGAATGGGATTCTTAAAATGTTCTAAGCTCAGACATCAGGATTTTCTTGCATATATCTGTGGTAGTAAATGGCGCCTTCCTGAAATGTACAAATAGTGTAGAACAGATTTTACTCCCCAGCAGTACATAAGCGTCTTATGCAGAACAGCAAGAGGGCAGGGAAAAAAGTACCCTTAAAATAAGACACTTAAACCGGGATATATACTAAACTACAGCAGCTAGCACAAAAATCGACTGCAGATTCTGAAACTGCGTGCCCACTCACGTAATATCCCCAAGATATCCTGAAACTTTTTTTCTATTTGTCCACCCTATTATCTGTTACCTTGGAAACATTGAACTGTAGGACCCCTCTAGGATCGTCATTCTCCTGAATGGTGACCTCAGCGATCTCCATGCCAAGTCTCTTCATGCTGGGCTGACCTTCCCCTTGAGAGCTACCTAGAAGCTCCACACTAGAGATATTGACCAGAAAGCTCTCAGCCAGCTCAGGGACCTCATCCTGTGGAGACACAGACACAAAAACACTGAACAGTGGACACCTGTCATAAACATGCATCAGATATGGTCTACTACTAACTTTACAGACTCCCAAAAGCTCACGTTTCACAAAGCTCACAAAAGACACAACGGTGTTAAACTTAAATTAAATGCAGTTATAGAACACAAAAAATTTGCTACCCGAAGTGCATAAACTATTTTTAAAGTGCTATATTTCCTCAGTGGAGCAGCGGTCACAGACAATTATAGTTTCTAGGCCTCCTCTGTGGGCAAAGAATGGGCCTAGCAGGCAGTCTGAGACTAAAGGGGGAAAATCTGTCCAGCTATCCCTAAATGGCCCCTGATGACTCATAGAGCTGAGAGGAACTTACAGGCAGAATAGTGATGCTGACCAGGATGGCAGACACATTCTCTCTCATGATCAGTGTCTCTTCCTTCCCCACATAGTCTTCCTTTTCAGTCGCTTGGTTGGCAGGTACCCAGGACTGAGCTGGTTTAGTCCTATAGTGAACAGCTACATCCCCCACGGATCCATGTTCTCTAACAATTGTCAACGTGATGTTAGTCGGGCTTTCTGTGGTAAAATAAATAGAACATAAAATATGTCAGTCTGTATCACATGCATTTTGTACTATTACTTATCCAATGGTTACACAATTTTTTCCACAGAGAAAATGGTGATGAGCAAAAGCCTGAGGGATTACTCTGGGGCTCCTGAGTGAGAAGGTACTGAGAGTCCTGGTGCCAACCGATCATCCCATAGGGTGAGTCATTGGGTGGGATGATGATCACTGCATGGGACCTCAGTGGGTCAATGGTGGCGCCCCTCGATACGTCCCTGATCCCCACAGTAATAACATTGGTAAGGGTGATGGTGACCCTCTCAGTCAGCTCTGGAGTCTGATCTGCCAGCACTGTCAGGGTAATCGTGGCTAGGGCCTGGCTTCCAGAAAACATCACCTAGGGAAAAGAGATACCAGAGAGTCGTCTTTATCTGTTCAACAATTGTCATTTGAGTTTTGTGAAGAATGGGCTCAGATGGGCTTTCACTAAAAACAAAAGGAAACTGCAGTCATCATAAGAAGGGTAATTTATTCATGACAGGATTAAAAAGCCTTACCACTCCTGACGTTGGAAAGATATCATCTCGGCTTCCGCCAGTTGTCCAATGCACTGTAAGTTTGCCGAAAGTCCCTCTAATTCTCTCAATATTAAGAGAGATTAAGTTATCGTCTTCCAGCTCATCAGCCTCTTTATGTAAGGAATTCTAAAAAACAATATTAAATGTACAATATGAAAACAAATCTTCAGGAAAAAAAATTCTAAAAAAGCCTGTTCTGTACAGGTACCTTACCTGTGCAAAGCCTATGATTCCATGTGCATCATCGTTGGATCGAATGACCACAGTCACACGACCATTGAATCCGATCTCTGCCCCTCCCCTGGGGTTCTTCAGGATGGTTCGGAAGGACTCCTCATCCTCTGGGATATCGTCATCAATGACATTCACAGCAATCGTCAACTCGCTGTCACCTGGCTGGAAGTGTAATTCGCCTGAACTTGTAGTAAACGAGACAAGATATAGTCAATACCATTTGAGACAGACCTACTGAATCAGTAGTGCAATTAAACTTATTTTCTATTAAGCTGTTTGGGTCTCCTAATTACAATAAGATAGCAATTTAAGCAGAAGTACATGCTTTACCTTGGAATGAAGTCAGACTGGTTGGAGACAGAGGTCAGCTCATATATGGTGGACTCTGAGACACCTACAGCAGTAACGAGGCTTTTTGTAACATTTGTGAGCTGTAGGACTGGGAGATAGAGGAACTCCTGGGCTCGGGGAGACAGCAGAACCAGGGAGAAGAGGTTCTGCTCAGACCTCCACGAGAAGAGAGCCGACCTGTTGTTACCAGCCAATAGGAGATGTGCTGAAAGACACACATCCATGGGATTTTGAAGGAAAAAAAAACAACAGTGAAAAGTTCAGTGTTTTAAAACATGGCCACCCTGGCCACAACGTCCGGGACTTACTAATCCCAGAGGGTGGAGTGAAGCTGTGGGCCGTCAGCAGTCCAGGGAAGGGGATGGACTGGGAATGCTGGAAAAAGGGCTGTCGGAAGCCCCACACAAGCACCTCACACGTGGAATTTGTTCCTGGAGAGAAACGTATAAGCATTCACAGTGACTGTGTTTTGGTTCTCAATCATAAACTCATACATAAACAAGGGCGGTGTTGCCCGGGAAAATCCGTCCCTACCCACCCACTGCAAATTACAAACTTTGAGCTGGCTTGTGGTTTTTAAATGGGCCCTCTAGAGACAAAATAAGAATTACTACCGACTACTGGAATTAAGTTACTGATTGGAGGGTTCATAAAGGTTCTGGTCACATGGAGTTAGGGTCTGATTCAGAATATATAGCACCAACAGACTTAAATAAACACAAAGGAAGTTACTTATAACTTGATTTACTTGTGTCTCTTAATTTAGTCTGCACATTTTTTATATGTAAAGTCTGTACAAAAGACATTTTGAATGCTGCTCATGTGTCCGTTATCTAAGCGCAATATTTCTACACCACAGATCTAACTTACAGCAGTACAGCATTATCAACGGATAAAAAATAATAAATTGCCTACAAATTGTTTAACAGCTGCTATCCAATAACAAAAAAGAAGCAATTCATTGTGAAGAAAAGTTACCGTCTGTCACGAGCAGTAAGTAGACATCAGTTCCAATGCTGAATGATTCTACTTGTTTAGCCGAAGTGTTGGTGGGAATTGGCTGTGGATTCTGAAATTGTCCGTTACTCCACTTATACAAAACACAGCTGTTATTCGTTGTTCCAATGCAGATTGCCAGATACATGGTGTTCCCTCGAGAGAACAGGGACAGGCCTGACACCGCCTGTAGCTCAAAACTCTGATGGACAACAAACTTGCCTCCCGACCGCACCAAAATCTGTTGATTCAAAGGTAAGTAAAATCAGACATTTCAACTTTTTCAATTGACAGCAATGTGCGGCGAGGAAAGGGAAACACTTGTCATTTTCTGCACACATTGCTTGAGGAATTTACTGCAATTGCAGGAATTCAGATTTTCCATGCTCACCTGATTTGAGGCTATTAAATAGTCTGTGTTTTCCACTGAGAAGTATTTAATGTCTAGCCCTTCAACAGTCAATTTTTGTTCCTGTAAAAAAAAAAGATTCTGCCCTAAAATTTTGAACAAGGATCACCATCATGTATGTTCCTGGAAAATAATCAAAAGTCAGTGGGCCTCATTCACCAATATCTTCCAAAGTTTTTTCTTAAATTTGTTCTTAAGAAAAGTCAGACAAATTGTCTACGTCGGATTCATGATGCATTCTTAAACCGCTCAATTGTTCGCAACTGTGTTCTTACAATGATAAATCCCATGTGTCCGTAAATTGAAAGCGCATTCCAGTTGTTCCTAATTAGCATAGGTAAAGTGTAGGTATTGCAGCAGGAAGTAAACACTAAACGGCATGTCATATTTAGTAGCGTCAGTAGTGGGTATACAGTAACACAAAAAAAAGATGCATGGGATGCTATAAATCGTTCAGTGAACGCTGTATCCAGAGAAGGACGCAAAAGTGAAACCAAAAAAAATGGTTTGATCTGAGGCCAAAAAAACAAATAGCCAAACACAGAAGAGAGACACAGACCACTGGAGGGGGACAGGCTTGCCCAGAGTTATCTGAGCTGGACCAGCGCATCAGGGCCAATATTGGAACGACAGCACTCTCCACCAAACATATTGCATAATTGAAACCCCAAAAATAAAAGGTCACTACAATGGTTTGATTCTTGTGGGTTGTATTTTCCATTTTATTATCCATTGGGTTTTATTTTCTTATCATGTTCATTTCATGTCCATTCTTTATTATTGTAAGTGTAGTGTAGTGTAAGTGTAGTGAAGTGTTTGTGTAGAGTTCTTCATTCGTTCTATAGCTTGCTCAGTTGGTCGGTCGGTCCACAAAAATTTGGTCACAGCAATTGCAAATTCGCGCTTGTTTATTTTTAAAAAACATAATGCTTTGTAAAATAATAAAAATCATTTTAAAAAATATTATTAACGATCAAAATATTATTGTAATTTAAATCCTATAATATTATACTGTATTAACTGTAGAATTGAAGAAAACGCAATAACCAATTATTTTGCACACAAATGTCAGCACTCAAATGTGTGTAAGTATGCTCTTGAGTGTTCATAGATTCTGTTCAAATCCTAAACAAGAAAACATAGGAAAATGTCAGAATCTTTTTTTAAAAAACTGCGTAAGTAGGGTTTAAGAACAAATTTCTTCTTAAGAACGGTTTGTGAATGAGGCCCAATGTCCTAATCATCTGGTTCGAATAATCATATTTAGAATTACCAGAGTGAGATTTGTGTGATTCTGAAATCGGAACAGGCTGATGTTGGCAACATTAGACTCAGGACCACCTCCATGAACGATCGCCACAAAGGAGGAGTCATTTATGGCAAACCCCACACATCGTCTCGGCTCAGGAATTCTCACAGCCTGAAAGACAGAATATGGCACTAAGAGTGGTCCTATCATTTAATAAAGTATTGCCACTGCAATAAAATACAGCTGGGAAAACAATTACATCATATTGCATCACATCTTGGTGTTCAGGGCTGTGGTGAAGATTACCTCCAGTGGTACAAACACTCCCTGCCACCTGTAGAGGACAGCCTCGGAGAAGCTGGTATTTGAGGTCCTACCCAGCCTCAGGGCAAGAGAAGAGTCACCATTGGGTAGGACACACCAGGCCGTGGTGGGCGTGTCCTGAAAGCTCTGATACACAGCAAGGATAGGACGATCTCCCACTATAATAAACAAACAGAACGTCTTCCTTTATGCACTCAGCAATAATACTTGCAACAAACTCATTACCCCACAAGTTTCAGGAAAGTTGTGGGCCTGCCTATGAGATCACAGAAGAAACAAACAAGCTAAATCTTTCTCAAGTTTTTTCAATAGGTCAGATTTTTGGGACATGGGTAAAGTGACCAATTATGATTAGCCTATTGGCAAAGGCCATATCTTTCCTGTACTGAAAAAGGAACGGACAGGGTAACAGATGATCGGTCACTGGTTCCCTTACTCATGCCAAAGGCTGTGTCTGACTGTGTCTCCCACTCTACACTGACTGCTGACTCCAGGCCATTACTGCGGGACACAGTCATATACAGGGTCCTGTTGTCCTCTTCCACTGTCACAAGACCAGTCCTACATAACACATAGACAGCACAGAAAGGGTCATATCACCGTGGCTTCAACAAAACAATGCTGACAGACATCAACAGGCCTTTTGATTAAAATGAAAAAGAGTGAAAACGTAAAACATTCTATAAGATTCCACAAGCCAAGAGGGGTTATAATGATAATCATTGTACTTGCTCTAGTCTAATCATTACTTTACCTGGCCTCACCACCATTACACAGTAGTTAACATACTGCTGGTTGCCGTTCTATGAAGACTTTTTTCAGACCCCATTAACTTGACTCTATCCTGAAGCTGACACCAACATAAGCGTTTGTTCGGCACGGATGTAAACACCGACCTGTTGTTGGTAGGGAAGATCCGAAAGAGTCCAAGAGGCGCCTGGTTCTGCAGAATGGTGATGGTTGTCTGCAGGAAGTTCCCCAGCCGCGCCCCTCCCGTAAGGTCAGAGAGGGTGACCGTAAAAGTCTCGTTCATCTCGGGCTCCTCATCCAACACAGCCCAAATCTCTAGGGTCTGAACACAGTACCATTTACCAGGTCTTGCCATAATTTGCAAAAAATAATTTTTTGATGTATTTATATTATTATTCATTATTCATGATATTAGCTCATGAAAATGTTAAATATTTATTTTTAACTCCTAACCCTAGGATTAAAGACCAGTGACTATGCAGCTGCTAATGATTAATTGTGGGGAATTCATTCTCCATTACTTTCCCATTACCTTGAACCTCACTCCATCCTCAAGGACAACAAAGCCCTCTGAGGGCATCAGGTCTCCAGTGGCGAGGGAGCCATTCACCTCGGTGACAATGAACTTCACACTGACCGTTCCAAAAGTGCCCTGTGGTGGGTCACGCACCACATGCAAGGTGGCCACGCTCTGGCCCAACCCAAACAAGGAGCTGGGTTCTTGCAGAAGGAAGTGTTGGCTATTGTTGAAGGAGATCACACCACGACCGTCATCATTGGACAGAATGAGCACTGTTGCTGTGGACACAGAGGGGCACTGTTTTTACTCTACAATGATACTTTGGTTTTGGCCTCCAAACGTATGAGTGCCTGAAACATGCAATCAGATCTGTGGCCCTTTATACACCTAATTTAGACTAGATCAAGTACAAACAGCGAAACGTAATTACTATGCATGTCTGTTCTCACCACACAGCACTCACCTCACACACACTTACATGCTTCTTATGAACTCTAAGCAATCAGTACCTGTAGTGTTGTGTCCAAGTTCCAGCCCAAAAGAGGGATTGGTCAGAATAAGCTTGAATTTCTCATCACCCTCAGGTATGTTATCATCAATGATCTGAACATCAATTAACTTGTGCCTCTCTCCATCTGCAAAGTGAAGAATCTACAAAACATATATATTTGTTTAGTACCATTTGAAACAATTTCACAGATTACAACTGGCAATTTATAATTGTAACTGAGTTCACCGATGGTGTGACGTTAAAGTCCAGTCCAAGCTGTGCCTCCAGATTCTGAGCATAGAAAAACAGGGAGACGTTCCCATATATTCCTCCATTTCGGTAGACCATCACCGTCAATACCGCAATCGTCTCGTTAACTTCAAAACTAAGGGCAACAAGAAGCAGCAAGGTAAAGGTTAGAACTAAAACAATATTCCATGTAATATTCCATACAGTACAAAATTCATAATCTTAGTTCATGGTACGTAGAATGTAATAATTAATTATATAATTTTTATGTTAAACTGAAAACTGAAAATGTAACTCAAAGTAGCAACTCCATTGACTCCACCCATCTTAGATATTTATCTGAGCTTACTATGTGTTTTTCCACTCGATAATCCCTCTAACTCCATCATTGGCACCAATGGAGACCTCTGCCACCAGCCCCTGTGTATCTGGGGATATAGACTGTATTTCAGTTGTGTTGTTTTGTACTGCTGATCAAAACTGACACAACATGCAAAAAGTTCAGAGTAAGAAACAACAATCCTCTACAGGCTTACAATTGTTGGAAAACTGCCAACATGGTTCCTGGCTCGGCCAAGCATAGCATATTGAATATTCTGTTTGAACACTAAGTTAAAAAAAAACTCAAACACTCCAGCAGACCCTCGGTTTAAAAAAACAAACAAACAAATAATAATCCTGTGCTGTTTTTTTCTGTTTACCCTTAAGGATACTGCTCAGACACTACTATATGTGTGGAAAAGACTACTTTTTCATATAAGACACAGAGAGCTTTCTGTGATATACTATATCAGAGGAAATCTGTCTTTACCTTTAAGCGTATAATGAACCACATCTAATGTTTAAACAGGCAAGAAAGCAGAAAGATAAAAGGAAGAAAAGGTGTGAATCAGTTACAGTATAGATTTCTAAACAATGTGGCATGAAAAGACAGTGAGACAAGATGTATAGTAGAAAGAGTGATGGAAATTATAAAAAATGAAAATTTGACAACAAATAATAGATAAAAAAATAAATAAAAGCATTGACAAGGAATACCTAGCTGGGGAGAAGAAGCAAGCGCAGAGATAACAACTGCTGATGTAATGTTGAGAAGGAAAAATTCCTGTAACTCAGGAATATCATCCTGAAAGAAAAAAACAAAGGAGAATAAATAGAATTTAAGATCGGAAAATGAGTTGTGAAACCTACCAGCAACATTTCAGCACTGCAGTTTTCTCATATCATTGCCATAAAATTGTACAGCACTATTAGAAATGTTTGTCAATATTATATTGCATGTACCAGTATATGTGTATAATTGTCCACACTAAACAGGAATTTCTTACATCTAAAATGGTAACAGGGATGGCCACAGAAGTCTGCCCATCCTGCAGCAGCACAGACCCAGACATTGACAGGAAGTCCCGGCCTGGCTCGGCTAGGGTGCCTTCTACCAGTGACAGGTCCTGCAGAGATCCCCTCACTGTCGTGTAGCTGATGTTCACCATCCCTAAAAGATGAGCATACAAGGCTCTTCATCTAGACAATAAAGTGCATGCTGCATGCTATATTCTCAACATTAAAAACAACAATGGTGCCAAGAACTGCTGCCTTGCATGGGCATGACTGAATGTCAGTTTAGGGCTACTTTATTATCATGTAGAGCTCTTTGACACAGCAGTAATACATGGACTGTTTTCTGCCATGACAGAAATACCACACAGCATGTCCATGAGTAGCAAGAATATTACGGATTTTCAGATGAGTGAGCATACTGGAGGTCGATTCAAATATGGAACATTTACAAAGGCAAAGTATACTATCAAGTAGACGTGATTTCTGCAGAAATTTAGTGTTGCAGACTGATGGCTTTCAGTTTTCTCTGACCTTGGCTTTTACTGACCTGAGGCCCCAAACTCCCGGTTGATAAAGATACTCAGGGTGGTGTTCAACTCTTCTGTGAACACCTTGAGGGAGGATTGGGCGAAGCTGAGCATCCCATATGGCTCATCACTAGCCTCCACTGTCAGCATGGCCTCTTGGCCCTGGGGGTCCAGCGCTGCCTGCCCGCTCACCATCACACCTGATGGACGAGAAGATGAACACAGAATGATGTCACAAAGAAATACAATAACTTACCAGCAGGACCTCATATACTAGGGATAAGAACAAGTTTTCAATAGGAACTAAAATTATATATATTATATATAAAAAATAAAGTCATGGACAGAAAAAATATTATATATATATATATATACACACACACACACACACACACACACACTAGACAAACATTACACATTACACCTAGCTTTTATGAAATCCCATTCTAAATCCATAGGCATTAATATTGAGTTGATCCCCCCTTTGCAGCTTTAACATCTTCCAATCTTCTGGGAAGGCTTTCTACAAGATTTTGGAGTGTGTCTGTTGGAATTTTTACCCATTCTTCCAGAAGAGCAATTGTGAGGTCAGACACTGATGTTGGACGAGAGGGCCTGGCTCGCAATCGTCGTTCTAGTTCATCCCAAAGGTGTTCGATAGGGTTGAGGTAAGGGCTCTGTGCGGGCCAGTCAAGTTCTTTCACACCAAACTCATCCAACCATGACTTTATGGACCTTGCTTTGTGCACTGGGGCACAGTCATGCTGGAACAGAAAAGGGCCTTCCCCTAACTGTTTCCACAAAGTTGGAAGCATAGAATTTTCCCAAATTCTTGGTAAGCTGAGGCATTAACATTTCCCTTCAGTGGAACTAAGGGGCCTAGGCCAACCCCAGAAAAACAACCCCATAACATTATCCCTCCTCCACCAAACTTTACAGTTGGCACCATGCAGTCAGGCAGGAAACGTTCTCCTGGCATTCGCCAAACCCAGACTCGTCCATCAGACTGCCAGATAGAGGAGCGTGATTCGTGAGTTCAGTGGTGGCGTGCTTTACACCACTCCATCCAATGCTTGGCATTGTGCTTGGTGATGTAAGGCTTGCATACAGCTGCTCGACCAAGGAGACCCATGGCATGAAGCTCTCAGCGCACAGTTTTTGTGCTGATGTTAATGCCAGGGGAGGTTTGGAACTCTGCAGTTGAGTCAGCAGAGCGTTAGCGACTTTTACGCACTATGCGCCTCAGCACTCGGCGACCCCGCTCTGTAACTTTACGTGGTTTGCCACTTTGTGGCTGAGTTGCAGTGGTTCCTAAACGCTTCCACTTTGTAATAATACCACAAACAGTTTATCGTGGAATACCTAGGAGGAAAGAAAAATTTCACAAACTGACTTATTATCCTATTACAGTACCACGCTTAAATTCAGTGAGCTCTTTAGAACGACCCATTCTTTCACAAATGTTTGTAAAGGCAGACTGCATGGCTAGGTGTTTGAATTTATACACCTGTGGCAATGGGACTGAATGAAACACCTGAATTCAATGATTAAGAGGTGTGGCCCAACACTTTTGTC
>JAOYSI010000014.1:2044148-2126323 GCA_025775065.1 Hiodon alosoides | reverse complement strand
GTGCACGTGCTCAGCGTCATATCCAGAGGTTGTCTTTGGGAAATAGACGTATGAGTGCTGCCAGCATTGCTGCAGAGGTTGAAGGCGTGGGGGGTCAGCCTGTCAGTGCTCAGACCATACGCCGCACACTGCATCAAATTGGTATGCATGGCTGTCGTCCCAGAAGGACTTCTAAAGATGATGCACAAGAAAGCCCACAAACAGTTTGCTGAAGACAAGCAGACTAAGGACATGGATTACAGGAACCATGTCCTGTGGTCTGATGAGACCAAGATAAACTTATTTGTTTCAGATGGTGTCAAGCGTGTGTGGCGGCAACCAGGTAAGGAGTACAAAGACAAGTGTGTCTTGCCTACAGTCAAGCATGGTGGTGGGAGTGTCATGGTCTGGGGCTGCATGACTGCTGCCGGCACTGGGGAGCTACAGTTCATTGAGGGAACCATGAATGCCAACATGTACTGTGACATACTGAAGCAGAGCATGATCCCCCTCCCTTCGGAGACTGGGCCGCAGGGCAGTATTCCAACATGATAACAACCCCAAACACACCTCCAAGATGACCACTGCCTTGCTAAAGGCAGTCTCCAGACCTAAACCCTATTGAGCATCTGTGGGGCATCCTCAAACGGAAGGTGGAGGAGCGCAAGATCTCTAACATCCACCAGGTCCGTGATGTCGTCATGGAGGAGTGGAAGAGGACTCCAGTGGCAACCTGTGAAGCTCTGGTGAACGCCATTCCCAGGAGGGTTAAGGCAGTGCTAGAAAATGATGGTGGCCACACAAAATATTGACAATTTGGGCCCAATTTGGACATTTTCACTTAGGAACCCCTGGTATGTGGGCCTAAAGAGTTAGGGGGAGGGGATGGGGGTACAGGCAGGAGGAAACTGCGGTAAATCATAGAGAAACCCAATACCAGGCTGATTGAATTACGGTCTGCAGGCGGCAGGGGAAAATCTAATGTGAAAAAGAATATCCCCATGGACCTGTGAAATGATAGCGTTGAAATGTGAACTAGGTAAACCCCGGCCCCTATGAAGGCATTCATTGGACAGAACTGCAGCCTTAGCCACGGGGGGGCACAGCGTGGCTATGGTTAAAAACAAGAGCGGTGGAAGGCCTGTGACAGTCCTGAGGAAGCTGACATCACGGAAGAGCCAGCACAATGGAATGGATGTCACCGGTGCAGTGGAGGCCAGATTTGAATGAATCTGAGTGGAACCAAAGAATGGGTTGGTTGCTGAAAACCAGTGGATGTCGATTCTGAGTGATGGGAGTGGGTACCAGGGTGACAGGTGGAGGGGTGCTACAACTCCGAGAAGGGTGCTGTCCCCTTCGGAATTCCAGATCAGTGGTCCGCAGACATTTTCACTATCAGGCACACTTTCCTTTCAGTCCGCAAACTGGTCTTTGGGAACCACTGCTCTAGATAATCCCCCGGAGCTATGGCCCTAACACTAAACCTAACCCAATGGCTGAGTGCCAGGAATTGCACTCGCTGAGAGAGAAGAGAAGAAAGTGGAGAAAACTGTCACCCTTAATGGAACTAGTTGGCAGATCCAAAATTACATACCCCATGGCTAAAAACCATGCCCAGCAAATGCCTCCTCTGAATCGATACAGACAGGTGGCTCCTCAGTCCTCATTTTACATGGACCAGAGAGTTTTAGTCTTTTAGGCTTTAATGTCGCTGCTTGCAATAGATGAATTGCTATTTTTAAATAATAATATTGACGATATTACTTATTAATAATATTCTCTAAAAGACAAGGTGCAGGTCAAATCTAGCTTCCGACAAAGCCCAACTGACACACGTATGTTAATAGTATTGAGACAAGTTGGCCAATCTCAAAATATCGATTTATAACCTCAGCACAGCCTTTCCTTGAAATCTATTTTTCCAAAAAACTTCACCCCCCACCTCATCAAACTCCACTAGCTCCCTGTTGCTGCTCGGATCCACCTAAAGGATCAGCTGCTCGGATCCTCACCCTCACTCACCTAGCTAACACCGGTTCTGCCCCTGGCTACCTCCGCGCGCTAATCTCAGTGTACAACCCCACCAGATCCATGCAATCCTCCACTGCCAGGCGCCTTGAGGTCCCTCCCCTATGGATTCGAACATCGACCGGCCAGCTCTTCTCAGTACTTGCACCGACATGGTGGAACACCCTTCCTGAGGACATCTGACGATCTGAGGTCTTCATCTTCTTCAAGAGGAAACTGAAAACATACCTCAACTGCCAATCCCTGCCAGTCCTGCCAGTCCTGAAACCACCCCCCGCCCTAGGAAGTGTTGTTTGAAAGCTCATGTTGTGTTATTGATGCTTAGATTACTTTTGTCGTTTGCTTCTTTTGATGTTTAGGCATAGGGTTGATTTTGTGTTAGTTAAGCATGTCTATTGATATGTTATCTCTTTGTAGCATTAGACTTATACCTGCTCTCAGTTATCAGCACTTTAAACCCTAAAACTACAGCACTTTTGTACGTCGCTCTGGATAAATGCTAAATGCCAAAATGGCAAAAATGTAAAATGTAAATAAAAAATTACTTTAAGATCACCACAGTAATTTATAATTAGAACCCTATATCGCAAAGACACAGTTGGCCTCATCATTGGGACTGTCATTGAATGGCAAAGACGAATAACCTAATCTAATGAAGATGCCACAATTTTGCAAAGAAATGGAACTGCTATCCAATATATGTATATTGCTGTATTAATATTACAGCATTAACAGAAATAATTTCTGTAAGATATAAAAACCAGATTTGGATGGGTAAACATTTGGCTGAACAGCAGGTGAGCATGGTTAGCACTGCTGCTTCATATAGCCAGGCTTCTGGTCTGTCTGTTTGTGTGTGTGTGTGTGTGTGTGTGTGCATGTATCTGTGTGTGTGTTTATGTGTGTGTGTGTGTGTGTGTGTGTGTGTTTGTACGTTCCTTTGCATATCTGTGAATGTGCATGTGTTGGTGCAAACGTGTGTGCATACATGGGAGTGTGTGTGTTCATGCATGCATACAGACGTGCCTGTATGTGCGCGTGCACATTCTCTCAATAAGCCTTGGTGTCCCGGAGACATTGAGACTCCTCTTCCTATCCAGGGGGCTTGATGCTCTGTTTTGTCACAGCTTCAACTAGGAATGAGCGCTTACTCAAAACCAGAAATAGCGGTTTAAGAGGTAGAAGCGAACGAGAGGATGCGGTTAAGGAATGAGGAACTGTGCTAACCCTGCAGACGGCCTTGATCTTGCCTCATCGCGGTTTATTGAAAGTATCTGAAGTTTAAACTAAGGTCTTTAACTTAAAACACCTCCTCACACATCCCACATGTGCAAGTGCTTTGTTTACCATCAATTACTACCAATGAGAAAAAAACTGACAACTGACAAAGATACAGAGGGAGATAACAGTTTGACAGAGCAAGCAAAGGTGTTAATTTCCCTTTAACATTGATCCAGCTCTCAAGAGCAATAGCGCAGAGAGTCATTTTTAGACAAAAAAGTACAATGCCTACACCATATGGGGTGAAGTGTGAGCAAAGCCGCTCCCCAGAGACAAAGTCCCCAGGTGAAGGCCACTCGTTAATACGGGAAAATCTGTCATGGAGCAACAGTTTAACTAGCGTCAGGGCAAATCCTATCCAAGTGGGAAGGACGCTTGTTTCTACAGCCTGAGTGCAGGCTGTATGAGGCTCCTCGTTTTCTATATTGGGACGTAGCGGGCCAATTTGGTGCAGCAGTCCAAGCAGGTTGTCAGTGGGGTTCCTTGTTGTTCTAGCAGGAGGGTGTAGCATGCCATTATGGCGACAGCAACAGAGTGCTAGTCTGTGGCCTTCATTTACAAAACTAAAAACTAAAAAATATATCAAAGAAAAACATCCTTTTGGGGAAAATCTAAATGAACAGCTTGAATGCTTTAGTGACAGAAGAGTCATGAAGCACAGCCCGTGCTTCAGTCTAATGAGTGTTTGGCTCACGTAAAGAGCAAGGACGTAAAAAAGACAGATAGAGGGCACAAAAAAGACCTTAAAGTTTCCACTTCAATGTTCCCAATCGAACTCATGGTATCCAGCACATAGCATGTTTGATCATCTTTGTGTGACTGTCTCACTCATTTGTTCCCAAACGCTGAGACAGGGAACACTTGAATCCAGCCCTGACTGCAGCTTTTAATTTCAGGTTGAACCAAAGTGTATTGCCATTGAGTTGACATTAAGATTTTTAGACCATAGCTAGGTACCGCAATGCATAACACTGCACAGATATGCACTGTGGCCTCTGTATTTCATAACCGCACACTGATCCTTTCAAGTCAAATGTCCATAACCCAGATTATTCCAGGTTAGAATGATTTCCCATTTAAATCGTACTTCTTGTTTAGATTTGCTTACCCTAATTTGATAAAGATGTTTGAGGAGCAATTAGTAAATCTGATTTGTTTAATCACTTCTGGACAGAGTGAAGTAAAAAAGGGTGTGGCTGCGCTCTTCCACGTTTTTTCTGACCCAGGGCTAGCTATCCAATCACTGTCAAACTACTTGCTGGATGATCCATCCAGAAATGTACATATGGCTTTCAACTTTAATTCATCTCACTGCCACTGTAGGCATCCACTTGCACTGAGCTGTCACTGGCAAAGCCATCTGCTGTCGGGCCAAATTCCCAGATAACACATGCACATTGACAGCTTGTTAAAATTGCCATATTTATATTCAGATACATCTAATGTGAACAACACCTAAACTTTGAGCTATAAGCAGAAAACATCCACGCTTTGTATTTAAATTTATAAGCTCTTCGATAGAACAGTAAGCTGGGTTTTATTACAGCTCGGGTCATGGTGATGAAGGAGAGTCTTGTTGGGAATCTCTCATCTCAGATTCAAGTGGGGAAAAAAGACACAAATATACGTGCTGGACCCGTCAAAGCCATACCATCGAAACCATACTTTTCACTTGTTTTCCCACATCGGGGTGACTTGTTCGCTTGTTCTAGGAGATCTGGCAGCCAAGGAGCGATGAGAGTCATTTCACCGAAAAATAGGTGGAGTTAATACTAGCCTACAGTCACATGAATCATGACAATGGAGTCATGTGACCAATTGAGCGACAATGCTCCACGGCCCTTATGCATATCGATATTTCGATCTATATAGCAATCATGAGGTTATACATAGGGGCTTTTTTTATTAAACCCTCAAGCTGCGCAAATCTTACACTCCGGAGATAACTGGCAGTAAAAGATATCTCCCATTTTTGGGAAACCATCACAAGTAAGAAGTGAAAAATTTCAGAGCAGAAACCATAATGCAATCTTATGTAACTTGGCTGGAGAACGTTCACCCTGCAGCACTGTCGCTTTGAAAAAAGAAAAGGAAGAAAGGAAAAGTGAGGTCTTGCATGGTTCTTTTGTGAGTGCATTCCAGAGCAGAGGCTGAGGAGTGGTGTGCTGGCCCATTGCAGCACGCTACAGACACAGGAGTGCCAGGCATTTTTTGGCAGGTTTATGATGCGTGGTAGTATTGAGCAATTTTAAAAAGCAATAAATTGCAGGTTCTAGAAGATTGGGGCAGTATGAGAGCAAGATGGAGGGCCACAGCACCGAGCTGGCAGGCTGCAGATTATGTCCTATTTGGGCTTTGGGATATGTAGTGTGGATTCTGGATTCTCACTGCTGTTTTAAAAAGCAAAAATACAAAAACGTATTTATGGCTTACAGATGGGAAATCATTCGGATCAGAGTACAGCTTGTTCAGCACCAAGGACAGAGATTGCTGTGGGACAATTGATTACACAGTAGCTGTGTGGGGCGTCTCCACTGAAAAGGGGCAACTCAGTGCTACAGAAAAGATTCCTTCAAATTTTCGGTGCTGTCCCCAATAATTTCTGAAATCTGCAAAAATAAGCACTGCAATCATTGGCTTGCCTTTAAGAACACAAAAGTAAAACAAGAATACATAATATTGAGGGGCACAGTGGTTTATACTGTATAGTTATTTAAAAATAAAGATGCGCTATGAATACATCACACAGACCATACCACTGTTAACCATATGGCATACAATAGATCTGGATACACGTTTAAGAGAGAATCACAGCTTGCATAAAACGATACAAAGACTAAATTGAAATACACACCAGAATGAAACCTTTTTAAAAGCCGATCTCAATCCCTCTCAGCATCTTCTCTGCAGAAATTAATACTCACCTGAACAAATGACTTGGGATCTGCTCACTATGTGTACTATGCAACCACACTTAAATCTAAGTGACTGTTGAGAGTCAGATGAAGGATTTGCTTGGCTTAATGTTAGATACTAAAGTTACAGGACTAATTCATAAAGGGACATGACGTCCAATTATTTCTCTTCCTCAACACAATTACAAGACCACACAGCATTTGTGATTTATTTGGTTTTATGTTTAAAAATGAACATAATAAAATTCATTTTTAATCTAAATTAATAACTGCCTCCAAACTTCCAAAGCAGATTCATCCTGAGTGCAGGCTGTACAAGGCTCTGAAGCAGATTCAGAACAAGCGGTAGATTCGTCTTATTGATTGGAATAAGCAGTTATGTGATTTCCCCTTCCTAAAGCTAAGGAAATGTTCTTTTCTACTGAATGTTACACAGTATTGATCTAATAAGTTCTCCAATATTGGACTGTGCAATTAAAAGCAATGAGGCTTGGGAATGAATGTCCGTTTAAGTTGCATGAGCACAACCTAACATTGTTTGAAGGTTTTAGATTACTAAGTAACGTTTTATGGGATCGGTCAAGGCCTGAAATAAAATTCACCAAAAAGTGCGAATTTCAATAATAATCTAAATAATACAGAATAAAAGAAAACAAAAAAATTCCTAAAAAATAAATAAAATAAAAACAAATAAATAAAACCAAACAAAATGCAAATGCTTCTCCCTCTCACACATGCTGTATGCTTTGGTTACCATTGCTTTGGCACATTGAAGGCTTAATCATTACAAAAGCAAACAATAAAACTACAAAGGAAGAGTTGATTGAGCAGGTTCCATAAAACTGGGAGGGAGAATAAACAAATAGGAATTGAAAACAATCTTTATGGGATAGCAAACCTTATACAGACAAAGGCCTTCTTTGCTTCACATTGAAACCTTGGTAGAGTGCAAACAAAACTGGGGCAGAGTATTTTTTTTCTTTCTTCTCTATACACATCCAATAAAACGATAACAGTAAGGTATCCCCAACCCATTGTAAAGAAGCCAGCTTTTAACTTTCCAACGCTGAAACCTCTCTATCCAGACTAAATATTATCCAGATAAATATATCAGCTGCATTTATGTACCAAATCCACTGTCATCTGTTATATCACACCTGTGCAACTGCAGTAGGTTTAGAGATCAGGAGGAATCACCCTGTGGGTATGTTGCTTTTGATGAAGTCCCTGTGGAACACCATAGGAGGAACTGAGGTAGAAACCAGGTAGATGAAGTATGGAAAACAGAAATGTTTATCATTATCATTAGTATTCATTCATTCTTTCAAGTGGATGGAAATTAGTTTTGTCTTATGATCTGGTCCCTTCCACCTCATCAATGCATGGATCTCGTCTGTGCTTTTCTTGGCCAAATATGAGTTTCTTAAAGGTTAACAGAGTAGAAATATATACTGTAGCCCCAATCAATCTCAATAAAATCCAATCCCAACAACTTTATTAAAAGTGCAGTATATAGTGTAGTATCAATCAAGTATATTTTTTCTTAAATATTTGAATAGTGGAAGCCATTTATGCACATGGCCCTCCCCTAATAATACTGCAATATCTTAATAAGTGCAAGGTTATATCCAAATAAGTGCCTCACATTTGGTGCCTGGCGCTGAATTACATGGTGGTAGCTAGTGATACTCAGAAGAGAATGTTTCACAGAACTGCAGCATTTCTTCAATAGAAAATAGCTATTCACCATAGTTTACCATACCTCACATAAAAACAACCATGAAGACAGGTTTAGAGAAGCTGTTGCATTAGGAAATTAGTATTTATAGGTAAGGTTTTCAGACATTTGGGTGCAACACAGACCTTTGCTAGGGGGAGGAACCTTTGCCTAGTAGAGGAATAATTGGATTCGGCTACATCCATGTGGTGCATTGTGAATAAATAAACACATAAATAGATACAGTATTTTGTTATTCTGAAATCAGAAGAAACTGCTCTTAATAGCATAGTGCTAATAGACGAAACAAAAATATGGAACATTCACATACTGATCAATTCCGAGTACAGAAACTTTTTGAATGCTTTTTACACGTTTGTATATTTACTGAAATACCTTACCTTAAGAACCTCCCTCAAGGCTAAAACAGTAGCGCCTCTTCTAAGACTCGTCCCTTTAAAGTTCTCGTTACAGTTCCAGAGTGATCGACCCAACCACAGCCCTGTTAAGACTACCTGCCGTTGCTTTCATGAAACGTGCATCCGGTGAAATGCCGGGGATGACCTTTCAACGGTGATTTGCTTTAAAGTTGTGGTAGATATCATTCAATTACAACGTGATTGTGCTTGCATGCAGACTTGGTATTGTTTTGTGTAACATTGTATTAAAACGCATCTTCACACCTTGATTTAGATCCGAGCCGTAGCATCACATTGGTCCAGCTCAGAATTAACGGCGCCGGCTGTTAGATCCTGATAGGCCTCAGGGGACATTGGGTTGCCCTTGATACATGGTTATGTCACTTAGGAACATGTCGGTAAATATGACGCCATGATTGGTTTACACATGTTTTTATCCCAATACACGACCAACACAAAGCTGTAAAGTATTGCATTTACCTTTAAGTGCTATTTTAGGGTATCTCTTCTAGCAGCTGAAACAATCTCTTCTGCTTGTCCCAGAAAGATGTGTTTTGATTAGATTTTTTCCTTAATAGTGGTACCGATGCAGTACCACCACTATTTTCCGTGGTTTATAGAGAATTAAATTTAACTGTTATCTATCATGGATACATATGGATATGTCATTTATATCCTGGCTAAATTTCAAACTTTCTTCATGATTATGTTTCAAATGGCAAACGCTAATCGAAATGGAGCTAAAGCTAAATGGAGCTAAGCAGTGGATCAATATTGTATTCTGTTTCACGTCTGAGCAAACGTTTTGTTTTGTGATAACTCATCTTAACAGCATAACTAAAATATGAAACATTCATCTAATGATGAAGTCCGAGCACTGAAAGTTTTTTTCAGCAAGCTCAATCCCTGATGTTGGCAGAACAACTAAATGAATTCCCCAGCCTTGAGTAAGATGCCTCAAAGTGTGGTGTCAGTAGCGCCGCAGTTTTGGTCCGTGACGACTTAGCCCCGCTCCCATATTCTGCACTCATGGGACTCGGCAGACGGATCGATCTATCACGAACACTTCCCAGCAGTGTGCCAGCCTTCTCCTCTGATAGCTAATTATAGCCACTTTGCTGTCAGGGACAGGCATGTCGGCTGCGTCGCTCAGAAGGGCTAATCTGTTGGGGGATAATGTTTCCCTCAGAACAGCTCCTACAATCAGCCAGCAGGGCAGTGAGCCCGAGGCCCGCACCACCATGATGCTCAGGCAAACCGCCCCAATTACCTGCTTGCCTCAGCTAAAGCAGCATCTTTCTTGGTTCTTAGTATCACCTATTAAAGCTGGGAGAATGTGGTTCTTTGCTTATGGGGTGAACCTTCAGGTTCGTTTTCTGTAGCTTTGGGGCAAGGTATTCTAAGGCCTAGGTTTCTCTGATGCCCACTGGTGATAAAAAAAAATATCTAGGCAAAGAAATAGCGAAGCAAGTTTAGGCAAGATACACTCAGCAATACAAACAGCCTGGGTAAAAGGCACTTATTCATTGCAAATGGATGGTTTGTGTTCTTCCACACCTCTCTAGGGGGAGATCGAGGGACTAAGGTAGAGACCAGGAAGGTTCTCGGCGCAGTGGTTAGAGCAGCCCTGTGTTTGTTTGTCTTCTCTGCTTCCGCTTACTGGCTGATTGATGGTGCCAGCCTGTCTCAGAAGTGCAGCAGCGAGAGACAAACCTGGAGTCAAATTACTGCCATTACTGCATTGCCATTCGCATTGCCCGGAGCCCAGGGATCAGGAGTGGACCGTGCAGAACCGCAGGCGGACAGCGGCAACAACACGGTACTCTCAGATTGCAACAAAATGGCTTTGGTTTCTGCAAGGGTTTCGCATTCCATAACGCAAGGCACGCAGTTGACTTGAAAAATTTGTGAAATGTTTAAGCAGACCCCCGTCCACAACAGGCTCCGTTGCCACCGTGGCTGAAGAGAGGAAACCTATCATTAAGAATTAATAGAGTGTGTCTAAATAGTATTAATTAAACAGGAAGCCCAATGGACTCGGGTGACAGCTATGTTTAAACGCAGCCCTGTAATTAATCAGAGATCACACGCGCAAGCTTATCTCCACCGCTCGGTTTCAGCCCCTCTTGATCTACTTGGCCGAGTTGACCCAAACACTGGAACCCAACCATCCTCCGCTGCCCTCATCCCCGCAGACAGCAGCGCCCTTCATTTTGGGGATATTGAGGGAAATGGGCAGTTTGAACGCCGTTACTCCATTTCTAGTGCTGTCTGGTGGAAGGGTAATGTTCTCATTTAGTTTAGATGATGCTTTTCCCATTTAGTTTGCCTTAGCTTGTGGATTGTGATTGCCACATAACCAACGTTTTTCTGATTTCACACAAACATACACAGAATAGCAGTCAACTTCAATTTTTTAAGTAAAATATACGCCAAGTCAATTTTTCCCAACCGCTGATACACGTAAAACTTCCACTAAATGTAAAAATTTTACTTAAAAAATTGCTTCTAAAAAGACTTAAGGCAGTTTTGGGGGGAGTTGTAAACCAGCGCTTCTATTTGCTAGCAAATTTGCTAATTTAGCAGTAGAAAAACAAGGATCAGGGGGTTCGGCCACCATTTGCTATTGCCTGTTATAGTTTTTTGATCTGCTTGCATTATGCATGTACCTTGGCTGCGAATCAGAGAACTCACCTGCCAACCCTTGCAAAGCGAGAGTCGCTGCAGGAGTCCAAGTCAGCTGCACCAGCTGTTAGACAGAAAAACTGTGATTTATGGCAAACCGTTCATGTTCCGGTGTCTGCCAACATTGATCTGATGAGTTCAAAATGGTGCACCAACACATACAGCCAATTCAGCAATTATGACAGAACAATCTTGCAACTGTTCTGTCATAATTTTTTTCACTCGTTTACCTTAGTAGAAAGAGGGAGGTAGCCAGAGTAGTATTAAATCACACTATTTAATGGTATTTAAGGATCAAATTTCTGTTCTCCTTGCAAGACTCAATCGTAGACCCTTGCATTCCTACACATTACCTCTCTCTGGCTATATCGTCCCTTTATTATAACTGCAGCAGCCGTATAGCGCCTCCATCAGGATCTATCAAATGGGAAAACAACCCAGGAAAACAGGCATGGGAGCCACTAAAACCTCAATACTAAATCAACACCTCAATAATTAAGGTACATTTCTCAATAATTAAGTTACCTTTTTTGTTTTATTAGTTGTTTAAGAGCTGCTGTGGGTGATTCATCTCCATGACCAGATGGCCTGACAAGAGAGACTGTAGAGTAAAAGCCATCCTGGTTCCCTCCAGGGATTATTTTACAGGTGCACAATTGATTTGGTATTTGATAGCATTTGAATTGTTGCATAATCCGATTTTTCAACTTGCTACAAGGAGTTACCTTATCTCCTATCAGGCACATATTGCTTATTAAGCCATATTAAATTGACAGCGTGGACCTTTCCAACAGTCGATAGTAAACCGTAAGGGCCCATCTCAGCCCTACATTGACGCCCCATTAACATCTCGTCAAAAGTCAGAGCAGGTTGACCCATGGGTCATTTCTATTGTTTCTTGCTGACAAGTTTGATGGACGGTGGGACGGATCTTAGAGTGTGCGACGGACGCATGTTATTAACTGCTAAGCAGACACATAATACAGTGCTGTGATCTGATAGCCTGATAAATCCTGCTTAGCTAGAAGTCATATTTCAGAGACGGAGAGTGACGTGATGAAATGACAGATGGGATCCCTGGCATTATGAGTGAACATGGTATTTTCCTTTATGGCATGACAGTACATTAAACTACAGTTTCAGGACCACAATACACTCCTCTACAGACCTCTGTTGTGGACTTTCCCCAAAATGAACTTTTTTTAAATCTGTGTTTCTTACTACTCCTCTTTCAACACAAATCTTACTGAATATGAATTCAGAAACACGACATGCCGTTTTACCGATTCCATTTTCCATTCTTAGATCCCTTTTCTTTAAATAAAACAGGGTGCCCGCCCTCGCATGATTGTTATCCCATTTATTGAAAACACCTGACTCAAATTTCAACTTCAAATTAGTTACCTATCTTAGAGGTTCACATACTTTTGCCATTCACAGATATGTAATATTGGATCGTTTTCCTCAATAAATAAATGACCAAGTATAATATTTTTGTCTCATTTGTTTAATTGAGTTATCTTTATCTATTTTAGAAAATCTGATAATGTTTTAGGTCATATTTATGCAGAACTATAGAATATTCTAAAGGGTTCTCAAACTTTCGACCACCACTGTATACTGTCATCTGCAATGCATGGGGGAAGTAGAACGGGTGGTCTTTCCGGTTGAGCTGTCTAACTAGAGATGCTGAAAGGGATTGACATCTGGATCGTGTCACAACAAGCGCTGTCTCCGCTCAGCCACGAGGATGGACACACGACACTCCTGCACAGGATCTGATGTCTGTCAGACAGAGAGGTCATCTTGTGGGTGAATCACTGAGAAGGGAGATTCGTGAAGTTGTCTGAATGGGCAAAAACCACAGTTGTAATGAAAGTGTAAGTAACGCTGACTCAATCTCATGATGAATTGGTAAACTAGAGGCCTTTCGGGGATGAAATTGCCAAGTATAATTATCTTTCATCTGCAATTAAATACTGAGTACGTGGGAACATTATAGTAATATAGTTTGAGCGGATTTGTTCACAAAGCATGAAGTGCTTCACAAATGATTCAAATAACTTATAGCACAGCACAGCTGAAAGAGAGTTATATAATGACATAATAATTTATTTTTGCCATCACAGATATGTTAAATAACTTTTTTAGGAAATATTTTGATCACGCCAGATCACCTGCATTAGAAGGAAAAGGAAAACAAACGATTTGTTTATTTATTACATAAGCATTTGTCTAAGAATTGTACTTGTTAATTTATTTAAATGTGATACATTTTAAAGATTTAGTGGCATCAGTCTTGATTTCTGTAATATTTTCCTTTTGAACTGCAGTTCTAAAGTTTATTTTTATTTTAAACATAAATTTAATTATGTTGTTATATATTTTTTGCATACAAACAAACACAATACTCTGCATTCCCAGAAAAGATTGAGAGGGAGCAAGGAAAAGGGGTTTTATAAAAAAGGAGAGAAAGGGGAGAGTGAAAATGTAGATAAGCCTTTTAATGAAACTATGAATTTACTACGAGCTGTGAAGAAAATTGAATCAATGCCAAAGAGAGAGCGGAGGTGTTTTCTTTGTGAGCTATATCAAATATAATGGCTTCTTCTATTAGGATCCGCACAAGGGCTCATTCTCAAGCATTTTGGAGACAGACGTCAATTATTTCAGCATATAAATATATAAGAGATGTTAGTTTAAAGAAAACCCATTAGTTGAATTTTTCCAGACTTCGGGGTGCCGTGTGGCCTGCAGACAGTGAGACTTAATTACCTGGACTACTGCTAGAGTGAATGAAGGAAGGGGAAGGAAGGGAATAACTGTGTTACACATTTATATTGGCTTGGGAAATTGTTATGTTGTGACAATATTGGAAATAAGCTCTCCAATGACCACTTCAGCCTTTGTTGAGTTGAGATTGGCTTATTCCATAAGTGGAAAATTGAAAAGTCACAGATAAGGCTTGTGACCACATGGGATGTGCACTCACTAAAGCCTGCCCTTGGGCTTAGGGTTTGGGGGCTAATATAATGTGTCTGCTATTCTTATCACCTGAAATAACATATAATAATTATGACAAATGGACAATTACTCTTGGAAGCTGTGGAGCAAAAAAACTAAATGTGGCTAAACTCCATGTTAATGTTGAACAAAAAAGCAGTGCAGAGCACACGGCACACAAAGGCATACTTATGAAATTCCTCACATTGCATGTGTGTATGTGTACTTAATTTCTCCACTGTATATACAAACAAAGTCAAAGTATGAGTTTTGTTCCTCAATAAGCCCCACTGCAGTAGAAAAAGCTGCCTTTTGTACAAATATTATCTGTGCAGTCCTCACGCACATTACAACTCTAGTTTCACTGAGTGCATAGACTCATAAGTACTGACCAGCTATTCCCGTATTACCACAGCTAGAGACACTGAATGATCCTAAGTGTCCCACAGCAGACGGTCATGCTGATGGACAGGGATGTGGATCTGCATTAGAATTTATGGCTCTTGCCAGATGCCAGTTCCCACTTGCCGTTATCCCAATACATCATTGAGAACATTACGGGCTGGGAGTGATACAAAAACGTCTCTTCGCACTGCATTGAGGGGTATGCCGCTTCTCGGCACTTTCAAAGAGCCCCGGCAGAGACACTAATGGGTTCCTGAAGGGGACGTCGTCACTCGTCATCAGGCGGCAGATTTTATCTCCCGTTTGTCAATGAACTGTGAAACACAAATATTTGCCACCGACCCGGTCCGGAGCATGCCGCTTCATCTGCTCACAATCACTGACTTGGGGCCTGTCGAGCACTGCAATAATGTCTGCACCAGGATGGCTATTAAGAGTAAAAATGCACCGTCCGGGCCACCCCGCAGAGGCACAGGGGCAACATTTAGGGTTCCATCCCCATTATCGGCTGCACTTGGCTTCATCTTCTTGAAATCACTTGAGGCCTCTTGAGGCCTGTTTTTGAATTACCTGGTGTTGTGTCACTTCATTAATGGTTTACACACTGTCCTTAAAATCTAAGCCGATTAGAAAAAATTCAGAAGTAACACGAACCTTGCGACCCCCCCCTCCACCCAAGAGCCCATAAATGGCAAGCATAAAGCACATCACTGCCCTTTCAGATTTCTCTAAACTAATTATTCCTCCAACCACCCAGGCAAATTAGATTAGAGGGAGGATTAAAAATGAATGGGGAAATCCAGTCTATTGTAACAGTGAGACAAGAAGCAGAGGGGAAAAAGCAATTAGCAGAAACCATAGCCCTGTGCTGGTGTAGCCTTTGGGGAGTGGGGTCCTGGTTCTTGGTTTCACTGCAAGGAGCTGGAGTTACACAGTGACCGGCAGGCTCCAGCTCTGTCTGCCCGTCAACCCCCTTCACCCTGCCCCGATCAGCTCCTAGACACGTGACAAGCGCGAATGGGCAATACAGGAATGCAAATGTTTTTTTTCAGGGTACAGCACAAGATCACACCATTTGCAGGGGATTAGTAATGGTCTTCTCAAAGTGTAATATATAAATTGTGCCTAAAATACTGTTGGCAGAGCTTCCTTTAACTGAGAAATTCCATGGAGAGATCTGCGCCAGATTTATTACAATCAGATTCAATCCAACCTTATCTGACATACCACATACATTCAATCAAGTGGTCACAAAGTTATGTACACATATTCAGTCACTGCTAAACTCCACAGGATCCTTGAACCAAGAGATAGTCCTACATCTCAATCACAACATGCTTGGCTCACACTCTGTGGGCTGTAGAAAGGGATTCAACCCAGTTTACTAGCAGATGTAATCCAGCATTGAAACATGATCTCTGATGTTTACTGATACTGATTGCTATTCCTGTAAACAAGCAATAACTGACTGTTCACATCCTACACTATATCTGGTCAATTTAATGAGACTTGTCTTCAGTTTTAAGTGGCTCATTTATTAATTAATTGTTTTTCCATCATCTTCATTTCTACGGACCTTCTTGTGTATTCTCGTATGGTCCTTAATTGATTTTCTACCATAATTTGGAGGAAATTCATTTTGTTCATTAAAGGGTAATTTCACAGATGACTCATCTTCTTCATTTTTATGAGCTGTATATTTCTTGTATTTTTTCACCTCAATTTACATACACACACGCGCACACACACACACACACGCACACACATGCACACGCACGCGCACGCACACACGCCTACACACACACCCACACACACGCACACGCACACACACACACACGTGCCCACACACACACACACACACACACGCACACACACACGCACACACGCACACACACACGCACACACGCACATACACTATCAATGCACTGAAGTTTGATGGCGTCAGTTTAGATTGGTACAGGGTGGGGGTCCCAAGAAAACATGTCTGAGACTGTTTGTGTGTTGTGGAAGATGTATCGAACAGAGGTGTGCTATCAGTGTCTGTACCAGTGTCTGTACCGGCGTCTGTACCAGTGTTGTATCCAGATTTCTCTCTCTTCTTACATAAACTCTGCATGACATCAACACGGGACAGAGACACCTAAGTTTGTATTGTTGCTCTCCAAAGATCTACAGCAACATCCTCTGAGAGTAGCATTACAAATGTTGTCGGTTGACATTGCTGTGTCATAAGGCAATTCATCGAATATACAAAGCTGGCGAAAAAGAGACTGCAAACCCGACCAAAGTCAGAAATATGCAGTTATGTTTATTTTGGCAATTTCAATGACATTTCTTTGATAGATTTATATGATTTTTATTATTATTTTCTCTTTATATATTTTTATAAACGACACACACTAATTAAAAGTGCTTATTTTTGATAATGACCAGAATAACATTAGTTATCAGTCTGAAAGCTGGAGTGCTTGGAGTAATTCTATAGCACCATACTTATCGCATGAGTCATTAATCCCGCAAGCTTATGAAACATGCGAGTTCAGTCGCAATATAACCTTCGAAGTCAGACTCATCAGTCACCTGGCATGTGTAAAAAACAGGCCGTGTGAGTTACATTGAACCGGCGGAGGGACATCCCCAGCAAAGGGCTTTTTCTTCTCTGTTAAGTCAGCTGTATTTACTTACAAGGCTAGTAATCCAAAACCCAAATTCAGCACATTATTTCTGATGGTCCCTGAAGCAGGGAAACACACCTGAATCATAGGTCCGATAATTAATTTATAGGTAGATAAATATTAGGGAACAAGAATAAATACTAGTAAAATAATATGTATAAGCTAGGGGTGTTCATGTGCATGTAAGACGTTGTAACAACATGCTTTATGTGAGGAAAGTATCTGACTGTCCCTGACCCCTACACTGTAGTCGAAGCCAGGCGCAGTGGCTGGGTCTCCCCACTCTCGGCCTGGGAGAGAGTTGCATTTGTTTTCCCTCTGTGTTCCAGCAAGCCTGGCTCCCTCCGCTAGCCTCAATGTCCCTACAAGGGCAGCAAGGCTCACCTCCAACAATCAGAGTAAATAAAGGACTTAACTCCGGCATTCCGGCCAATTGCTGCTTCAGGGGCGTTATTCTTCAGCGCACAGGCTATACCTATCATGCAGAGGTGCTGGAGGGGAAGGGGGGATGTTAGGGGAAGGCTGTGGCTGGGGATGAATGGAGCTGATCGTGAGAAAGAAGCTCAGACCCCAGGGCCAGTCGTTGAGTACTGAAAGGTGCTATAAGCAGCTGGAACCGGCTCAAAGTCTAGCCTTACCTGGTGCGAGCGCCTCATTGACGCATCCAACGACCCCTCCAATCAATGCTGATGCCGTTAGGCATCTTTGGTGGGAGTTAAGTCAAAGAGTGAAGATAGAAATGGCTCAATTGTGTTGAATGTTTTCAGCAAATAGAAAACGGTATTGCCATCCTGTGTTGGATAATCTCATGTCTGTTTGCAGGGCGCAATTATGGGGTACGCTTCTCTCATAGTTAAAAAGTTCAAGCCAACTGTATCCCTCTCTCACTGCATGAGCGCCATCATTATTGAAACGGCTTTTATAAGGCTGTCAGGCTTCAGACAATGAGGATCACAGAAATTATTCCCAAAGCGTCCAGAGGTACCTGATCAATAAAGACACACTAGCCTCAGTTTCACTTATCACCAAAGAATGACGACTGGAGAAGCGCTTTTAAAAAGACATAAACCCCATCTGCGTCCATCCAACCACATCTTACCCCTCAGCATTAAAAGCAATGCTACAATTTATATCACTGTGCCTATTTTGCCCAGTGCAAGAGAGACTCCCATTTAAAATCTTGCAACAGCCAGTGAGCATTCAGATCCTGGATTCCCGCTGTTCTCGCTTATTCTCAGAATAGGTGATCTAGGAGTGTAGACTGTACCCCTGATCTGGTCCAAACAAGAAAGGGTCCAATAGCTTTATTGTACTAAGTAATTTTCGAACACAACATGTGGCTCTGTGAACAAGCATAGGTTCGTAGTTGTCTGTCATATTATTACTCGGCCTGTGGTTTCTCTTCAGTTCAAACTGCAAGCACATTTCGGTGATCCATGGAGCTGACCTGCCTCCCTGTCCCACACGCTGAGTGCCAGCTCGTCCTGTTTTTTCACCAGTCATTCCTAGTGCCGTCGTCTTCCATCTTCCGCCTCCTCTACCACCCCAGTGTGCCCCGCGAACAAAGAATTTCTCAACACAGCTCCCAGCTCTGACAGAGTTGCTCATGCTGCAGAGTGTAGGAGTCACATTTATTTAGTAAATTCCTGAGAAGCTGTTGCATCCTCCTTTTTTCTTTCTTCAAAAAGTTACAAGTATATATTGGCTTCTATTATTTAAAATTCCTGATATGTTGGTGCTGGTGTAGCCCAATTTAAATCAGGCAGGCAGCAATGGCTTTGCATATAATGAGCACTAGTTCTAATGCATACATATATCTTTTATTTATTTATTTATTTATTTTTAATTTAGTGCTCAACGTGAGGTCCATACAGAAATGGTTCTATATTTTGGATTCTGCACAGAGCCCTGACCTCAACCCTGATCGAACACCTTTGGGATGAATAGGAAATCCGATTGCGAGCTAGGCGTAATTGCCCAGCATCCGAGCCCGGCCTCACTTATGCTCTTGTGACTGAATGGAAGCAAGCAATGTTCCTGCAGTGGAAAGCCCAGAAGAGTGGAGGCTGTTATAACAGCAAGGGTGGGGGACCAGTTCCATATTAATGGCAATGGTTTTCGAATGAACAGGTGTCCACATACTTATCTATATATATATATCACCGACACGCCTCCACTTCTCAGCCACCTCTGCTCACCACTCCTCAGACACTCCTTACCCCGGCCAGCCCCACTTGACCCCCAACCTCCCGTTCTTGACCCCGCCCCCCAGCCCCCCCCATTTCTCTTTCTCACTCCTTGCCTTCCCTGTGTCCCTCCCCCAGCCTCTGTGTCACCCTCCGGCCCTGATCAGATGGTCAGATAGATCAGTCAGGTGGGCTTAAGGATGTAATGCAGATGAATACAATCTGCTATGGGTGGCTCTCAGTGACACAGACCAGAGGCACGTAAACGGGGACAGCATCCAAGGAGATTCCTGCACACACACAGTGCTTCGTGCTTCTCTCTCTCTCTCGCTCTCGCCCTCTCCCTCTCTTTCTCTTTGCTTTCCACCCGCTGCACATATTCCCTCAGTCCCGCTGTCTGCGCGCACCCGATGCACGCTCCAGCTCCCCACTGCCCTAGCCCTCTCGTGTGTACACCCCCCGTACTTCCATTCCCTATTCCTTCTCTATCCTTCGGAGCTGTCGGGTGTTAGCTGCAGAGGGCCAGGGCAGGGTTTAAACGCAACGTTTAACATTTTTTTTTAGTTCTCATGCGTATAAAGATATCTTTCAGCAGTGAAAGTCATTAAATGAAAGAATCGCCTACTTTTTAAAATGAGCAAATCGTTATTGTAATTAATTTCCAACATCTGGCTATGTCTCACACTCATTTAGAGATGTAACGGAAACATTACAGGGTTTTTGATTATGTGATGCATTTTAATTATCAGTTTTACATCAGATGATATTATATTGCAGACATCATTTTTAGAAAGACAATAGCATGTTATGCTGTGAGTCATCAGTTAGTTGCGGATCATTCTTCAGCATAGGCAAAGAAACTACACGTAAAGTCAGATGCCAATATATTAGGCAACCCACCCCTTTAATGAAAATGGATCCTTCCTACAGACAGTGAGTCATAATTGCTATATAAAGCAATTATGGACAGCCATCGAGACATTCAGTTACTTTTCAATTGAATGTTAGAATGTGGAAAAATTTGTGAATAAGGCTACGTTGAGCATGGGATGATCATCGGTGCCGATTTAACAGGCAGGCCATAAACAAGCAAATAACGGCGCAGTACAACAGTGGCATGCAGAACAGTATCTCGGAATTCACAAGTTGTTGATCCTTGACACAGGCCGTGTGGTAGCAGACGACAACATAGGATTTTAAAAACAAGAAGAAGCAACTCCAGCGTGGAACACGATCACCAAAACTGGACAAAACATTGAGCACCATTGGTATGCCACTGCGTATCTGAATATTGTTTCAGATCATGTGAATCTCTTCATGTCTACAGTTTATATTTCGTGACATGGATGCTTCCAGCAAGAGAATACACCTCAAAATGGTTGCAGGAACATATCAGCAAGTTTGGTTTACCTGGGAGGCCGACAAAACATCATTTGGAAGAGATGTATCGGGCTGTTCGCAGCATCAAAGTACTGCTGTCTAATCTGCAGCAACTGTGTAATGTCATGGCATCAGCATGGACTAACATCCCTTTGGAATATTTCTTACACCTTGTGTCTAAAATTTCAGGCAGTTTTGGATGCCTGTCCCAGTACTAGATGGGTATACCTAATAAATTGGCCAATGATTGTGTGATATTCAAGCCACCATTTGGCAGTAATAAACTCAAAAGCTATAGGAACTCATTAGACAGTATCCACACCTATGATACACTCCCAGGCCCCTGCTCTGCCCTCTCTCCCTGACCACTGGAGCCAGCGGTTTTACAGTGCACGATCCAGGCTCCAGAATTACGGTCCCAGGCAGGATTGGCAAGTACGCAACTTGACCAATGAGTCTGCCTGTCACTTGAAGGTCGTTCAGGACACAGAGAAAATGGACACACAGAATTTGGGAGAGACTCTTCTTCAGATGAGGGAGGAATGTGATGGCAAGCATGGTCCTTGCACATACCACGAGGCCTAGATATATTTGTGCATGAATGCTCAAAATACAAACACTTCACATTGATGTCTAAATAAGTAATTATTCACTTGGTGCTCCTAAGTGAAATGGCTGAAGATGAACTACCAACCATAGAGTCTAGTGTTTAATCATAGTTAAGACTGTTTGCTTTAAGCAGTAACATTGCAAAATCTTCAACCTAACTACCATCATTAAGATACCAAGAACCACCAAAAACGTACATCTATGGAAACTGAATGCAGTAGAGCTCAATTTGGGAAGCTGTTATTTATTAAGTAGTCGTTTATAAATTGTTTACATGAGTTGTATAATTTCACGTCGTATTTGTGCTCAAATAATCAGTTTCCGACATATCTGCATTCTTCGCACAGCTGGGCTTGCGCAACTGGAGTCCGCTTGAATATATTTTGCGCTCCTTCCGTTAAGAAAGTCAGTGTGTTCATTAGCATGCTGAAGTAGAGGGTTTGGAAGATGAGTTCCAAAGTACTCCAGGCTGATGCTTCTCAAATCTAACAATGAGGATGTGGGCAGGGCAACCACTAAACCTGCCACACACACACACACACACACACACACACACACACACACACACACACACACACACACACACACAGCATAGCCAATTAATCTAACCTACCTGCAAGTCTTTGGACAGTGGGAGGAAACTGGAGGACCCAGAGGAAACCCACACAGACATGGAGAGAACTTGCAAACTCCACACAGACAGGCCCTCCGAGCTAGGACTCGAACCCAGGACCCCTGGCGCTGTGAGATAAACAGCTGGAAAACAAAAGCTCCCAGAAAAGCAGTTTTCTCCTTACAGAAAATTCAGCTCTTTACTTCCATCTTAATAGGAAACACCACCTTCCAGGCTCTGCTTATTTTCCATAAAACAATGAGTAGAATGGCTAAGGTAGAATGGCTGAAGTGTGCAAAGTTGTTGACTTCGTGACCCAGAAACTGGCTTTACACTAGAAGCTACAGCATGTTATTCGTCAAGTGCGCCGATTTTGGTAGAGGTCCAGTGATATGCGGGTGGGAGGTAAAAACTGACGTCAATTTACGATCTCTAATTTTCCCTCTAAGCAGCCAGCAACACTCCGGCCCTGGGCGCTCAAAAGTTTTGATCAAGACCAAAACAAGCAGAAGCATTAGCTGAACTGTGAAATTATAGAGAACACTAGCGGCTATCTAAAATTATACAAGGAGAGTTGTTCCAGTTGCTCCTTTAAATGTTTTCACTATTGTAGCGTTTTTATAAGAGAGCTACTTCTCTGCTGAGTTCAAGCAAAGACTCAGACACTGATTTAACAAGAAGACGTGCTCTTTATTTCACGCATGCGCTTACGACCGTCTTGAAAAAGACAGAACTGGCAGCGGAAAGAACTGACGAACATACAGAAATCATTGAGAGCCCTCACCTGCACAGATAAACCCGTTCGCGGTGAGGGCAACAAACCTTAACTTAACAAACTCAAAACATGTACTGTAACTAAACAACACAAACGCACTGAACATTTAACGTAACCGGCACATAGAACACATTATTTACAGGGTGGAATTAGTCGGGAGTTAGGTTTCCCGGCAGCCCCCACGAGGGTGGCTTCAGTCCATGGCAACGGGGAGACGCACTTCGCCATCCCCGTTACAATATTAATACTGGGCTTGTAAGACCAACATTTTCCTTCCAAGTAGCCTACAAATTCATCAGCAAAGACGGAAAAAGATCTTGAGTTTCCAATCGAAATACCATCCACCAAGATGGTTAAAATGTCTCAATCCAAGGTAAGGTGCCATAGAAGGGAGAATCCAAGGGAGAATGTTGATAGCAGGCATTTCAAATGATGTCCCAGTGAAAAGGGTTCAAAAATAAGCACCTTCATGTGTACACTTTACAGGAAGAAATTTTGTCTTATTGTGCACTATTGGTTCCTCAAGAAAAAAAGTCAGTTTAAAATATTTAATATTATACTGCTATTATTAGCAGTTAAAAAACTGCTGCTGATTAAAGAAGCAATAAAACTGGCCCTCTTTAGACTAGTTGAGTATCTGGAGCATCAGCAATTGTGGGTTCGATTATAGGCTCAAAACGGCCAGAAACAAATAACTTTCTTCTGAAACTCTTCAGTCAATTCTTGTCCTGAGAAATGAAGGCTATTCCATGCGAGAAATAGCCAAGATCTCGTACAACGCTGTGTACTACTCCCTTCACAGAACAGCGCAAACTGGCTCTGACCAGAATAGAAAGAGGAGTGGGAGGCCCGGTGCACAAATGAGCAGGAGGACAAATACATTAGAGTGTCTAGTTTGAGAAACAGACGCCACAGGTCCTCAACTGGCAGCTTCATTAAATAGTACCCGCAAACACCAGTCTCAACTCATATTGTCTGTCCATAACACCATTTTCCTCTGTCTAGGTAACTGTCTAAACATCCAGATCCCATATTCAGTTCATTTTACAATTAATTTTGAATAAGAACAGCATGGTTGGTATAAAAGCATACACAGTTTGGCTACCAGGGTCAGGATCGGAAAACACTGCATTAAATTATAACTGGATTAAAATAGAGGTAATGGATAAAGATTCAGAAGCCCATATCTCAAGTAACACAAGAAACAAGGGAATTCAATTATATACATAAAACTATTATCTAGCCTTTTTATGTTACCAAATTAAATAAAGGTACAATTTTTTTATTTGGTTGTTCAGGGGCATAAACCACTAAAGTATCACCTAGCAACTATGAAACTCATTAGCTTAGCTATCCAAGTGCTATTAGCAGATTTGTCAGTATATATTTGATATTAACACAAAGGGAAGCAGAGGGGCTTAAGACAACCAGGTGCTATAATGCTAGACATATAAGATTTTTCTCAGGGACTGTCAGATTAAAAATCAGTCTGTCTGAAGTGCAGCCAAGTACGGTTTTGCTGCTCATCACCTAGAACAGTGAGTGCTGAACTAGAAGTTCAAGCAAAGTGCACTTAAAATCAAAATTATGTGTAGTCTGCGGTTCCCATTCATATTTCATTTAAATCCCAAAAGACCCCAAATGCCCCATAAAGACTTTCGAAGGTCATGTAACTAAGGCTTTATTTAGTAAACATTACAGAAATTGACACGGAACATTGCTTGTTTCCATGGCTGAGGATGTATAACACTCTCGACATTATACACTTCTCTTGTGCTTCGCTTTTGTGTCCCTACCATGAGCCTTAATAGCACCAGGACAGTGATGAAGTCACCAGATTCTGCCTTCAGTGGAACGACAACATTGGATGCAGTAATGATTGCCCTTTCTTAGCTACATATTTGGGCAGAGCTTATTATTTCCAGAATAAAAGTGAGAGACTGATAAATTTGTGTGTTGAAAAACATCCCACATTTGTTATAATTAGATCATAAAACTCTTGGTCAAATAAGCCAAGGAAGCATAAGCAGAGATACCGCATTTTGTCTATATGCCCAACGCCTTTTTCAAATTCCCCCACAGACCTTCCCTTCCTCCACTTTGCCCTTAAATAAAGTCATTACATTGTTTACATTTAGGAAATCCCCGCTTATGGGCCAGCATAGTACATTGGGCGATTAATGAGCCAGGAGCTAGGCAGCAACATGAGCAAACAGCAGGTGCGAATCCAATATTTGTTGGATGTCAACCAATGAAGGAATAAATGCTTCAATCCCAAAACAGAACTTTGCTCTGTTCGTTGTCACTTGCTTTCGGATCATTTTAATTCACGGGAAAGTAGCCAGCTGGGGGAGTCCCACCACACAAGGCCTTCCCTTTCTCTACCTGCGCGCCCGATCTGGGCGCTGCCCTCAGTGTTGGTTAGTTCAATGGCAGGTGAGCCAATTTAAATGAAGCAGGCAAAGCTCCCTAAACAAGTGACAGACTCCCTTTAGACCTCACAGATCTTCACACCAAGGTTGAACTATTCCAGGTCTCGTTGACTTCACAAAGACCTTTCAAAATAAATTATGAACCAATAATAAAATAAAAAGAAAGTGACATCGGTTGCGTCAATTCATGACAAATTGTACATCAAGTAAAAAAAAGCCGGACAAACCACAATTACTGTGACACCAAGATATCTAGACATTAACATATTTACCTTAATTGACGTTCTATAGAAGAAGACTCCTGGAGAAACAATAACGTTGCAAGGCCTTCTATGCTCTAAAATCCTTTTTTCCTCCTATATGCTCTTTCTAAGATTCATTTATTGTACGCCAGGGTAAACCTCTGCCTTTCTGAACTAAAACCAAATCAGTTCTCGCTCTGATTGTGATCCAAAAGGTATCGCGTTGATCCCGGCATTTGGAGAGAAACAAGGGCTTTGGAAAAGGAAAGGCTATTAAATACATTTTTAAAAACGGAATCTGACAAAGCAGGAACCACAAGAGTGGATCGTGCCTAGTGTGTGCATTGTCAGGGCTGGCTTTTAACACAACCATATAATAGGGCCTTAGTCATTTCTTTATTCTGCGCCCGTAAAACGACTTTCTACAGTCTACAATTGCATTTTACATGTACTTTAGTCACGCATTCGCTCTTATAAAATTACGATAGTTTTATTTCAAATAAAAAAAGTATTGTTGATTTTTGAATTTGAGTATGACTTTTTGTCAGATCAACATGATTTTTGGACGCAGTTCTAAAATATAGCTTTCAGTGGCCACTGTCCCAGCCTGACCCTGCATTCCCTGGGCTCCTTGTAAAGGATAATGTCAACGAAAGAGGGCAGATGAAGCAATGGGTCTTTTTGTGTACAAAGCATAGGAAGGAGGCCCAGATGAGCCATTTTCTTCCATTGAATCATCAATCACCACACAAAGCCGGGAACCACTAAAGAGAAAGACTAAGGCAGGGAAAGGGGGTTGGAAAACCGTCCGGAAATCCAAACAAATTAAACCAAGCAGCAGGTGTTGTGCAGCCTAACAAAGCCATGAACGCAGATGGTGTCGGCACACAAGCACACACACAAGGATGCTCAGTGGTACCTTGCATGGAGTTTTTACAAAGCAGCAAGGGCTATCGTGAAATACACCCTGACTCACAGAGAGTGACAGAGAATGACAGATAGTGAAGTGACCGAATCGCTCTTCAAGTTTTCTGCTGATGGCGCCTGGTCAAGGATCCCTCTGCTTTGCCCATACAGGAACAAAGAGCAACTAAGAGCAAATTATCTAGGCTCGCTTGAATTCACAGGCAAAAGCAATGAGATATGCCCCCTCCTGACTCTGGACACCACTTGAGGGCTGGTTAAAATCAAATCAGCCAGGACAACCCAGATAGAGTAGCAAACCCCTTACTTGACCAAGAAAACCAAGTTGTGTCACAATTTGAACTGCGCTATCAAAATGATTCCGTAAGAATCTTCCATGAAATATTCCATAAAAGTCAAGACAGGGCCTGACAAACCCCCCAACCGCAGTGGCACAGCGCAGAACGCAGTCCTACCTTCTTTCTTGTAGAGGGTGATCTCCACTTTCCTCTCCTCAGAGCCGAGTAGCGCCTGGGCCAACTGAGCGATGGCCAGCTTCTTGGTGTGAGGGCCATACAGAAAGCTGCAGGAACAGGGCTTCTGCATGACCTCGGCACGTGTGTAGCCACACAGGGTGCAGAAGCCGTCATTGCAGAAGATGATGGCACAGTTCTCTGCCCGCGCGTTGGCGATGACGAACTTGCGATCTGTACAGGCAAGAAAAGAAGATGGCAGAATCTGTTATTACTTGGTGTGGAGCACCCACTCGACAATCAGGCTGCCACAGGAGGAACTTCATAGTTAACAAACAAGAATTATTTAAAACGCCGAGGCATTATCGCATGTCTACTAAATGTATTTATACCTGTAATTTAATGCAATTGGTTTCTTCAATGACAGGTCTAAAAAGTAAAAAAATCATAGCCATATAGTCATATATCTCTAATGCAGAAAATACATTTATTCCATGCATCTCTAAACGCATTACATCAAATTTTACATTGAGTGGCTGCCACAAAAAAAATTTCCAATCTAATTAGGGCAACTTAACAGGCCCTCGGTCAGAAGTCTTTTGAAGATCATTTTCACCAGCACTCTGATCTCTGAGGACTTTAAAGATTATGGCCCTGCATATCAACTTCTGTGGCGTTCAATGGGTCTCCATCTTCCCCATGCAAATTTAAATAGTATTACCTATGAGAGACATGCAAAAGGGCTGCCAGGGGACACTCATGGTTGCTTCTCTGTCTAGAATTGCACAGTGAAGACCTCCAGATAATATTCAAATACTATAACACTGTGTCTTATTGATCTTGGTTAAGACGAGTTTAATAGGCTTACTTCAATTCGTTGCAAAGTAAATTTCTCAGCAGAAGTCATTTTCCTTTTCTTTTCATTTGAGCTTTATCAGAACACTGAACGATAAATGGGTATCCTGCATGCAGAAGCTAACTACAGTGTTCAGATATGTCTGCATGAGACACATCAGGAAAAATAGGCACTTGCATCATCGTAAGTTCGGGAAATGTTGTTAATAATTGATAATAGAAGCGGTTACCCAGGGGTTGGATCGCACTCACCTTCTTGGAAAAGCGTGAGTTATGTACGTGGAAAGAACACCACACAAACACACATACTCACACACACACACACACATTGTACCAAATCAAATTGTTCTTCCATCATCCTTTAGATCCTTTAATTTTCATAGATCTAAACCAAACTATCAAACATCATGATGACATACTTTCAATAAAACTTTGAAAGAATGTCTGCAGATGGTTTCAGTATGTGAAACATGTCACGTTTACAATTTGCATTTAACCTTTAAATGACTCCTTGGTAAGAGACTAGCAGGCCCTGCGAATGGCTTCAGGGAAAGGTGCAGTGTCAACCGGTAACTCGTGCCTTACACTCATGGAGAATACTGTGCAAGCTGGCCCCGCCCCTGGAAGCCAACGGCAGCTGTTACAGACTCAGGAACAAAGAGACACGAGACCAGACAAAGCAGCTCTCCCTTTCTCTTGAAACGTGCGCGCGCTCATACACAAGCAGGGGTGTCTCTGCCAAAGTAAACAAAACACATCACACGGCACAACATATAGCCTTCTCTGTAGACTGATATAATATGTTTAATTATGCAAATAACTGCTCCGTGAATAATAACGGGAAGACACTGAATCATGCTGGAGAAAGGCAAAGTACAGCACATTGAGCACTGTTCACGACAAAACACAGGACAGATTAAGGCTTTCACATCCAAAGGTTTCCCTGTGAATTTTGTCCTGTTTTGTCAGAATGCTAATGTGGGCTTGTTTATCTACAGGTTTCTTAGTCAAACCCCAGAGTGAGGTTTGCATGGGATGTTATTTTAAAAGATATATTACTTCTTATAGAGAGAGGTATACATGAATAAGTAAACACCGGTCTGTTAAAAAGAGTTCCTCACTCACGGAATTGAGCTCAGATCGTGAAAAATTATTTGAAATATAGATGGACTCAATCACGTAGAACCTCTTGACCAGTATCTAACAAGCATTATGGTTTAACTGAATATTCATTAAAAAACATAATATCCCATTTCAAAAACGTCCAAAGGTTTGAATGTTTTGTCACCAACTTTTGAATTTTTACAAAGGTAATCGTCCAGTCCTGTCACTCGCATAAATTATCTTGGAAGAGAGGACCATAGAGAAATAAATGTGATTGTTTACAAACTTTCCTTGTCTAGAGAATAATAGCAGGTTGAATGTATGTTGGACCCTTTATAACTAGCTGTTGTCATCAACATGTCCCCTTTGTTGTGGAACAAATTGAGCGCCTGAGGCCACCAGGTAGCGCAGAAGTCCCTCCCTAACTCTCCTTGTTCCATTCTCAAACTACAGGTTTTTTAACACAGGTGGAAAAAGGATCTGCAATTCCCACAAAAATCTAAAAACTGTTTCTGAGTTTTTTCTGTGCATAAAAGCAGCTTTAGTATGATTCATAACTAAATACCATATAAATCTGAGATAGGCAACTCATTTTGCAGCTAAAGCTCTCCCGCTGAGAGTTCTACAGATTTACTATGAGGGATACATAATGCGGCTGCTCCGATTGCTTCCCACTGTCCAAAGAGCTGTGTGTTAGATGGACTGCGAAAAATGTCTGCGAAAAATGTCAGCGAAAACGGCCCTGTGTGAGTGGCTGTCTGTGTTTCTGTGTGTAACAGACTGGGTCCCATCCTATTTAGGCTACAGTGCCCTGTGATGATGAATTGAATAAGTGGTTTTCGGAAAATTAATAAAGGATATATCAAAACTATTCCAACAAGTGCTTTTCTGCCTTTAGGTCTAGAAACAATGAAACAATGAGTTCCTAAATATTTACTGGTAGATGCCACTTAGTTTTACATCACAGAGAACTAGATTTTGTTGACCACATAGGGCTTGCCTCTGCTCCTTAACCAATATCTTCGAGTCCAGAGGCAATATATCATTGGGGATCTGTTGTATATTTAACCCAGATTATATTAACTTTAAAGACAGAATGTATGTTCATGTATGTTCTTCTCAGTGTCAAACCGATATTGAGCCAGTACCATTTTCCCCACATATGGCCATGGGAGTCTTCCATTATTTCTTCCCAGGGCCTAAACTACTTTCCAGAACACAGACACGAGACGCCACGCCCCGGTTTTGACCCAGACTAATGGAAGCATGGACGACCGTCCCTCGTTTGCAGCTGTACTGACTTAGCTGTGCTGGGCTGGTGGTTGTGGTGGTGGAGGGGGGCGTAGCTACAGACACATCTGAATCTTTCAGACAAACATAGTGCTGCGGGTTCTCACCATAGGGTGTGCCATGTGTCAGAGGCTGCAGTGAGAACGCACAGGCCCCTCCAAGGGGAGGCAAGCAGGGGTGTCTCTGCCAAAGTGAAATTTAATCGTGCTGACTTGTATACACTGGGGATGGTGCTGCCTTGGTCGCCCTTCTTGGGGCTGCGACACTGAAAATGTAGGGAACGAAACTAAAGGCAAAAACTCTCAAAAAAAGTGGATACACAGGATTACTAGACTCCCCGGTTCATAATTTGAGATTACGGTACAAGAAATGACGATCGTGACAGTAGAGACCACTGTGAATGCTACATCACTAATACTGTTCAGTATCAAATACAAAATACAATGGAACAGTTAATTTACTTTAAATCAAAGTGGCCAATTCAGAGGTAAACGGAAATGTCAAGGCTAACATCAACGAAAAAAGTATTAAAAGCCGTTATGACTAGCATTAGCTAATGCTCAGATCATGCTTTTATACGGTCAGAGAGAACTGAGTCAGCCGCCTCAGGACTGAAAGGAATTACACGACAAGTTATTTGAGTTGCCTGAGTGATGATGTGTTTGCGTACACAGGGCAAGGTCTAATATCCTCCCGACGTGGTATGTGTTTAGATGGAAGTTGCTTGTTGAGAAAGGAACCAATTCAAATCTTATTTAAAGGGTAATGGAGGGTGTATGTCTGCGTGAATGTGCAGCTGTGCGTGAGTCTGTGGATGGAGGGTCATTTATATCTCATTATTGAATATACACAGAAGGTCTAGACAGAGACAAAAATCCTTTTCTCTTTCTGACACTTCTAGATGACAGGTCAGATTATTTAGATTTCTGTACTCTGTACTAGCCACCAAAATTCAACGAGAACAAAACATACATTATTTAGCATGGTATCCATACCAATTTCTCAAAATTTCCCTCTTTCTGGTATATCATTAATATTGTAATTCTGGTGGTCTATATAGAAGAATAAATAGCTGATGAATTCAGTCAAATTTGTTTTTTGTGCAATTAAATGATTTAATTTCCAGAGCAGAATTACTTGTAAACACACTATAGCGATAATGCACCGGTCTCCACACCACCATCTGTGGAACTGGTCACTATACTAGATAGAAGCCAAGTCCTAACTGGTTTGCACTGACTCATCCAACAATACAAAAATTAACTCTTAATCTTACTTTAGTTGGTAAAGTCTTACTGAGTTGGTAACTGCATTACCTTACTCCTGTAGGAACAACATCAAAACATCTTGAATCGCTCCAAACTTAATTATCCGGAAATATAGATCGAACATTACAACTAGAGCACATCAAAAATAAATTCTGGTGATAGCCCAGTGCAATTCTATTAGTAGAAGATTGCGCAGATTACTACTTAAATTGCGTATTTGCAAATAATAGACGTTTAGATAAAACAATGGCTTTTAAAAATTCGCCACATTTTTCTGTATCCATTTATGTGTTAATTGTAAAATTCTATTCTGACCATTTAACGCTCAGATATTTGATTAGAAAAGTTAAAAACCGTAGTCATCACAAATGTAACTAGGTGTTTTATCCCCATTTCCATTTTGTTTAGCACGGACTATTTTTTGGAAATCACGAACATAGTATAGTCAAATAGAGTAGTCAATATAGTAGTCATCGGCAGTGGTTAGGTTGTAGAAAGAAATCAAAGCTTTAATCTCAGCTTTAACTCTGTGTTTTGGAAAATCATAATGTAGTTACTAGGATAATAATGTCCAAAATTTCACTCAACTCCGTCAGAAAACCTTATTTTCTACAGCCCAGAACTTCCACCACCACCCACACACGCAATAATGCGTAACACGGGTCTACCTGGATTATGTCAACTTTCGTTCTTGTAACACAATTATTATAATTGACTAATCATATTTTATTTTAAAATTTCATTCAAGCTTTCTTAGAAAATACCTTTTAATTAAGCATGTCTTCCAATTGAATGCCTCGTAAAACAAACGCTATTGACAGGCAAAGAAAAGAAGACGTTTGAATAATCTGTATTTAAAAAATAAGGCAGTAATAGCCTACTAATGACAATGGATTGAAATAAACTTACTCTGTCCTTCAAATTTACGAATGATCGTATCCAAAAAAGTGTTTTGCGGCGCCACGTGCCCCCTTCGAACCGGCATCCTGGCTAACACCAGACTTCGGATACTTTTTGAGCCAAATCGTCCTTTACGCGGAAAGCTACATCAAGGGTCATATACCCTCCTCATGTGGCGTGAATGCTGTAATCCAGGACTAAACCAGTCTTGAAAATTCCACATTGATCAACTGACCAGTTTGTTTTCAATGTGGTTAGATCTGTAACTGAGCTTCCACTTCATGGAAGGACTGGGGCATCTAGACACAGCTTCCCGTTTCCTGTATGAGAAGCGGCGCGTATTTGTTTTCGTCCGTTTATATTGAATATTTAGAAACAGAGATCCCTTCTGTTCAGGACGAGCCGGCAGTTATTTCGTTCCGTTTGCTCAAGAGAAGTCTCGGGCATTTTAGTTGAGCTGCCGGCCGAAGCACAACTACTTTTCCATCGCTAAGTATCTCTCTTTGTCCCACCGGCTTCTTGCTGCCGCTTTACGCTCGGTGCACCCTTCGCTGGTGTGTAAAGCTGTAACCGCACTGGAAATTCGTGTCCCTCTTGAGTGCTCTCCACGCTCTGCCCAGATGATCTCAGTTCACCGGTAGCGGCAGCTGCACATCTTTAACTCCTTCTTTATCACCGATGGACTGTTGAAGCAAGCTTTTATTAAATTAGGTATTTCATTATATTAAGCACAAAGAGCCGTATCAGCAAACATAAACAATAACGAGAAGAACAGTAATCAAAATGAATTTAGAATTAATGTTTTAGACATTTAATTTAGACATTTATACATCTATATTTGGTAAGGTTTAACAATGGAAACACCAATAATACAAATAAGTGGGATGACATTATCAAACAATAAAGATCTCCAATACGTGGTTATTAATATTATACCAAAAGAAAATCTGTCTAAATGATGTAATCGGACAGGTGCCTCTCTCTTTGCTTGCACAGGTGCAACCCGGCGGCATCACACGCGCTTTCTTCAAATAGGCGACCTAAAGCTGCCAGTGCACTTATCTCTCTCTCTCTCTCTCTCTCTATATATATATATATATATATATATATATATATATATATTCTTTATGCGTACATTATATTCAATAAACTCACCCTTTATTTGTAAAAAAAAAAAAAAAAAAAATGAAAATGAAAAAGAAAATGCCACTATGCATTTGCATGGCGTGTTGTTTTAACGGGGAGGACACCGTCTTCGCCTTTATTTGTCTGGTGTGTGAGAGCCATATACGTCACTACGTATGCACGAGCAGCGAATGTGGAGTTCCCTCAGCGTCATTGGGCTGTACACCTTAGCACCGAGCAAGGATATGTTATATTAATATCAAAAATCTTATTTTTATGGTATTTATTTTATAATCTCGAAATGATATCGATCACCATCTAACATATTGCCGAAACCCGTCGACTGAGTTTATTTGACGTAAATTTCGATACTACTTTTGTAGAACAATCGTGTAGCTGTTTTTGTGCTACAGCCCCCCCCCCGCCCCGCTGTTTATGAGACGGGGGATTCCGCTCAGCTCAACGGACGGCGTCCTTGGCTTCCTCCTTTTGCTGCTCCCTTATTTAGTCAGTAGCACAGACACGAAGCTTTTTGAAGCGCCCTCTTGCTGCTGACTTGAGACCCCCAACACCCCCCCCCCCTTTTTTTTTTTACAGGATAAGTTAAAGTAACGGTAGTGGAAAGAGTTGATGCGTTTGCAGTACGATCGTTTGACAAAGAAGAATAACAGAATCGTTTTTTCACCCTGCCAATTATTTAGTTACATGGGGGCCTTATCGGTCTAAAAATCAGTTAACCGTTTTAAATTAGTGTTCTTAGTATTTTAAAATGTCTTGTTATAATACTCCATCTATCTGGCACAATTAATTCCAGTGGCAAGTTTTTTAAACTGAACCTTGTTAAAGTCCACTCGTTTAATATCACTTTTATTAGCCACTTTAAATTTTTCAGTATTAACCTGTATTGTACCAAATTATTAATATATCCCATTAGGTTTACCTAGCAAAGCGGCTGTGTGTAGTTTTCATGTATATCTTTAAATTTCTGTATTTAATCATGGAGTGGCAAACAACCTGGAGCCACGGCCTTAAGCCCTAGAAACACGCCCAGGCCTGCCCTGATGGGCAACCAAGCTGTGTTGGCGCACTCAGTGCCGTTGAAAAAGAGAGTTGCGACACTAACATAGACAGCCATTGCAATTGATGAATGCGGAAGTCACGTGGGTCGCGGGGCAGGCGATAGTTCCAAACACTGAATAATTCCAGCACTGAAACCTATTAATTTCAATGTTTCTCAAACACACTCGCTGGTAAATTGATGAAATTACTACATTTTTTGACATTTTAACGCATTAGCTGACCTCTCATGAATCTAGTCAATAGTGGTATTTTATGTAGCCAGCTTTAGTTAATGTTTATCGTTAGATAATAGCTAGATTATAATTGCAGTTGCAAGAGTAGTGGAGTGCAAATATCATACCCTAACAACAATAACCCCGACCAGCTGTCTTCAACGTTTTTGCAAAATATATAAATAGTGTACATGGGACATACAATTAATTTAAGCTATAAAATGAAATTTCATTTAATTTCCCAGAAAACAAATGGTTTGTAGACTTCAAACCAAAAAAAAAAAAGATATCATACTGGTGATTCACACTTTCTCTGAAAGAAGCACATATACACTGCTGTTCTATATAATGCAGTTCTACTGTGGAGTTGGAATTGCAGCCCAACTTTGATTAGACTGATGAAACATTTATATGTGTACATAAAGATTTTGTTGAGTGCAGCCTAAAGAGAACAGCTGAAGTTCTGCGTATTCCAGATTAACGTGAAACAGGTGCCTTTACGCACACTTTAAAAATCTGGATAAATTAAACTCTAAATTGTGTACCACTTAGCACCACAGTGGATTTGAATAAGCAATACGTTACCTACCTTTTGTAAAATCAATAGCCTTTTGGTTAATAAAAAGTACTTATACCATAAGACATTATAAATATGACATGAATACTATTATTATTGGAGCTTGCCATTCCTGCAAGCGGTGAAGAAGAAGTGATGAAGATGCTGGTTAGTTGGGCTATTGGAATGGTGGAGTGCTGGAGCTGGTGGAGTGATGGTGAGGCTGTAAGTGTAAGATAGAATAGAATATTGTCTGAAATTAGTCAGAAATTCATTGTCGGTCAAGTGCCAAAGCTACCACGAACAAGGCAACACATTTTTCTAAAATTTCCTAAAGCAGATATATTTGGCTATTAATATGATATGAACAGCATATATAAAATCAATGAAACTAAAACATAAGACAAGGGACCAAAAAAATAAGGCAAAACAGACCCTCCATACCTATTGAAGCTGAAGCCATGTTAGGTGGTGGGACATTTGTAGGAGCAAAGGTCAGACCAAGCTCCTCCATGGCAACGAACAAGGTGTTTTGGTGGGAGCCTGCCTGTTGTAGGCCTAGATGTTGCTTGGCTTTGCTTGTTCTTCTTTGCTCTTTTTGTCTGGCTTTTACTTCCAAGATTCCCATCATTGGACCACACTTTTTTTTTTCCAGCCAAGATGTGCTTTGCTGCGATTCTCAGCCCCGGACTGATGTATCTGTTGGTTATTTTATTTGTACATCATGGCATGAGGGAATAACTTTTGGTCCTCTGAAATTGGCAGTCTGTCAAATGGCTATAATTACTACATGGTTCACTTAATACATCTGAAAAATCCCACATATTTAAGCTGAGAGTTTGCACTTCAAGTCCATAGTCATTACTTAATTTCACATTCAATGTTCTGGACAGTGAACAATGTACATCTCCCTGTAGGAGGTCGAATGAGTTTCAATGAAGACTGCCCATTCAAGAAAAAAACTTATCTACCCTCTCCCTGGCTATATTTTATAATAAACCGTTTTGTTGAATGCAATTGGTTGCCTTGTTTATTTTTCACTACTGACCAAACTTCTTTCTTGGGTTAAATTTAGTAGTTGCTTGCATTCATTGATATTCACTTGTTGTGCATGTTATGTGAATTTCTTAACATAAGATAACATTAGGATGCAAGTTATTATACCCATAGTAGCACGAGAAAAACATTAATGCATACATACTGTAAATGTATTCTACGTTGTGGGCGCAATCCCCCTTCCCTCTAAAATTAAACACAGAAAAAACGATTAATGCTGCCTCTCCATCACTACCCAGAAAATATACTTCTATAAATGTAGTCAACCTAGTAATCAATGCAAATTATGCTTTAATATTTACCGAAATTTCCGCTGATGCTGCCTGTCCCGCTTAAACCCATTCAAACAGGTTAACAGCGTGGATTTATTTGGAGCTATGGAGAGCTATATGAACCATGTGACTGACTTGCGGCGAGATCAAAGCATGTCGCAACTCTCGGCTAGGAGTCTAGGAGTGCCAGGAGAGCTGGCTAAAACTAAGGTTTTGACTGAAAAGTCTGTTTTGTGTCTTCCTGTGCATGTTTTTTTGTTTTTGTTTTAACATTTTAGTGTTTCTAAAATGTTGTTTTAAGTTTGTTGTGAAAATACCAATAAAAAGTAAATAAAAAACGAACCCTCTGTTTTCCAGTCCCTGATTGTTCTCGGACTGGCCACATCTCATTTATACATACATGGGTATATCAATGAGAAATTGTCCAATGGTTCAATACCCTGGATTTAGATCTTAGTGAGCCTTATTAAAAAAATATTTTAAATGCCGTTTTTTATGTTGCGCAAAAGGTTTTCTGTGCGAAACACTTGTGTACACCAGTGCACTGCCTATTGTTTTCTGTATTGTGATTTAGAGCACAATGTCCAGTTCACACTGTGTCAACCCAACCAGTTGGTTTGCCAATGGTGCTACAGCCATTGAGCCCTGTGGCAGATAGCTTCAATGGGAGATGACGTGACAGCATCCCCTTTATTCTTGAGGTGGAGCATCTTAGAATCCGATTCTTTAATGACCCGGTTGGTCAGTATATTCAACACTCATGCAGGTAAAAATGTAGCTCTATCAGATAGGTGACTCCCAATGAAACAGATGCAGTCAGATATGATCAAGGCAGAAGGAGACTTATGTTAACCTTTTATTTGAATCAATTTCCGTCTTCTCTAATATGTGCAGTTGTACATCAAGAGTGGACGTTGCTGTTGTTGAAGAGGCTACAGGAGTTAATCCCTGCATTCAGGATGTACCATAGAATTTAGTGAATTTAATGATTAAAAGATTTAATCATGATGTAGTTCCACATGAACCTTACAGACGGACACTTAGAGTTTGGCCCTCTTGCCGATTCTTGTCCACAGAGGTCTCTCTGTGGAGGAAAAAATGGTCTTTGTGTTGCATATCTCGTAGGACAGTAAAGCAGTGAAAAACAGTTCAGCCTTCCTGCCTATAAAATTGTAAACGCAAAATGTAATGTAAAAGTCTTCTAGGTTCTTGTTTATAAACAGTGGTTCTGTCTCCTGCTCACATTACATCCACAGTTTTTTGAGGACTGAGGGCTTTGAAACAACAAGAAAACTATCTTGGGTAAGAAAACTATTGGTACACACGAATGGGCTCAAGCGTTTTCCAATCACCTTTTGCTATGGACATAACATCAACATGAAGACCTGTTGTCTAGGTATGCTACAAATTTATTGACTATTTTACAACAGTTGTTCAGAACACAATCTCTGCGAGTTTCATAAGGCACTCTATAAAAGGGAATTCAGTCATATAATGACTACTGGCTACACATTCATGCAGGGGTTCAAGGCACATGGAGAAATGCTGTCCTTCTGTCCAGGGTCCTTTGTTCGCCTATCTGAGTATAATCAGCGTAGCCCTCCCCCTGTAATGCAAGAAGTTTGAGAAAGAATTAATATAAGAATGACGTAAGCGTGCATGGCAGCATGTGTGGGGAAACTCGACGTTACGCACTTGCAAACCACGCCTGATAGCATTACAATGAGTGAGGTAATTTAGTAAATATTTTCAATAGCATCTGTGTACACTACATTTCAGAGAAAATTGTATTTTACTCAATGAGCTTCAGCCTTCCCGCATTTCTATTGGCTTATGTTCTGATTCAGGTATAACGTTAGAAACCGCTGAATGAAAATTGATGCTAAAAAATGCCTAATCGTGTGTACCAAACAAAGAAAACAGTGGGAAACTAAATATTTTTAGTTATTCACAGAGCACTGAAAAGAAGGGGATCACCGCATACGTTAGTACTGATGTTTAGTAAAAATGCAACAATTCCTCAGGATTGTACTAGAAAACTATATCTACATGTAAAGCTGAACGTCATTGAAAGTTAAAAAAGTTAAACTCATTAACAGTGCATTTCTTATATTAATATTACCATTAAAATTCTTCCACATCAACAAAGCTATTTTAAAGTAATAAAATGAACCAGCACAAAACTATTTTGCTCCCTAATTATAGAGCAAATGTGAATGAATGTTCAAAGATGGAAATTCTGAATTAATTTTGCTCAACAAAACAACGAGTACAGTAATAAAAACATAAAATATTGCTTTATGTAACTGTCAAATATTGGTTGCAAAAGCAGTCATAAAAAAAAACAAAAAACACTCAATTTTTTTTTTTTTTCATACTGCTGCTAACTTCCTAAATTGTAGGTAAATAATTTCTGAATGGAAATATTGACACATCTCGGGTATGAAACGAAGCATGTTTCATTCAATAACAAGAACAATGGGCTATTTCAAAGGAAAAACGTTCTATTAAATTGTTATGTCCTCTTATGTCCTATATTATGATTGCTTCTAAAGTTGCTTTGAATGTCAAAATCTCGCAGGTCTCTCTTTTTCATTGCACAATGCAAAAACTTATTTTTCCATTACACACCTTGAATCGGCAGTTATTATAAGTTGGAAACAGTTCACACACAGAATCAGCTAAAGACCTGTTTCATTTCTAGTGCATGTTTTGCTGATGAATCTATACCTTAGACCACAATAAAAGGTCTATTGATTTAAAATCAATAGAAGCATAACTTTAAAAATGAAAGTTCTCAGACTAAGGTCATCTAAGTTAGCAGGTTAATAATGCACTACATTACAATTTTTTTTTGATGTAAAGCAGTTCTGCACAGTTCATCCACAAATGACAACCGTAGAATGAATTCTAATTTTTTTGTGAGCTGAAATAATTGAAATGTGTGCATAGTTTTATTCGATTGCATAGCCTAAGTACATTCCAGTGAGAGACGAGGTAAAACTTGTGAGTGACGGTGAGACTGCAAGGAAGAGGACACGGGTAGGAAGAGCAGTAGGGAGGGCGTGGGTGTACCCACCCTGACAGCTGGTGCACTCGCAGCTGTGTATAACAGGCAGAACCACGTGCTCGCTCTCGCCGCTGGCGCACGGCAGGCTGAGGACCAGCACCGGGTTCCCGAGGTCCAGCTGGTAGCTGCAGCAGTCACACATGGCCTGCAGGTAGGGCTCCTATGGGGGCACAATAAGGTGTACCACTGGGCCTGGTGGGGACTGATAACACAGCTGTATCTCTTACCGTGGCATTGTGGAGCTGTCTGGTGCCCCATGGCAATAAAAATAAATAAATAAACAATAAGAAGAGGTCATGAGCAATGGAAACCAGTCACTGGCAAACCTCCAAAATGACGTCGGCCCTAGACAAACAGCGCCCTCTGCAGTAGCTGACTTCCACGTTGTCAAGACGACAGTCTCCCTTGGTAATGTTCCTGACCTCTGTGTAGCGCCGACACTCTGCTACGGGCTCCCCTGGGGAACAGAGTAAGAGAGATTAAAGGAAAATGGGACCATGGGGGAAAAGCAGGGGACAAAAGAGCCAGAGCAGCAGACACAGTGAATTAGAAAAGTGCTGAGTAATTGGAACGGGAGACTCCTGAACAAAGTCATTCATTGCACCGTCTTAGGGGAGGGTTTTGACCTCACATTGATCTTTAGCGGTACATTCAACTCTCTCTTACCCGGGAATTCCTTCCTGCAGACCGGACAGCAACTGCCTGTCTCTTCTACTTTCACTTCCCCCTTATGTGAAGAAAATAGGAAGAGGAAAAAAGAAGAGAAAAATAAACGTCTGTTACCCACTCCTATCCACACAATTATTTTATGCAAATATTAACTTTGCGTTAAGAGTTGTTTCATTTCTGAAACAACACTCAATGTGAAATTGATGTTTTGACTGGATCCACTATCATGGTATTGAATGGACCTATTCAAGCCCTTCACAATGGTAGTTTCCCTGTGAGGATGTGATGCCAGAGCGTGGGCATAGTTTTTTCATAGAGTCATCAGCAGGTGTGAGAGGGATGAAAAAGAACGGCCCATAATGCTCATAAACCCCCCCACCTCCCTCCTAATCCCAGGAGGACCTCTCACCTCCTGGCACTGCAGTGGAGGGCATCCAAGCTGGCACTGCTTCTGCCCGTTCACACAGCGGCACGACTGGCACCCCTCGACCCACTCGGATCCCGCCTGCACGAAGGGGGTGGGGGGTAGAACAAGTTAAACACGTTCTTCCTTGACACAGGCTGGATCTAATGAGTTCACTGGCAGCTTTCAACACACTGATGCGTTATTGATCATAACAACCGCGCGGACAAATTTGCTTACGCGCCCTAAAGGGACAGCACATCAACACAGACCGTTAAGCTCACTTATGGTAAACAAACGTGCCGGGTGAACACAGCTAAATCGACCGAAACCCAAACAAAGACAAAGCGTGAATGGGTGCAAAGAGGGCCAGGCAAAGGCAACAGCCTGGAAATCATCACAAAATTGTAGCATGATGCACCTGTCTGCGGGCCTTTCCTTCCCCGCACTCGCAGAGCGCTGCGATGACGCACTCTCCCTCGGCGTTGCGGTAGTGGCCCTCCTTGCACACACAGCCCTCGCCTCCTGCTTTACAGTCTGGTGGGACAGGGAGGTACATCTCCTGGCAGCTCCGCTCGCACGGGGGAGCGGACTCCTCCGGGCTCCTGGCCCTCCTCCATTGCTCTCCCGCGGGACACACTGCAAACGAAGCAGACTTGCTCTAAATTAAGGCTTTGGTCCCACACAGTAAAACCCCAATCAACAACAAGCCACACATATGCAACGCAGATAAAATTTGCTGATTGAGTTTGTTGCACTTTGGAAGCAGTTATTTATTTTTTGTTTCATTTGCAACAAAGGCTTTAATTTTTGTGCGTTTCCATTTGTGTCATTGATCCATTACGGAGCCTGTGATTGCTTCTGGAGACATTTTTGGAAGCTAACACATAATCAAGCCAATAAGATGAGGTAATTGGAGTAAACCATATTCAGCAGCCCAACCCTGATACTCACCGCAGTCCGGGGCTCTGCAGGGCCTGGATAGTCGGGACGGCCCTTGGCACTCTGCCCCTTCATACTGCCTGGCTCGCCGCTCCACCCGTTCCGCCCACTGCTCCCCAGCACCGCAAAGACTCGAGCAAGGGCTCCACGCTGACCAGCTCCCCCACTCACAGTCCACTGAGACAACGGCGGGTACAGAGCCATGGTCAGCAAAGGCGTCAGAAAAACACAATCTCTGAGCTGTTGCAGGACGACTCCCTTCAGGGGGGATGACATCCCACCTCACCAGCTTTTCTCAACCCCCCCGACAACAATCTGCTGTTCCTAGGCATAACGCAATTGGACTGGATGCCATGAAATGAATAATAAAAAAAAAAGACTCGTAGCTGAAATATTGTATATAATGTATTCCCACTAATAAAGTAGACCGTGTTCACACCATGGTCTCAGTAGGAAGGAATGCACAGAAAAGGGAGTCAGACTCACCATCACAGGAGTCATCTGTACAGTTAAACACACCATCCTGGCAAACACTAAAAACAGAATTTAGGATATAATTAGACAAACTGGGAATACACGTAACACCAGGCATATGGGACAACAGGAGACTACAAAAGCAACCTTTTCTTTCCAACCTCCCCGTTTCAGATCAGTGGTGGTTAGCTTCGGGAAAAAAGTGGATGAAGAATATAATAAAAGTAAACATAAAATATTTTAATAAGTTACAGAAGGTATAATAGGGATGTGCATGACAAATATTTTGACTATGGATAATTCCAAAGCTGTTGAGGTCGACTAATCGAATAGTCAATAGGTGCCATCATTTTCGAATAGTTGAATGTTCGACTATTCGGTCTCACCCCAAATAAATAATCAAAGTACAAAAGTTCAGCTGCTTTTCTGATACAAAAAATACAGGATTTTTCATACCAGGTATTGCAAAGGTGCTGCAGGACTGTCCCAGGAGTAAACTCCTCTCTGTGGCCATCGAAGGTCAGGTTGAGGGTCAGGTTGAGGGACAGGTTGCGGGTCAGGTTTTGAGTCAGGTTGAGGGCCCAGTGGAGAGATAGTGAGGAGCACGGGCATGAACCATAGGGAACACATGATCCCTCATTCAGCAGCTGTGGACAACAGAGCAGACAGATGAAGAGCAGGGGAAGCCTGCAATAAGAATTAACAGGAGGCATCCAGAACGCCCTTTGTCCACCCACAGTGTGCACCAAACAGGTACACTGAGACTGCTAATGGCCTTCAACCGCCATTGCCCATCACCGGATTTGTAGTCTGCAATTTAATAATGACAAGAAAAATACCATTGCGCAGTGTTTGTCAATTGAGTCACAAGTCTTGATTGGAGACCCTTTTTGTGACAAAGATCTTTTGGACGCAAATCCTACACCACATGGAACGTTCTAAAGTGACTGCTTATATCATACCACTGTTTTTAAAGTTCAAGACAATTGCAAAAACCCACCAATACCATGTGGTCACGCATGGTCCCTTTCTCACAATGAGGTACTGGTCCAAAAGGGACAATCGTTGTCTACTACATACGGGGAAGTACAGTGATAACAGTTCTTTATTACAGATCCATGAGGGACAATACTTTTATATTAAACACTGAGGTACAGGTCTGTGAGGGACCGAGGGAACAGGACCTGGAGCAGTCGGTAATGGACAATTGTTTTCCAGTAAGCCGTAACGATTACTGACCTCCCCTGGTGGACAGGTGCAGCCTGGTTGGCAGGGTCCTGAGACACACTGTGCCTCTGGCCACAGGTCCTTACAGGTGTAGGGGCAGGAACCCGGACAGATGCTAAACACCTGATTCTCTGGACACTCTGGAGAGAGAATGACAAGGGTGGGAATCCTTGTGACACAATAAAGGAAACATTTTAAGGCAACAAACAGATGTTGGCAACAAAAATCAAAGAATCATCTAAAATGTTTAGTAGCAGGGAGCCAAATGAATAGCTGACCTCACAATGTTTAAAATTTCTGAAAGTCTGAAAACTGTGTCCTACTGGATAACTAAATTAGATATTTTACATTGCATTAGGCCAGTGTGTGTGCATGGTGCTTAATGCTATTCATCAACAATATTGTAATTATATTACCTGTTGGGATTTTATCACAACTATGTGTGTTACAGGCAGTGTGCTGCTCCAGGGGAGATGGACAGTCCTGTCCCCCGGGCTGAGTCTCTTGTAGGATGGTTTTGTTCCGCACTGACAGCCCTCCACCACATGGGACACTGCATAAGCTCCAGGAAGACCACTCACTCAGAATGCAGCCCCCTGAGACAGACAAATGCTTTAAACATTAAGAAGAAATGCCATGTTGTAAAATAAATTCTGGTCTTAGGAGCATGTGAAATGAGAGCTTTCCGGACCTGGACAAGAGGGCAACAGACACGGCTGTGTCTGGACAGAATCGTTGCAGGGGGGGCCCCCCAGTGTCTCCTGGCACGGCCTGCTCCGGGTCCTGTGCCCGCTCCCACAGGACGAGGAGCAGCTGCTCCAGGCTCCCCACGCTCCAAGCACGGGGCACTGCAGGTCAGTGCAGACCAGGGAGCCATTCTTGCATGAGCTGGGACGGGAAAGGGGGCGTGGTCAACAGGCTGTAGAGCTAAATTCCGCCCAGCAACTTCCCCCTGCAGCAAAACACAGGCGTTCCAGAAGCGTTGCCCTCCCGCCTCGACTCCATCCTCACCAGACATTGCAGTCCACGGTGACATTCTCGCCGGGACCAATCTCCAGGGTGCCGTTCTCGATCGGGACACCGCAGCGGCACTCGGACATCTGGACACAGCTGCTGTCCTGCAGGAGCCAGCCATCAGGGCAGCGACACCCTAAACATAGAGAGACAGAACGAAAAAACAAAAATGACTCTCATTTGTTGTGCCCTTGGCAGCCTTTAGCTACAACAGCGTCTGTATGATTTTGTTCAGAAAAATTAGGTCTGACAGATCAGGAGTGAACAATGTGGATTTCTACAGGGCTTATCCTCATATTTCCCAATCAAAGCCATTAAGCGAAACAGGAATGAAGCCCTACCAGTTTTAAAACGGGAAAGTCACAATGTTAACCATTGTTTACCATTTTCTATGAAAGATCAGTACGTAGAACAGATCGATCAGAGCAAGACAGACATCGGTTACCTGGGACACAGGCTCCCTGTAAACACTGCACATGGTCCCAGAGGTCTGCGCAGCTCCGGGGACACTGGTTGGCACAAGACGCCTGGTAAGCTCGTTCCCGGTCCTCACAACGTTCTCCTGCAGGACACAGTGTGTGGATCAGTGCCCTCTCAACAAAAAACAGAAGCAATTAATCTGTTGAACGTAATCATTCCATGACTGGTTATTATGTTAGAGAGATGTCCCCTATCCTAGGGAAATGCTGAAGCAGTGCGTGGCCTGCTGGTTTGAAATGCCTTATCCTGTGCAAAGGGAAGTTTTATGTCTTTGTTGGTACCTAGGCAGAGTGTAGTTTTTTACCACTGTGTGTTTGTACCTGGACAGAGGGCAGCGTTAACCCTCTGTGTTTGTGTACCTTGGCAGAGAGCTGTGTAAAGATAAATCTGCAGGTCCACAAGAGCATTCACTGATGATCATTGATTGTGAATTTTCATCCAGTTTTTGTGGATTGTTGGTTTATCGGGGGCAGTGCTCAACCCTGTCTGTGGCAGAAAACTGTGTCTAAATGAAGTTATTCAAAATTGACTAACGTTGCAGATGGCGTTCTACAGGGATGTGACCATGAACACTCTCTAACTCAACTACAAGACTGGAAGTCAAAAAACATTTGACAACCTAACGAAGAGGTCCTAATTATTGGTTCTAAAGCCCACAGATAAAAATTAACTGGAAAGCAAAAAACATCAAATCTGCTGATAGGAACTTGGGAGTTATTCTGGACTATGACTATTAGTTATTATTATTATATATACACATACATATACATAGATATTTTGCCAAGGTTCCACCATTTTTAGACACCCAGATGCTGAGAAATACACGCATTCATTTCAAGTAGGCTTGATCATTGTATTGGCCTTTTTACAGGGCTGCCCCAAGCAACTCTTAACAGAGAGCTTGTGAAAAATATAGCAGCAAGATTATTAACTAACATCGAAAAAGGTCTCACATTTCCCCTGGCTGCCTGTACATTTTAGAATAAAATCGAAGGTGCTTTTACTTGTTCGTTTTTTAAGCAATAAATGGTCTAGTATTTATAAAAATGTTTAACCAAGTACCAGCCCACATAAGCCCTCAGATCAGCTGATGCGAGCCTTCTCAGCATTCTAAACCATGGGACTCTCTCCCACTATATATAAACAACTCCAAATATCCTCATGCCAGATTGCCCTCAGTGATTTTAAGTCCGTATTTTGACTCAATTTTGTCTTCCTTTTCATCATTCATTTGTCCCATTCATTTTACTTCACACTAATGTAATTTCACAATGTGCTTTACATTTATATCAAAAGGTGCAATAAAATGTGCTGTATGAATAAACTGTTATTATTATATGAATTATTATTATTATTAGCTCTCTTTGTGTTTGTACCGGGGCAGAGAGCAGTGTTAACTTCGTTTGTGTGTTTATACCCGGGCAGAGCGCAGTGCTATACCACTGCGTGTTTGTACCTGGAAGGAGAGTAGCGTTAAATCGCTGTGTGTTTGTACCTGGGCAGAGAGCAGTGTTAACTCCGTTTGTGTGTTTATACCCGGGCAGAGCGCAGTGCTATACCACTGCGTGTTTGTACCTGGAAGAAGAGTACCGTTAAATAGCTGTGTGTTTGTATCTGGGCAGAGAGCAGGGTTAACTCTGTATGCGTTTGTACCTGGGCAGAGGGCAGTGTTGCAGCTCTGTGTCTGGAACTGTTTCCCCCGACATTCGGGTCCTGCTTGGTCGACCTGAGGGTGTCTTTGGCGCTGCCGGAAACCCCCACCGCACGGCTCCTGGCATGCACTCCAGAGGCCCCACATACTCCACTGACACAGATCTGAGAGAACCACAGTGCCATCAACAGGCAGAAAACAGATAGCAACAACCATGCTTAAGTCTCAGAAGAACCCAGTAAGGTTTAGGAATAACTCAGCATCAGTGTTGAAAGACCCATCTTAGGAAGCTCCGACCCATTGACAGCAGATTGTACTCAGAGCCTGAAACCCACCTTGGCACGCAGTTTGGTCTGGGCAAAGCCTCTCCTCCTCCAACTCCCCAGTACACAGTCCTGCCCTTTCGTCCACCGGCTGCCCAGAGTCCAGGTCCAGGCAGGCGCGGTACCGCCGTTGGAACGACAGGAGCCGGGCTGTCTCTGAAAGGGCCTCGCCAGGGTGCAGGGAGGACGGGGGCAAGCAGGGGGAGCAGGGCGTCCACTCCGACCACTCGCTGAGGGACACTGTGCACAGGTGGACGGAGGTCACCACCATCCATCTTAGTTTGTAAAGGACAAGCCTAATTGCCACTTACTTAGAAGGAATCCCCATGGCCAATGGGTAGGGGGTGTGAAACGCATTTAACGATGCAAAGGTTCTGGTCTTACCCTCACATTCCGAACTGTCACACTGGAGCTTCCCATCTTCACAGAGACTGGAAGAGACACGAAGTTCCAGACACATGAGTTTTCAGCCAGGGCTGTGTAAAATTAAACTGAGGAATGTTAACTCATTTTACACATTCGCCATCATGTACCTTTCACACACCATAAGGGTTGTTTTGGGCCTAAGTAAGGTACAGTGGTTGAGAAACTGTAAAAGGTTGCTGGTTCAATTCTTAGGGAGAGAACTGTATATTCAACACAAGAACCAAACCAAACTGCTTCAATCAATATCCAACTACATGAATGATAAGATTAAAACAGTAATATGCACAATATATTAGTTTCTATTAGTTCTTCATAACAATAATTTTGCATCTTAGGGGCAATTAAATTTAAATTTATCAAATTGGGATGTCACATCAGTCTGATTCACGAACTCCCTCACCAGGTGCTGCAGTACAATCTCACAACCGCCCCCTGCTGGAGAATGACAGAAACCGGCTTCCCGCTGTCATGGTGCAGAAGGGCCACACAGCCACACTGCTCAGGAGGAACGCAGCTTCTGTTCTGCTGCAGCAGGTTCTGAGGGACACGCACAGAAAAGGAGCTGGGTAAGAACATGCGTGCAGAGGGTGCGCAGTTAGAAAGGTCACCCTCCGAAGGTACCTGTGGACAGTAGCAACCAGGCGTGCAGAGTGGGGCCCCCATACACGTTTCCTCATGCCCCCGCAGTGCACACTGCTTTTCACAGGGTGCACCACACTCGGAAAACTGGAACGGCTCTTCGCAGTCTGGGATGCACGGCGATCAAGGGAAAGTTTGACACAGACAACAGATTGGTCATTCCATGGAGCAAGACTGAGTGGAATATTCATGTCACTCTTTTAAAAACTCCCACACTGTCAACCGCACATGCAAATGCACACGCACACACACACACACACGCGCGCACAAACACACGGTGGTCAGCGTGGTCAGCATACGCGTGCATGCACACCCACATACACATGAACGCACACGCACACACATACACACACACACACACATACACACGCACACACAGGCAAACTCACCCTGGCAATCTGCAGGCTGACAGACCCTGCTCTGTGTCACCAGTTCAGGGCACTGCTGCCCTCTGATGGCGAGAGAGAGCGGGGCACGATGGCGCTGTTGTCTTTGAGACAGACAGGAGCATGGTGTCCACATCGTCCATTCTGACATAGGGCATTCTGGGAAAAGACAAAAATTTGTTTAAAAGGAGAGAGGCAGGGTGACAACTATGGGGAGCTTGTTTTCTTGTGTTGGTTTGATTTCTGTCAAACTCCAGCTAACCCTGCTTTTGTTCTGTTTTAGGCACTATGTTTTCCGTAAACAAGGAGACAAAGAGCCAGGCCAATGCTAAGATTGGTCAATGCAATATCTTAAAACCTGGACATGGCTGCCTGTAGCAGAGCTGCGTCTCCTCGTTCTCCCACTCCCCATCCATCTCTGCCGGGCAGGTGGTGTTCCCCTCTGCCACACATGTGCAGGTCCTGCGCCGCGAGATCAATCCCGCACCACAGCTGCGAGTACACGCTGACCACGGGGACCATGGGCAAAGATCATCTGGGGAAGACATTAAACTGGACATTAAAAAGGCATGTTTGACCGTTTCACTACGTGACAATACTGGCTCAGGGGTAGGACGCGCAAGGATTTTAAATGAAGTTTGCATCAAGGCTGCGGGGCTCGTACCCAGGCATGGTGGTGCATGGCAATCACCGGCCTCCCTCTCTGGCCCCAGGCAGAACGTGCCGTTGTTTCGGGGTGGGGGGTTGATGCAGGCCCGGGTCCGGATCTGGGTCCCGTGCCCACAGGTCACTGGGCAGTCTGACCACACGGACCAGGGCGTCCAGCCACCGTCCACTGTAAACGGCAGTCAGGTTAATGGCAACAAGCGTCAATATGGTCACACATGCCTCTTTATGTGCAAACCCAATTAATACAAACAACTCCCAAATAAGTGTGTGAGTATGGGTATGTCACCCACCTTGACACTCAATGTCCTGACAGTAGTCTCCTTCGGGGGTACAAGTGCTGAAATACAGGTGGCATAGAGTACTAGCATTAGATCTTATCTGTACTATAAATGTAAACTGTGAGCTGTACCTTTCTATTTTACTGTTTGTTTTATGCTATATGATTGCTTATGTTGAAAACAGGTGCTGTAGTTCGACTTGGTTAAGGCGATTTGCTAGTGGCAATGACAATGCTTTCTCTCCCCGTCCAGTTACACAATTTCTTCCGCACAAAGGCCACCCATCCTTTCCCCCCACCCGCACTCTCACCACTGTTGACACTCCCCCTGTAGCCATGTGTCTCCCACCGAAAGCTCCTGGTTGTCGTGGAGACATAGGGGAGGGCACGGTCCAAGATCGCAGGGCTTCCTTTGCACCTCTTCAGAGTGGCAATCCCCATCTGTGGTCTCTGGGACCATCGACCTGATGAAAGTCGGAAAGGAAACACTGCCATGATAATCAGCTACCAATGAAATTTTCTAACGCCTCTAAGTCTGTGGTGATGTTTTCAGCTAGTGAGAGGGCTCACCAGGGCCTGATGTGTTCAGAAAAGCAGCACAAGCAGCAGTCAATTCAGATTTATTGTTTTTTCTCTCTAGGTTGGGTTTTCCACTTCATGTACACTACACAAAATCCTACCCTCCTCTCCACCTAAAAGCAACTTTCTTTACATCACAAAAATGCTGGGAGCATAGAAATTCACTATAAAGTTAACAGCATGTTCATCATTGCGTAGCTTCGGAAAATTCACCAGCATTCACCTGAAGCGCGTTCTCTGCCCCAACCCGCAGGAGGCACTGCAGGTGGCCCAGGCTGACCAGGCACTCCATGTGCAGTTGGACTCGCCACAGCTGTGGTTGCTGCAGGACAGGAGTCCGTCCGCGCAGCTGCAGTTGTTGCAGTCGTCCCGGTGCCAGCTGCCCGCAGCCCAGATCTGCCCAAGGGTATCAGTGCAGTCGCACTGCCACGTCTGCACACACGCGCTGTCCTGCTGCAGCTGACCTGCGCGTACCAGCACAGACTGGCTGGTCACTCTCATGTTCATGACAACAAGCTTTCAAAACCCCCGAGCAGGCAACACAGACAACCACTGGAAGCTACATCCTTATCCATCCCGACAAAATGCAATGACTTCAACACCTTATTTAAATACGTAGATCAGATTACACTTCAGACAAAAAACATTAAAGTCTTACCCGGGTCAATACTGGGTAAGATCCCAAAGTCAAGTACACTGCGCGGCCCTGTTACCCATTATCCTCACTCACCGGGTGGGCAGCGGCAGCCGGGCTGACATTTGGTCTCCCCTTGGCACTGGATGCCCTGCTGTAAGTCTGAGCACCGCTGGGGACAGTTGTTGGCGCATGGGACAAACTCCTGGCCTTGTGGGCACCCACTGTTGTCTGGACAGGGAAACAGACACAATGCCTACTCAGACTGCATGCCCTCAAACTGAAGATGGCTGGGTGATCACCTACCATTTGTTAGTGGTCATGTTACGTATTTATTTGTTATGTTTATAGTCACTAGTGCACACTTTTTTCATTAGTTATGCATTGATTACTCAGGAGTACTCAATCTGCAAAGGCAGGCTGAGAAGGAGAAGCCTATTGTTACTGTATGGTTTCTTTAATTAAATGTTGTCTCTTTATAGTTTTTTCTTTAAAAAGGATTTAATAAAAAACAGGTAGCCTGCAGATGGCCGTCTGCAGAGACACAATGGCCCATCACCAAAAAACTATTTTTCACTTCATTTTTAAATGACTTACCACAAGGCTTGGTGCTGCAGGGTTTCACTTGGTTTTTCTCACCCTCACACGTGCGTCCCCCGTTTTTGGGAGGAGGGCTGGAGCAGGAGCGGGTGCGGATGGAACGCCCGCCCCCGCACTGCTTGTCACACCGGGACCACGGGCTCCAGCGAGACCAGCCCCCGTCCACTGCAGAGAGCATGAAAATAGGAGTCAGACCATTGCTGTTCGAGCACCACATTTCCCCTTAACGTACCTCTTTGCCCAGGCTGTGATCCCATCATTTGGGATTTGTGTGTCTGACTTCGCAAACACAACCAGGGCTGTCATATGAGCAGGAGTAAAAGCTTGTTAATGAGGATAAAGCTATTGACCAGGGTGAAACAAGCCACTCTGAAACAAGCTTATCCTGGACTTCCACTGCGTGCCTGTGGGGCGGTTTCCCTTGTGACCGGTGAGGTTTAATGGTCTTGCTGGGGTCTCCTCCGCCTTACCTCGGCAGGCTCGTATGTTGCAGAAGCGACTGTCAATGTTGCCTCCCATGATGTTTTCACACCAGGACCCGTTGATCCCCGGCGCCAGGTAAGTTCTGATTCGCTGTTGCTGCCCAACGCCGCATGAGCGAGAGCATGCCCCCCACTCTGCCCACTCCGTCCAGGAACAGTTTCTCTCTGCGCAGTCCTCACCCTGGCAGGGGCCCCTGTCTGATGACAACAACAACACAACCTGAAAGACTGAATGGACCCCCCCAACACTAAACAAAAGTAGCCATGGAAAATGCCTAGCAGCACCACTCCGCTTGACTGTTGGCTGTAGACTGTAGCCAATCAGCTCGACTGTAGGCTTGGAACCACAGATGAAGGGAAACTGCAGTGACCAAAACCCAGCCAGCCTGAAAGAGTCAGCTGGACAGGGGATTGTTGTGGGGAACCTGATGTCTGATGTGTTACACAGTCAGAGTGGCAAATTTAAACTGTAGCAGCTTATTCACAGGGTAGGCACTGACTAATAGGGGAAGCACTTGTATGCTAGGATCCTGGGACAGGTCTAATGGACAGAACCAGGACCCTAGGGCAGGTCTGACAGACAAGACCAAGACTCTGGGGCAGGGACGGAGAGGCTTTGTACCAGGACACTGGGGTAAGGACAGAGGGGCTTTGTACCAGGACATTGGGGCAGGTTGCAGACCCTTTCCTGGTGGGCCTCCCCAGCACAAGGCGGATGGACACATTCCCGATGTCGAGACTTCAGAGCCGGAGTCTTGATGTCGCTGCAGGGCCGAGAGCACACGCTCCATAAGGTCCACTGAGAAAAGCCTGAATCTTCATCTGCAAAGGGATACATTTTAAAAAAGGTATTTTTCCTGGTATTTTTACAAGAGACACACTTATCTTTGTGGCTTTACATACCAGGACAGGAATACAGCACAATATCATTAGCACACAAGAAAACTAAGGGCCCGTATGATCAGTAGGGGTGTGTTGAATCACCCCATGGCATCATTATTTACTGAGAAACACACATTCAGAATCCAAAGCATAATCAGGCTCTGAGCTGAGTAACTGCATTGAGAAAATCTAAACTTTATGTGAACATAATCAAGGTGGCGAGGGAAAGGGACAGGGCTTGGTAGAGATGGAAATGTGGCACACCAGAGGAAAGTTACCTGGGGTAACTGGCTCTTCTGTAGGAATCGTGATCACTGCAAAGAGACAAGTAGACTGTCAGTTTCCCTTTAAAAAGATAAGTACGGTTACACTAAGTGTTTCTAATGACCCAGTATTTACATAGCAGTTACTACATACACTGCAGTGTTATTATGCATAGTTACACTGTACTTAATAAGTAACACTTTAATCCCAATCTATGTAAACACACAATTGAATCAAATAACTTCTGAGTAAAGTCTAAAATTTCTCTGTGGTCATTTGTGCAACTACGTCTTATTAACCACTCGGTCTGGTCATATCCTTAAACAAAGAAAATGTGCGGGCTTCAAGGATTCCAGCTGATTCATTTTCAGATTTGTCACAAAATTTGACATCGGCTTAACGTTGACTTCCTTATCATAGTTTGTCCTTGTGACACTTGATGCTTGCATTTTAGGACGTTACCCTCCTGGAACTTTCAACGGCCAGGGTGAACAACACACCTGCTTGAGCAATTAGAAAGCCGACGCAAACACCTGCTGACATTCCATCACTGATTATCTAAAAGCTCAATAGAATTAGAAAATAGAATTTTAGAATTAGCAACATTCATTGTTTAATCCGTCCTACTACTATTAATACAATTAATATTGTGTATTTTTTGTGGTCTTAAAAGAGTAATATGTTTGGTATGATATAAAGGCTGCTCCTCGTTGGCAGGTTGAAGGGTTAATGGTTTTTTAAATTTTGATGTGCTTTTCTTTTTGTTAAATTTGTTAATTCAGAGTCATAAACATTACATTGTAAGTTTTTCAATCAAACTCATGGATGGTATTGTGACTCCGGGCTCTTTGGATCACTGAAATCAGTCTCAGACACCTGTGATAATTAGTTTGCCAGGTGAGCCCAATTAAAAGAAAACTACTTAAGAAGGATGTTCCACATTATTAAGCAGGTCACAGGTTTCAAGCAATATGGGAAAGAAAAAGGATCTCTCTGCTGCGGAAAAGCGACAAATAGTGCAATGCCTTGGACAAGGTATGAAAACATTCGATATTTCACGAAAACTTAAGCGTGATCATCGTACCGTAAAGAGATTTGTGGCTGATTCAGAGCACAGACGGGTTCGTGCAGATAAAAGCATAATGAGGAAGGTTACTGCCAGACAAATTCATCGGATTAAGAGAGCAGCTGCTAAACTGCCATTACTAAGCAGCAAACAGGTATTTGAAGCTGCTGGTGCCTCTGGAGTCCCGCGAACCTCAAGGTGTAGGATCCTCCAGAGGCTTGCAGTTGTGCATAAACCTACTATTCGGCAACCCTGGATGGTCCAGATGGATGGAGTAGTGGATGGTTGGTGGATGGCCACCATGTCCCAATAAAGCTGCGACGTCAGCAAGGAGGTGGCGTCGTCATGTTTTGGGAATCATGGGGAGAGAGCTGGTAGGCCCCTTTAGGGTCCCTGAAGGTGTGAAAATGACCTCGGCAAAGTAAATAGAGTTTCTGACTGACCACTTTCTTCCATGGTACAAAAAGGAGAACCGTGCCTTCTATAGCAAAATCCTCTTCATGCATGACAATGCACCATCTCATGCTGCAAAGAATACCTCTGTGTCATTAGCTGCTATGGGCATAAAAGGAGAGAAACTCATGGTGTGGCCCCCATCCTCTCCTGACCTCAACCCTATTGAGAACCTTTGGAGCATCCTCAAGCAAAAGATCTATGAGGGTGGGAGGCAGTTCTCATCAAAACAGCAGCTCTGGGAGGCTATTCTGACATCCTGCAAAGAAATTCAAGCAAACTCTCCATAAACTCAAGTTCAATGGATGCAAGAATTGTGAAGGTGATATCAAAGAAGGGGTCCTATGTTAACACGTAACTTGCCCCGTTAAGATGTGTTTGATTGAAATAGCTTTTGATTTCAGTAAATATGACCTCCTAATGCTGAAAGCTCAACAAATTACCATTTTTTCTGAACTGAAGAACAAAGTTCTTTAAAACCTATAAACTGTTATGCAACTCCGTTGTGCATAATAATTTGGAACAGTGCATTTTTATTTTTGAAAAAATTTCATTGGGTGGTTTGTTCAATGAAATTTTACTTATACCCTAACGGTTGATGACTTTAAAATTATACTGACTGTCATTTGCATCGAGTATTTTGGAAAATCAGTGTAAAATATAATTTGCATAATAATTTGGAACGCGGTGTGTATATATATATATATATATATATATAGCACCTTTTTTTTTTTTTACATTTGCCGAAGTATTTTCATTGGGTTTAAAAAAAAGGGGGGCCAGAAGCTTATGCTATTTTGGGGGCCTTGCCATGGAAAAGTTTGGGAACCCCTGCCCTACAGTGCCAGGGCAAATTATGAGCCTCCAAAATGTTAACCTCTAAATTGTCATCCATTACTGCAGGACAATTTATCTTAACACAGAGGGAGGATATCTTTAAAAACTGGAATATAGTCAGGTAATTCAATGCTCCTCTCCATTTTGGTAGCAATCTAATAAATGCTGTTAACATTACACTCCTAACCCTTAGCGTGACAGATCCCTACACACTACCAACCCTGGGTCTTCTCCACATCCCCACAGTGTGAAGGGGTACCTGGGCATTCTGGTGCCTGGCAGTAGGTGTTCTCCTGCCGTATCCCCGGGCAGTCCCGCCCACCGTGTGCCGGGGCAGGCTCAGTGCAGCTCCTGGTGCGGGACTTCTGCCCGAGCCCGCCACAGGACAGAGAACAGGGGCCCCAGGGGCCCCAAGGCGACAGACCCCCATCCTGCGGGCATGAGGAGAGGGAGCAGTTCCACCGACCGTGCTGACACAAGCTGTGGGATAAACAAAGACACATTCGTAAAACAGGCTAAAGTTCATTTACAGACGTAAGTCTAACAAGAAAAGAAAAGGTGACATCCAAGATATTTAACATCGGTTTACTTCGAGCTCACCAGGAACTGCACTCATGTATCAATGTCTCTCCAGGCTGCACCTCAGCCCCCTCTGTTACGTTTCGCCCACTAGCATCGTGAGGGTCAGGGGTCGCTTCCGGGGTCGCGGACACGTTACGCAAAGAAGAGATGAGCTTGTTGTCCACCTCGCACGGACATTCCTAGGCAAAAGGTACAGGAAGACACAGTTAGTCAAAATTTGACCCCAGTCTCTAGGTTTTAATATCCCCCTCCCTCAAACTGTTTATTTGAAATTCACCGGCTGTGTTCTGGATTGCACATTGGTGGAAGGCAAACCTCCCGAGATGAACACAGAAAGACAGAAAAACTGCACTTTTCTAGTCTCGGCTATTCTGCTTCCAGGGGAACAGAACTATTTTTGACACTAACTTTTAGACGAAAAGGGTAAACCGAAGAAGACAGGTGACAGGACATACAGCAGGACGCAGACATACAGTACACACAGTGACCTCACCTGCACACAGGAGCCGTTGTGCTGGAAGATGCGGGGCGGACAGTGGCACCCCTCTTCACAGCCTCCAGAATAGCAGCCTTCTCGTCCGCTCAAATGGGCACAGCTGAAGGGGCAGCCCTCCCCTTGCTCACACTCCCGGTACAGGCGGCCAGGGGGGCAGCCCACCTCTGGGATGGGTGAGGGCATGCAGAGGTGAAGAGGCAGGGTTGGGGAGCAAGGGCCGTCAAAAAAACATATACTCAGGACAAGCAATTGGCTAGGTATTGTCAACCATTACATAAAGGTCTGGTTTGGGGACAAGGCCTGAAGGACTTAAATGTAAGCAAATAACTGTTGTTTAACCTAAATGAGGATACTGTTCCTCGTATAAAATCTAGGTACATATTTCCTTTAGGTGAATAGATAAAACCCACATATTAACACATGAATCTCCCCCGAGCTGTGCATCCATGCAGCACTACATGGGCGTAGAATTATCAAGCTTGCATAACGAGTCAACAAATAAACACCTTTTTCAGGGAAAAGAAGCACAATTATTTTAACCAAAAATAATGTTGTCCACCTAATCTCATTCTGGGTACTTTTTCAGTTCACCTGCTTACGCACATACACACACACACACACACACACACACACACACACACACACAAACACGCGCGCACACACAATCATTTGCATACAGGCATACATATACATTCTTGCCCAGGCCGTCGTGTAGAGAGGCACTGGTCTATACTTACCGAGGCACACCTGAGTGTTGCAGGTCTTACTCTGCCTTTTTATGCCTTGACAGGAGGATGAGTAGCAGGTACGCGTCCGAGACTGCTCCCCGCCCCCACAGCTCACTGAGCACACAGTCCAAGGTGACCAGTCAAACCAGGGGCTGAAGTCTGGGAAATAAAATACATTTTAAAACTTGTAATTCTGTTATGTTGATTGTCAATATCCTGACTTCATCATCGAGTTGCTTCAGTCATCAACAAGGTTGACAATCCCGCTTGACTGTACCTGGGCAGAGTTCATTGTTGCACTCCCTTTGTTGCTCAGCAACCCCCGTACACCCTCTGCCACCGCTCTGAGGAGCAGGGTCGTCACATTGCCTTATGCGGTGCTGGACTCCGCCCCCACAAGATGCTGAGCACACTGACCATGCTCCCCATTGGCTCCATCCCCCATCGCCATGGCAACCAGGGACTGACTGACACTGCATAACACCCTCCTTGCAGGTGCTAAGGAAATTGATTAAAGAGACACGAGTAAGCGATACCAATATAGCAATAACAATACAATAATAGAAGATCATTCCTGTGTCTCAGAAAGAACTAGACTGCATATAAGTTACTACCTCCTTGGCAGCATTTTGGTAAACTCAATCAAAGAAAATCTAAATTTATTTGAAACAGACAAATAAATAAATAAATAATCTACGATAATTGTTGTAGATTAAAAGGAATGTTAATATATCAAATTAATTTAAATGTGTTAAAATTACATGGTAAAAAAAGCAAAAACTACAGATTTGTTTAATGAGGAAATATAGCAAACATTTATATCATGGCATGGACATTGCCCATACAATTAATGTCAGAGATAGGTTCATACCAGTTTTTACACTCGCTGATGATAGTCTCTCCTGGATCTACATACTGCCAATCAGAGCTGCCAGGCCACACCCATGGGGCACTTGCTGAGTCCAGCCCACCTATGTCAACAACAGCAACAACAACAATAATAATAATAATAAATAGCACATTTTCATACTGTGGCTCAACAGTAGGCAGGGAAGCACTATCCTGCCCCTTTAAGACCGGCCAGCCTGACATTCAGTGCCTGACTGGTGATTTCCAATGTTCCTCAGCTATTTTTCCTTAATAAAACATGAATGAAACCAGCAAACGTAATATTTACGCCATCTTAAGAAATGGTTTTTAAAATGTTAATTAAATACTGGGAGTCCCTGATATTTTTAGGTAATTTGAGGGTTGGTGCACATACACAGAAAGTGACCTGAGCCAACCCTTTATGGGACACTCTTGGAACAACACAGAATTTTATTATGTTAGTGTATTCTTTGGCTGGTAGGGGATGAGCATTTCTGAAATATATTCAGGGGCTATATTCTCCCTTAAATACAAGTAATTCTGACTTCTATAAGGAAAGGAAGCAAAGAATGCGGTGTCCGGTGAGACATTCTGGGGGAGCCACTAAGATTTAAACACATTTGGACACAAACAACACACACAATCACACATGTAAACAACGCAATGTCGGATAGTTAGTTAAAGTACTACGGCAAGTTCTCCAAGATTCTCGGAACAATCTACCTGCCGATTGTCTAATAAAACTGCACAACAGTGTACCTATGAGAATCGATGCAGTTTTAAAGGCAAAGGGTGCTCAACAAATATTCCCTCCCATATTTTTTTATTTTTTGGTGTGTTTAAAAAAAAAAAAAATTTATTGTGCTTTATAGTATTTATTTTATGTTTTGAAACTTGGAATTTCATTATTTTGAAAGTATCTTCACTTTACAGAATTTTATTTTACACGAGCCTAAGACTTTTTGCACAGTACTATAGCTTGCAACTACTTTATTAAAATATTTAACGTTAACGGACCGACCTACGGACATTCTAAAACAATCGCTCTATTTTCACAGAAGTGTAAATTCTGACGAAGAATAATTGGGAAAAGACTAGCATTCCCTTTGCCTGGATGAAATGGAATGTTCACTGGAGATTATGCAACCAATGAGTTTGTGAAATTATTCCTTGGAGCTGTTTCTACGCCGCCTAACAGCCTGGTGATTTGTTTGCCATCTAAAGATTTGGAGCTTTTCAACATGTAAGAAAGTAAAGGGAGCTTTGAATTTAGACAGGTGTTTCTTCATTAGATAAATACAATTTAGCCACATATACATCTTTGTTACAGGAATTGAAAAACTTATTTAGCCATTTGAAATATTTTGATAATTTCTCAAACATTACTTTAACTTAACTGTATAATTCTTCAAACAAGCAATGAAGTACCGCGGGGTGAGTTTGAACCCAAAGCACATAGTGGAGGTACAAAAACTGGATTCTAAAGTTTTTCAAAGTTTTCAAATCTTTGAATTAAATGGTTGCATTCTCAAATATGTATCCTGGATTGTGTAATTGCATCAATAAAATGCCCCAAACAAATAAAAAAAACTATAATGCTTTTTTGCGATAACCTTTAACCCTTGAAACCAGGTAGTCAATGTACTTTCAGCTACATTGATACTTGCCATTAGTTTGATTATGTAACATGTAAAATCAGAAGCCTTGGGGGCCTGAACAGTTATGTGCTGGATTTCAGACTTAGTTGACAGACACTACTAAACTAAATGTATAGTTTAGTTTGGACTTTTGCTAAATATATTTACTTTTGCATGTAGATTTGGGAAATTTGCTCCCTCAACCATAAGAACCTCAGAGAATTTGTGTATCAGCGCTCTGTCAAAGGTGTCACTGTAAGGTCTGTGGTTTTGTGAGTAGGAGTTCATTTGTGACAATGCCAGTGTTTATGTGAGTAAATCATGTCAGTCAGAATGTCAGTCTGCCAGTTTGGTGATCCACTCGCTGGAGTTGAATGAGTGAAATGACATGAATGCACTGTCCTCACCTGAGGTGCTGTTGTAAAATTTACAGCGGCACTCCTTGCGTTGAACACACTGGCCATTTTGTAGGAGCAGGTCACCTGGGCAACCGCAAGAGGGATGGCATTCCAGGGCCTCTGTGCACTCTGTGTCACTGTGGAAATCCGAGCAAGAGCGTGGACAAGGTTTTCCACAAGGCCATTCTTCCTGTCCCCCACCGCAGTCTGAAGGAAGATGAACCACACTGGAGATGAACCACCTCAAGCTAACATCTGCACAGAGGAAGTCACACAGAGGTTTGGCTACAACACAAGGCTGACCAGACAGTTGTAGATGACTACATACCAGAGCAGTGAGTAGTGTTGTCATGGCAGCTGCGACTCTGATGACTCTCCCCGTCGCAGGGCAGTCCTCCAAACCTAGATGGGGGACTGTTGCACACCCGGCTCCGCACTGACACCCCTGCACAGGCATTGCAGTCTGACCATGAGCTCCAGGAACTCCACGACCCATTTACTGACAGTGGGAAAGATTATCAGAAACATGGAGACACAGGAAAGTGAATAAACAAATAAATAAAGTCATGTTTTCTGAACATAAAAAAATGCATCATATGCATCATATGACATCAGCAGAAAGGGTATAGCCACTGCTTTTTAAACCCCAAAACTGGAAAATAAAACTTTTAGGAAAGGAGGGAGAAAGCATTACATGATACAGTGTCTGCAGGTGCGGCGTTACCTGGGCAGAATGTTATGGCTGGACAGGGCTGCCTCTCTATCTGAACTCCCAAACCTCCGTGCACCTCTTGCTCCCCAGAACAGGGCTCTCCACCCCCCCTTGGCTCAGGGCATCCACAGCTACGATAGCGGGACACCGACTCCGCCCCACACGTCCGCGAGCAGGGGGTCCAGCTGGACCACTGGCACCACCCTCCATTCACTGGGAGAGGAAGCCATGGTCGTCATTACAGCCCCCGTACCGGTTTGTGCTGTTGTGCTGCGGCCAATGACGTATCGGCTCAGAATGCCGTTTTCTCCATATACCGAATGCATTCTGTTGTCTTGGCCGCGTAAGTCGCTGTGGACCAAACCAAAAGTCTGCCGGATGAATTACTGTAGATGAGAGGACGTGGATGTGAGCGTGCCAATGTGTAACAGAGGATACAGTACAACCACTACAATCTTTGAGAGCTTCGTCTGGTGTCACACTGTCACAGGTTTGTGTAACCGGAAGTGTCTCTGAGTGTCCGGTATGTTTTTCTTCAGTGCTGACATGTTCCCACTGTGCTCTGAACGTCTCTGCAGATGACTAAGCATGCATACTCACCTGGACAAGGGTTGTTGGTGCAGATGAGCCTTCCTCCCTCACAGGTGCTAAAACACAAGAGACACAGTTGTCACAAAAATTATGGTATGGCTCTGGTATGAATTCTCTTTTGTATTTATTGTTTATGAACAATACAATCTCCATCCCACAGCTTACTATTAAAAGCTTTAAAAGCGGGACTCTTTCCCGGCAGCAGTGGCACAAGCTACGGAGGTGAACGAGATGTGGAATAAGGGAGCGGCCCCTCTCTCACCAGTTGTTGCAGCCGTCGGGGGCCAGCACAGTTGTCCTGGGTGGCAGGCGTTTGCTGCTGCTCAGATTCAGGCAGGGGCAGTCCTCTCTCTCCACACAGGACGTCCCGTTGTCGCTCAGCACCCGCCCCCCAGTGCAGTAGCAGCCTGGCTCGCAGCGCCATTCACAGTGCTGCGGGGCGGACCCATACAGAAGAACCAAAAAATGGCAGCATCCATACACCTCCATACCAGGCTTTCTAGAGAACAGACCGCGGCAGCAGAGAGGAGCACTCACAGTCAGGTCATCGCAGGAGCGGGGACAGGAGGGACCACAGCTACTAAATGCTGTGCCTGGGACCTTTGAGCAGGGTGCCACTGCAAACACAGATCCATAGTTGCACAAAGGGCCCCGCTCGTAAATGCAATAATCACAATACGTCTGGCATGATTATTATGTGTCACTTGAATATTGGTTCAAGTAAACAAAGTAAAATTGTGAAATGGCCTGTGCTGCAGCCATAGTGACTGTACCTGGGCAGTGATCAGTGTTGCAGGGGTTGATCTCTAGGCTCCGCCCCTCGCAGTAGTCGCCCGCCCCCTCGGGTGTAGGATTGTCACACTCCCGCTTGCGGCTCTGCACACCTCCGCCGCATGACTGTGTGCATTCTGTCCAGGGAGTCCATTCACTCCACTCCCCATTCCCTGCAAAACACATCACTATAATAGACAGCAGGTGCTAAAAAGGGCCATGGGTGACCCAAAAGCTATTTGAAACATAATCTAAAGGATTCATGAGTCAGGGTCCAGTGGGGCCTTTTTTCCAGGAGCCCTTCGTTAAAGTCAATATTAAGGTAGCCGTTTCTGGACACTTACGGTCGCAGGGAGCTGGCATGCACAGCTGGTCCTGTCGATCCAGTCCCAGGCAGGGCAGTCCGCTCCCGGACTGCTCTGGGCTGGAGCAGAAGCGGTACCGAGACTGCAGGCCTGGTCCACAGGTCACTGTGCATTCACTCCAGGGGGTCCAGGAGGACCAATGGCCATCCTCTGTGGTCATGGTGAGAAGAAGTGGCAAGAAAATACCATTTAGATCACAAGAGTATATAGAGTATGGCGGACTACTAAATTGAGCCAAATAGCAGCCAATACAAATTGTCAAGTATTAAGAAGCCGTTTTCTGCACACACTGACAGGACAAGGAAGACAAGGAAGGGACATTGTAGCCGATGTAAAATATCAACTATCATGATATATATCAAATGTCAACTATCATGATATATATCAAATGTCAACTATCATGATATATATCAACTATCATGAAAGTGCTGCATTCATATGTATAAACTCACCGCTACATTCCAAATCAGTGCAGTTCACCAGCCTCCCAGATTGGCAAGTGCTGTTGGGGAGATGGGAAAAGCAAGTGAGCAATGTGTGAGAGAATGCGCCAGAGAACAGGGTGTGAGTGTTTTACAGTCATTATCAATGGCTCAATTTTCCCCATCCGAAGATACACTCATCTAGAAGGCAATGCAGCAGATGGCTATTGCCAAGACATGTTAGAAACAAAACCTTGTTACATTTCACAAACCATCCAAATGAATGGAAAGCACCTCCAACTTTAAATTGTGTCTATTGTACTGATGGTGAACGAGTATAGAGCGAGCACAGATTGGTGTGTTAGGTTGCGTGAAAGAGCAGTGGTTCGGCAGGCAATACCAGTTGTTGCAGCCCCTGTGGACCATGTCCCCTGGGTCATACTGCTCCCCATTCACCTCACAGCGGCACAGAGACTCCAAGACACACTGCCCATCCTGCAAGAAACGCATCAGCTCTCCTATTAGAAAGTAATCATCATGATGCACGCCGCAGATTGACAGGATGATAGACAAGCAGCCCATCCCCATACAATCTCTGCTACCTGCCAACACACCGAATGTGCTGCCTATTCTGCGGGATCCACATGCATTGGATAAAGGTGGACCTGCGCAACGGACAGACCTGGAGCACTAGGCCTGGTTGACATTGGCAGCCCGGGGTACAGGTTCTGTTTGTCAGGTCAGTTGCGAGTTCAGAGCAGATCACCGCCCTCTGCAAGCATTCTGTCCACTGCTGGCCCGCAGGACAACTTTTCTTATCACCTGCAAGTCAGCGAGTAGGTTATTATTTGTTTCCATAAAATATGCTCTATCAATGACTGAAACTACTACAGAAACGAATGTATTAATTTGGGTAGTAAAATCACTGTCCCAGATGTAAAGCTACCATTCACTGGCCAAAAAAAACATTTTATGGGATACATTTTTTTCCTACGTAAGACTATTCATCTCATAGACACAACAATCCTTCTCCTAATTGTTCTCCCAAAAGGAAGAAAACAAAAAAGGGTTAAAAAATAGATTTGTGTATTTCAGTTTATAAACAGCCCCACCCAATCCAACCCCACCCCTTGGACCTACCGCACGGGTGCACATTGCAGGCGCTGAACTGCTGCTCTGTGCCATACGTTTTGGGAACTCCGCGGGTCCGGTTCCTGTAACCCCCACCGCAAGGCACCGAGCACTCTGACCAAGAGCTCCAAGGTCCCCTCGTACCTACAGCTCAGAAACAGGCACACACGAAAACCTTCAGAACAAACTCCAAAGCCCATGCTTTTCCCATTGCCATGACAAGGTAAGGTTCTCTCGCCTCCATGCCTCTCAGTTGCCCTCACCATAGCAGGGCTGTATGCTGCAGGAGTCCACCCCTAAATGATCACCCATGCAGGTACGCCCCCCGAATGCTGGTGCGGGATTGGTCGGCGAGCGGTACCGCCTCCTCATGCCCACGTCACAGGTCCGACTGCAGGTGCTCCATGGCGTCCAGCTGCTCCAGCCACAGTCCACTAGGAAGGTGAAAAAGGGTCAATGCAATTCCTCAGCGCATTCATTCTTTTTTAGTGACAGATTGGGATGGATCCTTGCATTTGCTTTATCTTGCTATTAACTGCAGAGGGTGAAAATCTAAAAATAAACTTTCGAATCCATGGAGGGAATTCGCTTATTGAGCTTTTTTTGTTTTTTTTAAGAGGTTATGGAATTCTACAAATTCTATATTGGTCCAAGTTTTGTAGCCATTTTAAATCTTGCGTGCATCTTACCAGAAAGGAAAGGACCAAAAACCCAGAGGAACAGAACTCTCTCATACTGATGCTTCTCTTACCTGGACAGTGGGCTGCTCCACACTCCATCTCCCCATTATTGCATGTGCTGCGAGGGACCAGGAAGAACAGGGTCAGAGTTCTCAAATACACAAATCTTAAGGGGAAGCTCCATTGAACACTGCCACAGTGATGGCTACAAAGCTGATTGCAATACACATTTACGCTTGAGAACCCACCCCCATTTTTCAGAAAGTTTACTAGTTCCCGCAAGCAAAGTACCAGTTCTTGCAGGTATCCTGCTGCATGAGGGCTCCTGGAGGATATAGCACCCCCTGGTGGTAGCAGGGACACTCAGATAGGGCCACACATGAGTTGTTGAGCATATAGAGCCCCAAGGTGCAGTAACAGCCGTCATGGCAGGAAGTGGCACACTCCACGCCGGGCGTCAAGTCTAAGCACACCCGTGGACACGCCCCTCCCTGGGTGCGGCACTGGTCTGTAGTCATGTAGACCATTCCCTCTGGACATTTCCCTAGAAGGCACAGGTGCATAAAAGCATTTTTGGTTTGGAGGGAAATAGAAGTGAGTCCACATATTCTATGGTAAACAGAGAATAAACTATGGTCAGGGCACTGTAAGCTGTAAGCAGTGCAGTACCTGTGCAGTTGTAGATTGTACACTGCGTGTAATGTACACTGAATTGTAGCTGTGTGGATCAGCATACAGCAAGCTATACCTTCACAGGCATAGGCAAGAGCACTGTGAGCAATACATGTTCAGATGTAGACTAGCGCACCGTGAGCAGTACCTGTCCAGGCATAAACCAATGCATCAAGAGCAGTACCTGTGCAAGGCTCAGTGTTGCAATCACGAGTCTGGATTTGTGGCCCAGGACAGCTGGCACCCCCGTGTTGCGGGGCAGGAGAGCTGCAGGAACGCTGTCTGGTCTGAGTGCCTGAGTCGCACTCTGAGGAGCAGGCCGACCATGGGGACCAAGGAGACCAGCCTCCCGGCACTGAGAAACAAAGTGGGAGAAGTGGAAGCGCTGATGAAAAATCAACACAGCAAAAAAACAATTGTAGAGGTTAAATAGAGTTCAATAGCCAGGCCAGAAGATAGAGATGGACTGCAATAACATCAGCACTATTCTGCCACTGGACACAAAAGTTATTTGTTATACGACCACAAAAGGTTACTCTTGCAGCATGAGAAAGACGCCACGAGAAATAGATTTGGTACCTGGAGAGAAGCCCCTTGAGATGCATGAGACCAGAGCGCAATCCACATTACGGGTGAGAAGTAGGTCCACTGACCTGGGCAGAGCAGAGTATTGCAGGGTTCCTGCTCCTCTGTCTCCCCCTGGCACGCACCGTCGACGTCCGTGTCGTTGCAACTGCGAAACCTCCTCCGCAAGCCCACCTCATCTACGTGCAGGAAGCAGGTTTTGCTGCATTGAGACCAGGCTGTCCACTCGCCCCATCGCATTCCATGCAGGTCCGAGTCTGCAAGGAGAGTGCACAGTGCATTAAGGCAAAGCACCACACACACCTATATAAGATAATTGTGAAAGGCTCTTAGAGTGTACCTGGTGGGCAGGGGGTAAAACACTGGCGGGCTTCGATGGAGTCCCCAGGGCAGGGCTGAGGCTGAGCTTCAGACACATCTGACAGGGTCAGGGGCGATCTGGGAAAAAGGATGAGAGAGTCCTCAGAACCACAAGGTACTGTCCGTGGTCCATTTAGAAAGCATTATGTGCGTGTGACTGTCATCTGTTGAATGAAAATGTCATTACCTATACCGCTGCTGTAGGCCAACCCCACAGGCACTGTCACACACTGCCCATGATGACCAGGCAGACCAGTCACAGACAGCTGCGCAGGATGAGTTGTTACAGAAGACCCGCCCTTCTTTGCACATGCTAATAGGAAATGGGAGCAAAGGCAATATAATCTCACTGAATCAGAATCGCAGCCAGAGTTTAAAGATGTGAAACCAGATCAAAGTCCATCAAAGCTACCATGTGCTGCAATTCCCCATACTGATTTCCTCTCCAGGTTGAAGTACCCCTCCATCCCAATAACAGCTACACTGGCTTGCATTGACACAGCGCCCCTCTTGCAAGAACTGACCAACTGGACAGCGACACCCTGGGATAGAGAGCAGATGATATGCATCATTAGACAAATTCATTTGAAGTGAAGAGAAATACATGAACAACTGAAGCATAAAACTCACACACACACGCACCAACACACACATACACACACAAAAACACCTGTGACGCATTGTATGGAGCAGTTGGTCTGGGAGGAGATGTCTAGGCAGGACAGAGGGCATGGCTCTACTCTTCCCTCCTGGCAATCAGATTCCGTCACCAGCACCATTCCATTACCACAACCTGGGGGCAGAGCAAGTTGGTCAAATTGACATAGTCTTCACTGGTGTCAAGACAAGTGTTGCGATGTATGGCCGGGGAGCCCACCTGTCTGAGAGTCTGTGTCGGAGCCGCAATTCTTGATGTTACAGGTGTGAGTTTGCAGAGTCATCCCCTCGCATTCACGCCCCCCGTTCTTGGGAGGCGGGCTTGAGCAGGTCCTGTTCCTTGCCCGCACCCCTCCACCACACGGGACCCCACATTGCGACCACTCGGTCCACTCAGACCACTGACCGTCCACTGGGAGGGGAGAAAGGAAAAGAGAGAAAGGAAGAGGAGGAAAAAACAGGGGGCATTTCAGGAAAGCGTGGAGGGGACAGATTAATATAGAAACAGAATTAACCCATCAACAGGAGGCATCTAAATATGCAGAGTTGAAAAGAAGGCTTGAATGTACCACCTGGTACTGACCAGAGCAGGCCCGAGTGAAACAGGCCCGGCTGTCAAAAAGCGCCCCGCCACACTGCCCGCCCAGCTGGGCCTCCCTCAGCACATCTCGCTGGCGGAACAGGGAGCCCAGGCCGCAGGTGGCGCTGCACTGGCTCCACTGCGTCCATGGCGAGAGGATGCAGTTAACTGTGTGGGGGAACACAAGCAAGGACACGTTTAGGGAAAGAACAGGCTGCTACACAAGGCCCAGACAGATTCACTCAAATCAGTTCAATAAACTAGCAGCATGCGGGAAAAAAAACTCTCTCTGCATCATGCAGAGAGAATAGCATGTAGCATGTAGCATGTTCCTCCTATTGGCTGTACCACAGTTCTTCTCGTCGGAGCCGTCGAGACAGTCCCTCTTCAGGTCACACTTCTTGTCCAGATGCACACACTCCCCGCTGCCACAGGGGAACTGCTTGGTAGAGCAGCGGCTAGGCCCCAGAGGGGACAATGTCGGCACAATAGGCTTTGGAGATAGCACTGGGCCACCTTGGACAGGTAAGCAAAGGAGGCATTACGGCTTCAGGCCATTAGGTTATTGTTCCCGAAGCTAATGGAACTTCTACATTCTGCATGCAAGTGCAAATCCTGGATCTCCCAGTATCTAATATTGCGTTTTCGGTCCTGCTTTATGGATGCTCGCTTTCTCATGTACGTGCTACTATTTACCACACTGTTCCTCATCAGACCCGTCCGGACAGTCTTCCTGCCCGTCGCACACGAAAGCAGTGTCCACACAGCCAAACCAGTAACAGGCAAACTGGCCTTCCACGCATAGAACTCTGGGAAGACCTTCGTCCCGGGATGTTGGGGTGACCCAAATTGAGCCTGTGGCATAAGGAGGAGCAGTGGCGCACAGGTAGGAAGGTATAAGCACGGGTTAATAAATAATGGATACCGAAAACAGAATTTCTTGATTGATGGAATTAACTTTAAAATGGTCCCTGAGGCTAGATATGGACTTAAATTTCATTAGCCAGACAGAGTGAGTTTATGGGAGTTCACCAGTTATAGCTAATGTGGGAGTTTGCAGTGCTGTCCTTGGAGTGGTTTGCTGATGAATGCCTGGTTCGCCGGGAGCTACAGACACCCCTGGGCCCAGCCCTGGTACCCCTGTGGAAACACCCATAGATGTTGCAAGGCCGGGTTGCCCCTTCTGGGGCTCTTTAGTGTGCAGCCCTGGACCCCCAGTGGGAGTAGGTTTCCTCGGAGTGGTCAGTCTCAAGAAGCCTGGACTTCCTGTAGGACCCGTATCTTCTAGAACCCCTGGGAGCCCAGTGGTACCTGAGAAAATCAGAGAAGGTGAACCTCATAAGAAACAATAATTTAATAGAAGGGCTTCTTTGTCACTCCTCACAATACCTCCTCGTATAGATCCACCAGGATAGTTTTACTTTTGCCAATGCTTCATTTAAATCATAAACAAAAAGCAGAAATGTCAGCAATACATCAGATGTCATGAATGTGCAAGAGCCTTTTTTTAGCAAATGCCTGCCTTTTCAGGAATGTGTCGGTCGCACACAGCAGTGATCTGTGTGCAGTTTGCCCGATGTCTGTCTAATCTCGTTGTGTGACCACAAGAAAAAAAAAACTGTAAATCCAATTGTGGGTAACGTACCACAGCGAAGCTCATCAGAGTGGTCAGTGCAGTCTAGATAACCATTGCACAGAGCAGCAACAGGGACACATCCACCTCCATGACATGCAAACTCTCCTGTCTCGCATGGACCACCTGGTGGTGTTGTTGCTGCACCTGCGCCACTTGGGGTCACAAGTTCATCTGGAGAAAAGCAGGTAAAGAGACAAGTTTGTTGGCGCCTGTTCCAATTGATCCAAGTGACCAAACTATTTGGATGCTTGTTAACGCAGAGACAAAAATAGTACTAAACTGATCAACACTGATAAAACTGTCAAGGAAAGACTCCTGGATGGATAGAGCGCCAGAAAGGTCACCTCATGGACAAGGACGTGGGACCAAAACAACACAGGCTTACCTGCTCTGCACCCGAGGATTTCCACTCGGAGGTAAAATGTGTGGCGGTACTCCACCGGTATGATGCGGAGGAAACGCATTCGCACCAGCCGGTTCAGCCAGCGAGTGACTGGACTTCGGCCCACCATGCGGACTTCGAATATCTGGAGGAGGGACAGATGAGAAGAACCACAGTAAATTCTGCAATCGCTGAAACAGTCCCACAAAATAAGCAGGCTAACTGAAAGAAATCCACACTTTTGTCTAATTTGAACAGAGAGGTGGTGGTACCTTGGCCTGGGAGCCTCTCTCAGCGTAGTCCGTGAAGTGGATCCCCGCCAGGCTAAAGGCTAGGCGGTATTTGCTGAGGTAGCCCCACATGAGCTCTGTGCCCTGGGTCACCACCCCTGACACCCAGGTGGGCTCCAGGAAGTCCACTTGGAAGTAGGGCTCTTGGTCCTCTGGGAGGGGGCTCCAACCGGGCTCCATGGCGAGGCTGAGTTGCAGAAACACACACACACACACAAGTGAGCCGAGTCGTAATGCCATGGCCACCACACTGTTTCACAGACATACAGAACTCGTGACAATGGCTGTCTGCTATGGACTGTCACCAGTAACTGTGGCCAGAAAGCTGCAGCTTTGGATCCTCCTTTGGATCCATGCACAATAATTTCAGTGACATGCTCTGTTGTATGAATACATTGCATTTAGTGTATTGTATTTTGATGTATTTGGTTCTGCTTCTAAGCAATATTTACTTCAAAGTAATGTAAAAGTATTTATGCTATAAGTGAAAGTGGTGAGGGCTTGGTAGTACATAGCATTTTCTTGGTTTTCAGTTCAACCTTGTATGGATGGTAAAGGCAGTTGGTTCAATGTGGTGTTGACTACATACAGGACAAATACTCACACGTTGGACACAATGTTGAGGCGTCCAGCATCCGCGGGGTTGTTTTCATGGTGGGTTGAGGAGGTCAATTGACCATACTGGATCCGGCCATCCTCCAAGCCCAGAGGAGAAGAACAGGGACCTATGGGAAGCAAAACGATTTAGAAGGGTTGGTAGGTTTAGAAGGATTGAATATCAATTAGTCCCTCTTGCTGACATAAGCCATGGTAAACCAGTTATAAGAGCATATGCCCTGTCCTTCATTTAAGTGAATCCGTATGTCATCAAAAGTAGAAAAAATCACCTTGATATGAAGGACTTCCTCTTTCCTGTGGGGATACAGTAATGAAAGGAGAAATGTTAGAACTTTTAGACTGACCTGTAGGCAAAGAAAACTAAAACAAATATATGTGGTGGAATACTGACGAAATGATTGTTCCTGATTTCGAGCAGAAATGTCAGTTAAAGACCGGGGTCTTACCGGCGCTGTAGAAGTTCCCAGGCTGGGGAGGGTGACAGCGGCCAAGTGCGGCGTCCTGAGAGGGAAGCGAGTGGGTGTGAATGCAGCTTCACTGCTGTTTCTCCCAAAATCAGTGAAGGAAGTCAAAATAGAGCCATGCTAATGACTTCTCAGCTCGCTGCTACCTTGAAACCACCCAGGAAGGTAGGAAGTAGAACAATTGGCCTACTCCGAACCAATTGCCTTTGGACCATCTGTTATTTTATACTACTTTTAAAATGAAAGTTAGCCACACTTTTCTGTTGCACACTTCCCTTGGTTATGGGTAAGGTTTAGATAGTCACTGTCTGTCCCCGTTATGGTTACCTTTCACCTCCAGGCCTTGGAGTGGTTAAGTTTCCTGTGGAGATACAGCCTTTTTCATCTGCTTTGTCGGGACAGTGTGGAACTCCGTCACAACGGTGAGCTGCTGCAATACACCCTCCTGGTAGTGGGCAGGAAAACTGGCCTCGCGGGCAGCCCTGAGGGCTTTGTGACGTCGGAGGGGGGGCCGAACCTGGGGGCGGGGGCCACATTTTAAAACTGTACAGAAGGTCTTCCCTACTACTCTCCACATTCATTTGTTGGATGTCTGCAATAGGGGACAACTGCTGTTATTCATCATGCAAGGAGTCATTTTCATCAAAACAAGACATACAGTGGTCCTTAATGGCATTCCTACAAAAATAATTCCCTATAATTTTTAAATTTTGCTACTTTACGAGAAGAAAATTACAACAAATGAAAAGAAACTCTCTCAAGTGTCAAGTGCTATTTAGGGCTTGACGTTTCCTAGTCAGGTAAAAGGGAGTGGTATGAGTGGAGGGCTCTCACCACAGTGCAGCTCATCTGAGGCATCCCCACAGTCGTTGACCCCATTGCAGAGGACACCCCGGGGCCCAGCCAGGACACAGCGCCCATTCCAACAGCGGAACTCCCCCTCCCGACATGGGCCTCCCACCGTGGCCCTGGAGAGAGGTGTGCTGGGAGTAGACAGCCAGTGGGGACCAGGCAAGATTTCTACAGATGGAGACCGAAAAGCAGACCCGGCAGAAGTACTGACAGTTAAAAACCTGAAAGAGATTTTTACCTCAAATCTAATCATTACATATCAGTTTTAATAGTAATCCATTTTAAGAAATGACCTTAAAGTTAATAATTTCAAGGGTTAAAAGTAGTTTTTATTAAACAGTTTATTGCTATTATTATATGTTAGTTTATTCATTAAGAATACATAAATAATTGATTTAAAGAATATGTCATGTTCATAGTGAAGCACAAATTTGTCTTGATCTACTGTGAAATACAGGGTAAACAGCCCACACAAGAAGTTCAGCGATGATTGGAGGAGAGGCACATCCCTCTGCATGGCACTTCCAGCTCAGCCAATCATGCATTGCCACTGTGGTCTTTCAACTAACAAGTGCTGGATTCTAACATATTAAATACAACTCATATGGATCAGTTTGCGCTCAGATACAATTTTCACCCATTTTTTTACCCAGCTCATTTACCAACATACTCACTCTGGAGGCCAGTTATATATATAATAGCATATACAAAATAACTTTTTAAAATTATTTTCTTTATTAAGAACTACTTAAAAATGCCCTCACAAAACTCCCTGAAGGCTGACACTTGAGCAAAGTTGTTGGTCCAAAAAGATTATTTTGCTGAGGAAGGCCTTCACACACCAGTCTGTGGATATACAGCTAATCCCGGCCATTGACCTGTGACCGGCTTTATGAGGTTTGTGTTGACCAAGATCAGATGCAATGCAATCCAGATAAAAAGATAAACAAAAGGGCCTGATTTGACCACGCAAACTGATGAAAGTGAAGCAGGCACCTTCCCTGCATCCGAGCAGCTCCAGCCTCAGGTAAATGCCGTTCTGGAAGTCATGAGGTAGGACTCGCACGAACCGGGCCGACACCATCCTGCCCAGAAGGGCCTGCACCGTGCTGCTGTCGTCACGGTTACCCCGAAACACCTGGTAATGGGGTAGTTGGAGGGGGGGTAGAGGCAGATACAGCTGGTGAGAAACAGTGGAGGATAGGCAGGGGGGGGAGATTCACCAATAAAGACAGGCCGGTCACTGAGCCTACACTGGTGTGCTGGGATAACTGTATTGCGAAGGCATCACCCGGGCTGCTGGGTGAAGGTACCTTGGGTCTGGGCCGAGCGTCAGCTGGCAACTCCTGGTAGGTGGACCATTGTTTTCCATCATTACTAAACTGAAGGTAGAAACTGGACACAAAAGTGTCAAAAACGCCTCCACCCTGGGTCATTACTCCTAAGAAAGGGAGAGAAAGGTGGTGTTGGAAGAACGATAATCATCACTCTAGTAGACATTTCCATTCTGCAATAGATTATTTGTGTCAGAGGACTGCTGTATTCATTTAGTTTGTTAGAGCAGGTTACTGGTGTCATGCTGTCATCAGGAGTGGTGATGCTGTTCATAAACACAGCCTTGTTTACACAGCCTGGTTTACTTGCATTAATTCCAGTTAGTCAGTGTGATTAATGTGTCTGATGCTGATGCAGGCATCGGAACCCCTCTCTGTATACACAGTAACGATGATGTTGTACATAAACCCTCTCCATGGAAACAGTACTGATGATGTTGCACATAAACCTATCTCTGTGCACACAGTAGCGGTGATGTTACACATAAATCCCTTCTCTGTGCACACAGTAATAGTGAAGCTACACATAATCCCCTCTCCATGCACACTGTACCGGTGATGTTACACATAATCCCCTCTCCATGCACACTGTACCGGTGATGTTACACATATTCCCCAATCTATGCACACTGTACCGGTGATGTTACACATAATCCCCTCTCCATGCACACTGTACCGGTGATGCTACACATAATCCCCTATCTATGCACATTGTACCGGTGATGTTACACATAATCCCCTCTCCATGCACACTGTACCGGTGATGTTATGTGGCCGCAGCAGGTCCAACTGCAGGTAAGGGGGCTGCACTGTAGGGTCATCGCTGTAGTGACCCTCGGGGGCCCAGAGCGGGAGGTCTCGGTACCGCCCAGGCTCGGGGCTCCAGCCCTGGAGGTCGCTGAGGGGGTCCCGGGCATGGAGCCGTCCCGCTGATGCGGGGTGACCCTGCTGGTACGAGGAGGCGCTGAAGCTGGAGTCAGGGAGCAGCTGCACCCCGAGAGGACCCTTGCATTCTTCTATGAAGGCAGAGGTTAACATGGTGGGTGATATGCTTCCTTGACGTAGGGCGGTGTTTTTCAGTCAATAGTAGGTCATTGTGAATAAAAATTAGATGTTTGCAATGTCTCCAGAAGTTTTGACACTATAGTCATCGGCACTCATGGTGCAATGTTTATAACACTGAGATTATAATTAATAAAAAAATAACACCTAAGCTAAATTATAAAATTTTATTCAGTTATGAGATAAATAACACAGGCAGGGTTTTATATTGTACAAAAACATAGCTTGTGCAAATTATATGCACATTTTAAGAGTGGTATTTAGATCTGAATTAAGATCAGCATGAATTTTTGCATAAGCAAACAAAAAATACAACTGAAGACATGAAACGTAATATTAAAAATGAAGCAATAATGGTCTTCTTCATGTGGTCATGGTAACCCCAGGGAAAAATCTGTGTACACCATGATCATTATTTCTGCTTATAAATATAACAGGTGCAATAGACCAACCCGCAGACGGGAGAGGAAACGTGGGAATCAAGGGAAGGGGGCTTTCTGGTGGCGTGGAGAACACAGTGCTATCAGAAGGTGTTACGGGTGTCGCCGCTGGGGCAATGGTGCCGTTGCCACCTGAAAAGCACAGAAACATGAATCTCGGAACTCCCGGACCTGGGGGGGTCTGTCTGAGCGTGAGATTAACCGCCAAAATCTAGGGTTTGTTACCTGCGTTTTCACAGTAACAGCACCTATCCCCCTCGCCTGGTATAAGAGTTTGTCCCTGAAACACACAAGGGCGGATAATAATTTATGAGTTTTCTGTGTTTGCCGATCAACTCACTATCAAGATTCCACCAAAAACATGCACACGTGTGCAAAAACATACACACACACACACACACACACACACACACACACACACACACACACACACACACACACACACACATGCGCGTGTGTATAGGAGCTTGTTGAGAATGCGTTGGTTCTTTGAGCTAGGGACGTTAGCCATTCGTTTCCCTGTGAGGCTGTGCCTCACATGCGACAATAAATGGACCCAGGTTTGATTCCCCTTCCGGGGCCAGACACAGAGACAACCCCTCCCCCACTGGGGTCTGACCTGAGGGCAGCCAGCAGATTGCGGGCAGTAGGGTGCGCAGTGCACAGTGAGGTTTGGCAGGCAGTGGCATAGCCGGCACTGCCCTAACTTCCAGTGCTCTCCAACAGCGTGGCTGCGGCCCTGGTACTCGCACTCCTCGCAGGGCTCTGTCTGGCAGCTGGAACGGCAGGACAAGAGATCAGTCACCTGACCTCATTGCCTCAATTCACCGCTTTTTCCAATTAAAGTATTAAGCCACTAACCAAATCATTTAAGTCAATGGAACTCACATTACCGAATGGCTGACTCTTAACAATAAACAAAAGAGTACACACTTAACTTCTTTGAACACGCTTAAGAGCGCTCTGTTATAACAGAACTCTTGGCAGGCCTCACCGGCGGGCCTTGCGGTAGATACCCCGGCACTGCCTCCCGCTCCCGTGCTTGCTGGGGTTGTTGGGGCTTCGAAAGGACCACTGAACGCTCTGCACCCCACAGGGCCCCAGGCACTCCCCCCAGGGGGACCAGGGGGACCAGCCACAATGCACTGTTGGACATTGCAAGCATCGCACATTACCCTTCCATTCTAATGTCAAACACCTTCACATTACACACTAAAATAATTAATTGTCATACAGTTTCCACGCATTGTGCATTAATACCTCTGGTATATCTTAAACAAAAATCATACTTTTCATTAATCAAATCTTATGTCACATAAATTATGAAGCAATTATACTTTTGTAAAAACAGTTATAAATTAAAAACTCAATTCTTAATGGTAAAAAATGCATTAATCTAAACTGGGCAGTACGGTGAACTCTTCGCTAAACACACAAAGTCAGACACCTCCTCATGTTCAGTAGCTATACCAGACACCTGCTACAGTAGTACATGATATGAAGCAAACCAAACGAATAGGGTGTGCTCGGGTTGAGCGACTATGCTGACCGGAGCACTCTGGGCTGGGTTGGCAGCGCTGGGGTCTCCCCTTTTCACAGGTGCAGATCTCGCAGCCCACCTTCACTTGCTGGCTGGGCCAGTAGCGTACCCCTGCCACCTCGCACACACACTCCTCTGGAGGCACGCACTTCTGGGTGTGGTCCATCACGTGCCCCTCGGGGCACCAGCATCCTGAGGGCGCCATTTGGAAGGGGTCAGAAGGTTAGACCAGGATAGCAGGATGGTTGGGACTTGGGACCAGTAGTTATCAGGTTTAATGCAGAATAGGGTCGCCGCTATTGAACGCCTGAGAATAGAACTTAACCTGGATTGCAGCAGTAAATAGGTAGCTCTACGTAGCAGAATAAATGGATGAACTAAAAGTAACCAAAGTAACCCATAGCCGTTGGTCACCTGCAAAGCAGCCGGCGTCAACGTCACATGCAGCCTCAGAGGCCAGCTGAGTACAGCTGAGGGGACAGGGGGCACAGCTCCTCCGTACAAGGCCCGTGGCACATGAGATGTTGGCACAGCTGTCCTGGGGACAGGGATCTGGATAACAAACGAGGACCTTAGCAAAGCCATTCACACATGGTTCGGAAGAGAACACTTCAGGCTCTGGACACATGCAAAGCTGTTCACAGGTGTTTTCTAATGCAAGCGCTTCGGGAACCGCATAAACACAAAGCCATTTACTCGCGATTCTGATGTAAATACTTTATTAGAATAGAAGAACTTGACAAAAAAAAAAAACGTAATGTGGAGCCTCCCGAGTGCCTGAGCCCAGACAAAGCCCTATGAGCGGGATCTTGCAGGTTTAAATACATCTCATATCATTACCCCATTGTGAGAGCGCTGCCCGGGCTGGGGTGATTAAATCAACAGGGTTTATCTTAGCTCATTCCCAACAGACGTCTCCTGTGAGCTTCCCAGGCACCAGTATTTGTAGTTATGAGTCTCACGGATGCATGCGAGAGAGGTGGCACAAACCAGCTGATGACATCCAGCGTGTTAAAACTTAGCTTTTGCTTTGTTGAAAGTCTTCATTTTAGTTTGTTATTTGAAGAAGTAAACCCAAAGATTTGTATACATTTTTTTGTTTTGTGATCAGCGGCTGTGTGTGAAATTCAAGACCGTGGGTCTCCTGACTAAATCCAAGTTTTCTTATCTCTTCCGAGTCGTGCACTGATGCATATAAGTTACATCAGGCGCACCATGCCCCTGACTGGGAATCGAACCCGGGTAAATTAAACTGCCTCATATGAGACAAACCCTCCCGACAAGAGAAGCAGACTCCCCAGCATAGAGAACCAATCAAACTTTTGACTCCACTTTTATCATTGCCTTCTGCAAACTCGTCCTCTACAAGCTCGACACCACTAAACTGGTGGACTTGTAAGAGAAGGGTTGTCGGTTCAAGCCCCAGCACTGCTGTTTTCCACTCGGGGAAAGCACCTATCCTGAAATGCATCAGTAGCGAATCAAGCTGTATGAATGGATGAATATAGAATTGTGAGTTAATAGTGTCTCCAACACTAAAAATATATTTTTCGCAACACTTCCCTGGCAAAACGCAGAAAGTCATACGTGCAAAATTTTAAGACTTCAAAGTCCAATGTTACTTCAAAGTTCAAATACAATTAAGTATTCAAACCCCTCTATAGTGGTTAGAAATCAGACGGACGGTGGCTCAGAGCCAAGCAACCTACTTATTTCAGTGGTGATGGCAGGCTGTCCCAGAAGATCTGTGCAAGCCCTTCCCCCATTCTGTGGTGGGACACAATCCCTCCGACGCACCTCCACACCTCCACAGCCCTTGGAGCAGTTAGACCACGTCACCCATGCCGACCATTGTCCATCTACTGTTAAGCAGACAGACACACACGGGGTTCAGATTCTAAAATACTACACAATTAAATCGTCAGTTTTGTCTTTATGTGGAACTAAAAGGGCTGACAGGGACTCAAATGAACACGGTCAACATGGTTTTACTTTATATTAGCGCAATTAAATGCTATATACGATTACTATTCATTTTATTATGGTCATCATAACTCTAATCATTATCATATGTAATTCATCAGAACCTTTGTATGAGTCACACAGACAAAATATCATTATCAAGCTTTTCACTCTCTTTGCTCTCTCACTAGGACAGGAGGTGGAGAAGCATTGCTGTCTCTGGGTGTCTTCTCCTCTGCAGTGGCGGAGGGCGTCCCCCAGAGGGCACTGCCGCTGCCTGCTCTGGGAACCAGAGCCGCAGGAAAGGCTGCAGCTGCCCCATGGGCCCCAGGGGCCCCAGCTCTGGCAGCTGTGTTCGTCCGAGGAGCCTCCCCCGGATCCCCCTGGCAAGGAATCCGGACAATCTGGGATGCCGTTGCACACCTGCCCGGAGACATGACGCAGCAGATTTTAGACAAAATAACGTGTTTCTTTTTGCTTATTCACTGGACTTTAGAACTCATAAATGATCTACAACTTGGTTATCTACACTGAATCCATCCACAAAGAAAGTTCACTGAAGTTCAAGGCAATCTCAGATTAATCTGCCATTCAACTGGGCAATATCAAATGCAATCTCGGTTAAATTTGCAATTGGATAGGGAAACTTCAAAATGTCGATCCTCCCCAACCTCTTTGAAGGCAAGACAGGTTCCTTCAAGGCAGGTGTACTCTGGGCAAGCTTGGCTGGTGTTTCTGGAGCTGGGAGGGGTTGGCGGTGCCGATGTCTTTTCTGTTGAACGGACAAAGGAAAAAGAGGACCAGGTCACCCACTCATGTTGAAGAGTTCCTCTTCAGCAATGTAAATTGTGGGGATTAGAAAACACTTTTTTATACTTCGGCCTCCGCTGATACCGCTATCCCATCCCTGGCCCCCTCTACCGCAGCTGGGCTACAGCGCCTCCACTAACACACACAAGCACTCACACACACACACACACACACACACACACACACACACACAAACCACCTCCGCAAATGCATACTCCCTCTTCCTCTCTCCTGCCTCCATAAGGACTCACCACAGACAAGCTCGTCCTCGCCATGTGGGCAGTCCGCTACACCGTTGCACACACGTGACACATTCACGCACGTACGGTTGTCACAGGGGAAACTCCCGGGACAGGGTGGGATTCTGCTGGAGCCTGGGAAATCAGAAATTATAATGGGAAATAACAAAAATACATACACAACACTGTGAGTGAGCTATTGTTGTCAAAATTATAAATGTGCATCTCAACTGTGAATAACATTTTTGGAGGTTTTGGTGTGTATTTGTCAGAAGTAAAATTCTAAGATAGCTTAAGATAGCTGCAGAAGAGAATTCAATCTCACCAAAAATATATGTGTTTGAGTGGATTGGGAAACCATTGGTCCATCTGTGTGCTGTTCCGCCTGCGTGTAACTGAAAATGCTATTTAACTGACCCTTGGCATGTTGATGGCCATGTAAGTCGCTGTGGATAATCTGGGATGAATTGAATGTGCGTGTGTCTTGTCATGAGCAAGTCCTAACCGCAGTTATCCACGCTCTCGTCAGAGCCATCCCGGCAGTGCGGTGTCCCGTCACACAACTGTTGGTGGTCCACACACTGCCCTCCACCCTGGCAGGGGAACTGGGCCAGCCCACAGGCCCGCGGACACTGTTCCTCATCACTGCCGTCCCGGCAGTCCGTCTCCCCATCGCAGCGCCAAGCTTGGGGGGTGCACTGGCCGCTGGCACAGCGGAACTCATGCTGCCCGCAGTCTGGGGCTGGGGAGGAGGGGAGGGAAGGGCGGGGGGGTTAACGTGGCATGCACTGCTCTCCTCCCCTTTTCCCCAGAAGTTCTAGCATAGAAGGGTATCATCCGTGACCCGGTGGCCCGTATTGTGGTGGACAGTCTGGACTCTCACCTTGAAAAAGATACCATCTGATGACTAGTGCTCTGATTGTCTGTATGGCCTTTACTTACCTGAGCTGTTCACAGGAGGGGAGTGGGTCACAACAGGCATCTCTGTGGTGGGCACATCTGGAGTAAAAGCTTTGCAGAAAACCGAATCCTCATCCTCTCTGCCCTGGCAGTCAATCACTCCATTGCATAACTTGTCCCTTATCAGGCAGATGCCGTCGGCACAGGGAAACTGACCAGGGGCACAGGTCACTGAAAGACACACGTGCGCCACACAGGCACATATACGCACACGCAGGCAAATGAATGAATAATGCTGAAAGCAAATGCAAAAACACACAATTATTCTCATCTGGATCTTTGAGCACCCTAAATGTTATTATGAAAGCAATAATCATGAAATCATGAAAAACAGGAATTCTAGGAATGACAATTCTAGGAATTAAAATATTTTTAGGCTGTGAATTTTACAGATTGACGTGTTAAATGTATGTCAATTGGAATGTTTCGCACGTTATTTCTGGCTGTGACGCGGAGTTACCTAGGGATGGGCAGACATCTTCGTCAGTGCCAGAGGGGCAGTCTTGGTTCTTGTCGCACACCTTATCGGCAGGGATGCACTCATCCCCGGGACACTGCAGCTCCCCTGGTCTGCACACGCACCCTCTCTCGTCGCTCAGGTCCCCACAGTCGTTGCGACCGTCACAGCGCCGGAGGTAGGAAATACAGCGCCTGTCGGGGCAGCGGAAGTCCCCCCTGCCGCACTTTGCTCCGCAATCTGAGGGATCACAGAAATCAGATAGAGTGAGGTCCATTGTCAGCGGGATAATAAGTTACAGGTCTGTTCTACAGACCAGGCAACAGACAACAGCTATCCAGAGATGTCTGTACGACTCTATTATCCAGAAAATAAAGCACCAGTGTCCAGAGATACTGAAGAAGATTATTCATAGAGAAAGAAATAAAGAATGCCAACTCACAAAAAAGAAACCCGTACACCGCATGGCCCATGCGATAGAAAAAGATTGAGACAGGTTCCTACAGAATGACATAATGGTAGTTAACACAACACTGCAGAGATACGGACCCAGCTCATCTGAATCGTCTGCGAAGCCGCAATCCGGGTGTCCGTCACACACCCGGTTTGCCGGGAGGCAGCGGCCACTGGCACACTGGAACTCCCCAGCGGGGCAGAGGGGCAGAGGGGCAATGGGCGCGCAGAGCTCCTCATCAGAATGGTCAGCGCAATCTGGGTGGCCGTCGCACCGGAGGGCCCGGTCCAGGCAGGGCCCACCACCAGTGGCACAGCGGAACTTCCCCGGTGAGCAGGTGACAGCGCAGAGCTCGTCGGAGCCATCCCCGCAGTCGTCCTCGTTGTCACACACCCACAGGAGAGGGACGCATCGCCCCCCAGTGCACTGGAACTCCGACTCCAGACAGGGTGGGGGTGGGGCACAGAGAGAGCCCTCACAGTGCCAGCTTCCACTGTCACACGAGCTAGGACACACGAATGTATACACATATACCCATGAATGTGAATACCCGTACATGCACAGACACGTGCAGTGCAGCCATACACAAACATGTACACACACAAACCCGCACACATACACACGAACTTACAGACAAACACTCATGAATGCACACGTGCATAAACACCTACACATGAACACGTAACTACACATACACATGAACTCCTGCAAACGATCACACCCACGCACCAACGCGTACATAAACACGAATGTAAACGCACAAACGTACATGAACGCATGCAAACAAAAACACACACATACATATACAAACAGTTTAACTTCCACAATGATATACGATTCATATGCATGTGTCTGTGGGCGCTTTTAACAACACATTGAGAACAATTTGATCACATTTACAGACATGCCTTGGCCCGTCCTCCACTTTGTGGGACTCACCAGTTCTGGCAGTTCTGATTGATGTAGGTCCCAGGGGGGTAGACAGAGCCCTCCCACTCACAGGGACAGGCTGAAGGAACAAGACATCCATCACCTGATGGATGGGAACCAGATAAGCAGGCTCAGCTTTTGGTGGATAATTTTGGGATAATTTTTGCTCAAAGATATCTGACGCAGTTTTCAATTCAGGATTGTCTAATCTCTTTCTACTCTTTGTACATTATTAGCAAAGTTACAGCAATGCAATTCTAAACTCTGCATGTATGCACTTCCTGTAATCTCTGTAAAGTGATGGCCGTTGCTGTTCTCTAGAATTGAAATAAAACCACACTGTGGGATATCTGGTGCAAGAGTTAAATTACTTCTTCATTATATGTATTTTAGTTTCCCTGAAAAGGCGGTTTGCTTTAGAGGTTTGTATTTTGTTGTATTTGTTTGAATTTACATCAACGATGCCCAAGAAAAGGCATCACCAGTCTCTGACTAACAGCATAACATCTTCATATCAACAAAAAAATGCACAAACCTTTATAACCATTATTCTAAATGACATAACAGTCACATAATATTAATGATAATTCATACAGTTTGCTAAAGCACTGGTTTTATATATA
>JAOYSI010000014.1:2024959-2044048 GCA_025775065.1 Hiodon alosoides | reverse complement strand
TACATTTTATATTTTCTTGTTTCTATTGATTTTCTTCCTAATTGTGCCATGTAGGTAAAACAAAATACTTTTCCAGTCAACTGCAATTAAATATAATTAAGATCACCATTTGTTCTTCAACTGCTGAGGCATGATCAGGGAGTCTGACTTACATCATACACAGAACATGCATACAACTCCAGTGTCATTTGTCTCCCTGAAATAGATTAGCAGAATATACACACTGTGCATTCATTCTGACTGACAGCACACAACCTAAACCTTGGCCCCGGGGGAAACCAAGACCAGTTGTCCAGCCTTGCTTAGCTTATGGTCACATCACACTGACCAGATACCTTTAGCCATTACTTATATGACCACTGCAGCCAATCAGGCTCGCACCGGAGTGGGGTAAGGGAAGCCGAGGTTAATTGAATAAGCTAATTAGAGACTTGCACAGGAAACCTAGGATGGCTGCATTCAGCGGAGCAGGCCCCCCGACAGAGGTCGTCCTGTTAAAAGGGAACGATTCTTTTCCGGAGAAAGGGCTCTTTAACCCATCCCTTTCTGTGGCGTCAGGAAGTGCATCGTGTTGCACGTCTCCCATATTTAATTGGTAGCAATTTAACACATTCCATTAGCAGTCAGGATGCACTCTAATCTTTACTGGTAGATGAGTTTTATGTTTGAAAGGGTTGTTGGTATAGAGCTTTCATTAAATGTCGCAAACACTAAGGATGTGTTTAAGATGTGTTTCTTTCATGCTGAACCGTCCTGTTGAGGTTATCTGTGTCGGGGAATGAAGAGCTAAGGTTTAATGAACTGGACAAATATAAAATTTTATTATAATTAAATTATTAATGTATGTAATGTCAAATAGAAACAGCCAGCTTGTGAAACACAAATCACAAAGAATGCTAATCAGCGTGAGGACTGGGGATTTTTTTTTTTTTTTACTGCTTTGTTAGCCAGGCTTTGCTGTTTATTTGTTTTACTGATGCCTTTTATGTGATCTTAGCTTCCACAGCGCCAAGGCCCAATTCAAAAGTGCAGCACCCAATGCACTGTGTATCCTTTTAAATATTTGTCTTGTTCTGTGGCTAATTTCATAGGTTTATTTCCTGAAATGAATCCTCTTCATCAAATGCATTGATCCTTGCAAATCTAGAGCAATATTACTGTTTGTATAATAAATTAACCTGTAATGTAGATTATTCTGAAGGGGGAAAAAAAAAAAAGGAAAAAAAACGCCCATTTACATTTACGTTTTGCCTCGTGAGTATGTGTGGTTAATCTAAAACATTTAAGGCTGGAAATGAGCTTCTCCATCAAACGTCCCGGTCCCATTTACATTTCTTGCATACAAGTCAATTTGTGCTTGCCCCGTACCATAAATCATTGCCACCGGATTGCTGTGTCGGTACCTCTAGACATTACCCTGGCGCATGGTACTTAAAAAAAAGCAATTTAAAACTCCATTTGCAAAAAGATACCAGTCAGCTTTCAACAGAGTGCCACTTCTTTCAGCAAAATCAAGAGAGAGAAGGAAACTAAACCTCCCTACTAAGAAGGTGAGAGAAATGCAACAAATTGACACTTTATATTTATGTGATATATAGTAATTTTATAGCAGCTCTCTGTTTCTATTAAAAGAAGTGGTTTATTATTTTAATATTTGTTATGTTTTCAGCACCGGACCGTCTCTTCGGAAGTAAACAGCTGCATATTGTCTGGACATTGTCCCAAATCTCCGACCAAAAGAGGAATAAATGAAAATATATTTAGTTTATAACGGAAAAAAGACATTCGACATCTAATAATGAATTCTGTTTTAAACTGCCGGTGTGTGATTTCTCTCAAAAAAATTAGTTGTGTTGGAACCATTTTATACAGTTGCCTCCAAATATTTAAAATGATTCTTTAAAAATAGGTACTGAAGCTGTTCGATTAAACACCTCCGAAGGCTTCGTTGCACTAGGTGTGAAACCCACGAGAGTTCCTGTATTCAAACGAAAGTGTTGTTCATCCCTGAAACCTAACAAGCAGTGCATACATTTCATCACGCAGAGGAAGCTATGTTTGTGTATCTGTCACCGACATGAATTTCACAATATCCAAATGTTCCCATGATTACCCACCGAATGTTCACCTCTGCTCACCTCCTAATTTAATTTAAAATTTCAACAGTGTTTAATTTCTTTAAGAACGAAAACAGGCACCCTCTCGTCAATTCCAGATTTTTTATTTTTTTTTTAGTTCCAAGCTAACAAAACAATTTCCCATTATGTTTGTGAAAACAACCTTATACTCTCGTGACCCTGTTTACAAAGATCACTTTTGTTATCAATAATCGTCTGACGAAAGAGATGCTGCCTTCCCAACTGGGAAGTGTTAGTCAGTAAAACAGGTACAATATTGTGTCAAGTATCAGGAAATAATTGATGACCCCCTTCACAGGGAGCTCAGACAGGGCATTGGGAAATCATTTTCAATCTTTGGCTTAGCAGATGAAACAAATGCTGCTGGCTTGCTTTGTCAATTCTCACTCCTTTGGGTCAAACAAACAGCTTTTCCAGGGCCAGCACAAAGGCTAGAGTATGGGCAGCCAAGCTGAAAATGTCCCTTGTCCTCCACAAAATGATGCAATGTAGCATTTCGTTTACCAAATGTTTGTGATTTGTCATCGACAAAGTTATAATAAGAACCTTCAAATTCATTGATCAAGTGACCTCATCAGACCCAGCGCCGCATCCTCGCCGCTTAGTCCCGAATTTACTTTTTCTGCAGTGTACACTTGGTCCGTTGTGTGCACACTGTTTTTTTTGGGTTTTTTTTTTTACCCGGCGTGAAAAGCGAGAGAGAAGGGAGGGAGGCTGTGAAGGAGGCAGGGCTCCTGCTGCCGCCCCGTCCCAGGGTCCTGAGACGGACAGAAAGGGAAACAGAGAAAATCTGATGACTCTCCAGTGACCTCCAGGCCAATTAGCGTTTTCATGGCGAGTGATTTGTTTTTTAGTGAGTGGTAGTTGTCCACTCAGCAACCTTCATGACTGATTAGCTGGGCATGCCTTGAGCACTATCTGGGTCCTCGGGAAGAACTACAAAGAAACATTGAGACCGCCGAAGGGAAAATCAGAGGTAGCCTAAGAAATTAAACTTGAAAATAAAAGAAGGGCTGAACACTAAAGAATCTGTAAACAAAGAGCTACATTGATATGAAAGTGCGTCTGGCTCTAAAATGATGAAAAGGCAGAAATCCGGCCCAGCAGCGGGGTGTTTAACCAAAGCAGCGCTTAAACAGTCTGTTAAAAATGTTTAATTCCAAAAGGAAAATCTTCATCTGTACTTCCTCGGCTGTGATAAGCCCCTCGATTGTATTCTCGTTTGTATTCCATCACATTAGGATGCCTTAACCCTCACGGCTCAATCTGGACACACACGGAGAAGTCATTTAAAACGAGCAATGCTACAAAGATGCTACAGAAAACGGACACTTCAGGCTTCTGTAAGCTTTTTATAATATTTGTCAGTGTGTTTCAGTAAACTGTACGCTGACGAAAAGAAAAAAAATCCAGAAAGCACCTGTCAAAGGATATTATGATCACAAATAAATTAAATCTTTAAAAGAGCATTAATGTTTTGGAGGGTTCAAATAAATTAGGCATAAATTAGTGACAGCAACAACTGAGGCCTTTCAAGAAAATTTGCAAATAACAAATGATTAATTTTTGCATTTGCTTAATGTCTCTGGTCGTCTTTATTTATGATACCAGTTTGAACCCATCTAAAAAGCTCATTAAAAAAGACTAATTGAGAAGTACAGATATTAAATAATCATTATTTATTTATTTATTTATTTATTTGTATATAACCAATAAAACAAACTGTTTCCAAGGGCTCATATGAATGATAAAATAATCCTTTTAATAAATGATTCATAAACTGTTTTTAATTATACTGTATAGCTATATTAAAATGAGATATCACCATGAATTGCAAGGCCTTCATAAACTTTTGTCCATTGCCATCATTTACCTTTGTTCTGAACTGGATAAGATATAGTAAACAGATCCAGGTCACAGGCCTTTTTTATTTTATATTACAAATCTCAGATGTTTCAATTGATACATTCGATGTCTTAGACTTACTTTGTCCACTGACCGAATCATGTGACTGTGCGCTAAACCAAGCAAAAGGAAGAAAGGACAGTATGAGCTGAAATCACAGAGTGGATCAACTGCTAATGACGGATTGTAAATCATATCATCTCATAGGCAAGACAACACTGGTAATTAAAAACAGCCAGGCCTAAAGTATTTGCATAAAGAAACGATATCATCTTGTCTCATTAGTTAATTGTACTGGTTTGAAGAAAATGCAACATTTCAGACACATATGCCAAGCCATGAAACTGTTGGTCTGAAATTTTTGGCAAATCGGATGTTTCTGCATTTGCTATGGATTTACCTTTAACTGGAAATTAAACAGCTGCAGTGTGTTAATGTGATTGATCATTGATATTGCAGGTATTGTAGAGTGATCAATTTTATAAACATTGCTAGGTTCTGTTAGAGATAACGGTGTCTGTGTGTGTGTGTGTGTGTGTGTGTGTGTGTGTGTGTGTGTGTGTGTTCACAATTGTGATGTACAGAGCTTACATACTTGGATATAATGTTTTAATCGATTCACATAAATACAAAAAAGACTATTAGATAAGCCCCAGGAAATAAAGCTCAACATGTATTACAGACAATGTTGCTATTTATGAAACAGTGATGTGGCTTAAAATTCTTATTTTACTCTTACAGCTCTGAACTATCACAGTGGTTTTCATTTCGACCTTGTTAAAACCCTACATGTCATAACGCTAACACATGAGATCAAGCGAAGTATCATTAACTGATAGGGTTCAGCACAAATCTCTCTGGAACCGGATTAGCAGGGTTCGTATTCCCCAGCTCAGAGCCGCCACAATAGCCTGTTTTGACGGTCCTTTCGCCCCTTAAACAACCCATAAAAACCCCAGGAGTCACCATGGGAGGTAGAACAGACATACCGAAAAAACCCAACCCGCGAAAAAAAAAAAAAAAAAAAAAAACACAATTTAAAACGCTGTTTCACTTAGAAAAAAAAAATGTAACTGGTTTGTTAAACGGAGAAGCGAGCCCTCCGCGCCGGGCCGCCCGCGGCACGCCTGTCAGCCGCCACGGGACTCCGGCCTGCCACGTGCTCGGGAGCACCAAATCCTAACACACTCCTGTGTCCACAGGCCTTCTGTCTGTCTCTGCGGTTTTAATAAAAAGCGAAACCAACAGTTTATCCTCTAACAGCGGGGCCGGGAGCATGCTCCGAGGGGGTGCATTGTCTGGCATTACCAAGACAATACAGCCATATGGAGGACAGAAGGATCCCCCGCTCGCCTTTTCAAAGAAGAGGGAACACCAAATCCAGATATGCATGACAGCGGTCACTCTGAGGTTACAGTTTTTAACATAACAACTGATGAAAAAAGGGGGAGTCATTTTATTCCCATTAAGGCCTATTATTCCGGGGGTCACAAATTCATTGGGCCTCACAATATGACTGGGGATCAACAGACTGGCCCAGGCAGCGTGGATTACAATGGCAGCCGAATCATGTTCATTGATTTAAATCCCATCTGAGGAAATTGCCACGTTGACTTTCATTTATCTCGACGGACACTGAAGTGACAGGTAGCGCCGGCACTTAGGAGCACATTTGTGAGCTGCAAGTTGGCGGTGTCTCCACACGAGCCTCTGCCTGGCCCATCAGTTCGGTAGATAAACAGGCCGGCTTACAAGAAAAACAGCAGCGCACGAAAAATCAAAAGGAATGTTATTTAACTGCTTTCTGATAAATCATGAAAAGATTACATGCAAATTACCAAAAAAAAAAAAAAAAAAAAATAGAAAGAAAAATTAACTTCCGTACAATGACTACTACTTAGTAAGAAGCCATTCACATAATGGGTAGCTCAGCAGTATGTCAGCATTAGAACCCTAAAATGTAATGGCTTTTCCCCCCCTAAAGCTACTCTCTAGAACCATAGTGTATAATAATAGGATTTAAATTAGTTTGCAGTTCTTGTGATAAAATTATTAAACATATGGTATTTCAGAAGAGGACAGAAGTATTTATTTATTTATTGAACCACACAAGACACCTCCATCTGTTCGGATACAAGTGAAATAAAGAATCTGACGCAATTTCCTTATAGTTAAAAATGTGTGCTCTGGCACTGATTATGTTGCAAAGCTAATAAAAATAAAATAAAAAAAGATTAAAGGAATTATAACGGCCAAATTGAGTCAAAATGCCAAAATGTGGTTTCAAGCTTTTTTAAATATAAAACCGATATAAAACTTTGACACATTTGTATATCGTTTTGGATCGTTCTGCAAAATGACAAAAATGTAAACGCAAAACCGAACCGCTTATTTTGGCAAAATGAACGTAGAGATGCTGAACAAAGACTGTCATCTAAAGAGCCACGTGACTCCCCCACGTGAAACAGGACCCAGGGATCCCGTCCTAACAAAAGGATCACTCAGATCAATTTTCCTTTAAAGAACAAGTATTAGCTCTTTGAACTAAAATTATCTGTAAAAAAAACATATGCTCCAAACAATATATAAAGCTACAACATTAATAAAACAAATAGGCAAAATATAATATATTTTTAAAACATGCAAAACCTATGCGTGGCCTAAACCTAAGATTGATGTATATTTTAAGAGATTGTTGTTGTCATTGTTCCCTTATGTCATTAAGCTGGCTAAGTGACAAGCCAGGAAACCGGAGTGGTTGGAACAGCCTTGGACTCAGTTTAGGATTTGCCAGTCTGAATCTGGTACACCAAGGATTCGTTCTGTTTACCAAGGATGGCATTTTCACACACAGTCAACAAAGCAAGCAAAGATTCATATGGCAAAGCGTCGGTTGAGCTACAGCAATTCATTATCTGTGGTTGATCTGATTCAAACAAACCACAACATGGAGATTCATTTTGTGAGGGATACTTTTCATCTCCAGCTCCAAAAAACACAACTTGTGTGCATATTCTGAATCCGGTTGTTCAGGAAATTAAATATTACGTCATTTCTTTTATATTGACCACAGAATGTTGTGTGTGTATGTATATATAGATACATACACACACAATGTATCTATATATATATATATATATATATATATATATATACTTAAATTGGTTTTTAGTTCATTCAGCTTTATAAATTACTAAAACCAAATGCGCAGCCAACTGGGCAAAGGTTTTTATCTACTTTTTACAAGACATAGGCTGGGATAACACCAAACCTTTGACAACTCTCTAACCACATTTAATAAAATAGGATTTGGCAGTGTTTTCCTTTCTTTGTGAGTATTTTATTGCTTTCACTCATTAAGAGAAAAATCTCTTAGATTCAGTTATGTTAAAGTTTTTTTTCTCTCCCAGCCATAGTCAGACAATAATGGGACATCACTAAGAATTGCATTAGAGATTTAGGAGTGGATTATAGCATATTAAAAAGGATCAACAATAATTCAGAGTATGTTTCTTTTTTTAAAAACATTATTTGATTGATTGAATGCTGTCAATTTATGTGATAATCTTCAGCAAAACCCTGAACCAATAAAACTGACCCTTCCAATTAGATGACTTCATTCATCAGAATGTAGAGATTACAATTAAGGAAATAGGAAAATAACATTTAAACGAAACTGCAGCTGCAGGACTGGGCCTTTTTCAGTTCAAAACTTGACGATTTTTGCTCAGGCCTATACTATAAGTGGCTCAGAAACGTGAAATTAAATGTGTAGTTTAAAGAAAATACGCTTTAACGTTAAATATGAAAAGTTTATACATTTTATAGGGAGGACTGAAACCATCGGTAAATACAATCCTTAACTGATTCTTTCAAATGTGCCAAATTACAATATGTAAGCATTAAATTCGACACGGATTTAAATAACCTTCAAAAGTGCCTGCTGTGTGAAGTATCTAGTTAATTAGTGATGCATTACACCTTCGACATAAAGGTCAGCTTTATGCTATTACCATAAATAGCCAATACCAGATAAAAAATATATATAGCCTCTATTGAATAAAATTATGTATATATATGATTAATTTGAATTAACCACAAAAATATGTTCATTCCTGGAGTCAGTTATCAGAGTTACAGAACATCTGTTCTTGTGAGGCTGACTGTGGAAGAACATGTTAAATAGGATTGATTTTAGGTAACGACTCATAATGATGTTCAAATGCACTGAGTATATTGCTTTATACTGCTTTATAAAAGAATGCAATGTTAAGGAGAGTCACTACAAACATCTTTTTACTATGTGAAATCCTTGTGCTGCTCTCAAAATCTGAAGGCGAGAATTGACCAACCACTATGTATGTGCTCAACACGTACGCAAAGGGGTAATCAGAGACAGAGAACCAAAATGACCTATTAACATATAAGGTCAACAGATGTGAAAAAGTTACATATACATTTGCGTAACATTACCAACAGTTTAGATAGCAGCATCATATCTTTTACAAATTATGTCATTAAATGGGCATTCTCTTCGCCAATACACTCGTTTCAAAACGTGAAACTCTTGCTGGGAGAGTGATCGACCCTTGTTAATTTTGAGTGCAGCTTTGCCTTAGGGGCCTTCATAAACTTGCCATTTTACAGTTGAATGGGGGAAAACTGGAGGATAACATACTACGCCATTCTGGCTAAAAATCGTGTTTAATCTTCAGACCATGCATTTTGCTGTTATCATGCTGGAAGGATTGTTTTTAGAAAGACATTTTTAGCAAAGACTTAAACCCCAAAGAACATTTAGGGTGTGATCTCAAGAAAATGTGATCCAAAAACTGTGAATGAGCAAGATAAATGTTCAATAATTCCACCTGAGCACCGTGTGAATCAAATAAATGGATTGATTGTTTAATCTTTTAGATAATATGCAATTGTTTGTATCGATTTAGTCGTGGTGTTATTTGTGAAACATGAGATTTCCCTGTGATGTGCAAAATGACGGGCTCGTTTTTTGTAATTTGAAGATGAAGATGAAGCAGGTGATGTTACTGAGAAAACTTGTGGATCGTAAAGTGAGTCATGAAACAAACCTACAACAGATAAATGTCACAGAAAGAAAATTAACTTTATTCTCGTTTATTGCACAACTTTTCACCCAAAATGAAATTATTTTGAAGTATAGTTCAAATCAAATGATATATAACTAAGGTGAAAGCCATCAATAATATAAAACGGATCAAAAATAATGACGAGAAAAAGGTGTGTAACCGAAAGGATTTAATTAATACTTTCAATGTTGTCAATAATCATTGGTCCATTTGTATATAATAGACTAGTCCAATGATCTTCCTCATGATGGCTTAAGGACACTAAAGGGACACCTAAAGAACAGCAAAGCCTATTGATCCATAAGATAAATGCTCTTTAGTATGTTAATAGCCTAATTTGCTCTAATGATTTTCGACGTTTTTCAGCATTGGACAGGGTCAAATATACTTAACAGTTGAAGTCAAAGCTGAAGCAGAGAAACCAAATGTCTTCTTCATTTATAGGAACAAAACATTATAATAAATCTTTTTAGTTTTATTTAATAATTGATTTTCAGGTGCTACCAGCAGTTTCATTTTGCTTCATCCGATTCCCTAACTAAGTGACCAATTTTAGACCATTGTTGAAATTGTTGAAATATATGAAATTTTATGTGTTTAAGGAATATTCTTTACAGAAACAACAGAATTGGGTATGCTAGTTAGCCAAATGAACATCGGTCGCTGTTTAGCTACCTGGCAACATCATTTATAAACTTTAAATAGACCAGGGGCCAGATTCAATCAAAGCCATCTCGACACGATAGACGTCCCGAAGAGTTTCCCAGGATAAAAACAAAAGAAAATTGCAGCACTAAATAACGCAGGACCAAATCAGTCCAGTTTCGCCCTTCAAAAAGGCTTATTGCATTTGGGAGAGACTGGGGACTTTTATTGCCCAACCAAATCTCTAGTTTTTAATCTCTTATTTTCATCTTTCTCTTTTATTGCAACTGAGAAGCATTTGTTAAGCCATCGCAGTTTTAAGAATTAATTTAAGCAAAACAAGCAAATAAAATCCATGCAAATAAGCTCCTAAACACCTCAAGGTGACTCGTTGGCCATATATTTTGAAAATCTACCTGCAAAATGTCAAAATAGTACTGAACCGTCAGGTTTTCATGGCTGCTTTTGGTGTTTGTGTGGTTTTTCATTTATTTTTTCTAGCTTTTGATGGTCAAACCTAGCAATGTTTGGTTTGGCTGTAATCATTATTTTGTGCTGATTTTTGTGGTATTAGGGACTCGTGGAGGCAAGAGCATGCAAGGGTGTCTTCTTGCTCTTCTTGCCATTTTTGGCAATAAACTGCAGGGTATTGTTTTGCAAACATTTTTTAAATGACTACAGACGGTAAGGATAACTATTGTCAATAATACAATTATTACTTACTTGCCAGCGACAGAAATGCAAACACAGATAATAGAATTTCATAGCTATTCTCATTTCATTATTGTTATTCCGTTTAACATTCAGGAACGTAAGCTGTAATTGGTTGTCAGCTTCTGTCTTGAGCCTTCCTACGTTCAAAATGAGCGAAACCTGTGACCGCCCCTATCACGGACTGAAAAAAGTTTTTATCGCAATTGTATGAATAACTTGTGATTAAAAAATAGCAATTTTTACTGCAAATTTCACAGTCACGAGTGCAATTGACTTAATCTGGCCCCTTTTAACATTTCACCTAGTTTCTTCACAGAGCTCATACTATAATGCTAGTCTTCATGGTTTGGGCTTGTCTTACTTTGGGCTTTGTCTTACTGCTTGTTTCACTTAACAGTTTTTTCACCTGGCAGGTGAGCTCCTGTCAACTTCTCCTATATCGACAGGCTGTAAATACGTTCATTTTAGCTAGCTCAATATCTATAGTTTTAAATATACTACTGTGTTTTCATTATGCTAAAACATATAATTTAAGTTTGTTTAACTATGTGTTCGTTTTACAGTTTTTCCCAAAGGGAAAATTTTTTGTTGTTTTCCAACCAACTCATGGCATGATATTTGCCTTCAAAGGCTTGTGTTTAGTTTGACATCACTTTGGTGGTTTCAACCATAAATTGCATCACCCTTTTGAGTGGCCAGACACCTCTTTAAAATTCTCAACACCTACAGACTCACATCCCCAGTTGACAAACAGCTGAGGAGTAACCCGAGTCTGTGTTCTCTTTACTGGCAATTTTTATATTTTATCATTGAAGTCAATGAGCCAATCTGCAATTTGCACTATGGAGAGCGGGATGAGTGTATTCAGAACCCGGTCACACACCCAATCTCCTACTAAAGAGCAGTGATAATGTAATAATGCTGGTCTGATGTGCGGGCAGTAATGGTGCTGAACATCTCACATTCGTCTAACCGTACCTGATCATTGCTTTAACAGAATAATACATTACCCCTGAAAATAGCTGTAAACCTGAAACTTTATCTTCAGAATGCCCACTCCTTTGCCTATGAGGCATTGCGGATTCTCTGTGACGGGAAAAAACAACTGCGAGCGGAAATATAAAAAAGATTTAAATCTTTTATCTTCCATTGACAATGGTACACTGCACTAAGATGCCTGCATTAACGCCTGGGTATGTGTGTAATGATCTTCTGAAAATGCGTCGTGGGACAAAATATAACACATTTCTCTCGTGTCTCGTACCCCTACAAAGTCGAATTGTGTTTGGGGTGATATAAATCAAGACAAAACACTGAAATACCTGGCAAACATTGTTGTAGGAATTGCCAGAACTGTCAGCATTTCCTGTTTCAATTTCTGTTGTTTCATAAAATGTTTTTGCAGCAAACGTAGCAACATTTATCTGCCATCAGGTCCATTTTTATTTTAGCTAGCTAAAACATTAGATAGCAAATGAGCGTTACAAAGCATTCACGGGTGTCACTATGATGTTACTATTGTGTCTTCGTAACATCTTAAATGTATCCTCTGCCATATTGGAAATTGCAATTTGTCATGTCACAAACATGTCATTTCTTAAAGGGGAGAACACAGTCTAATTGGCTGTTGTGCAACTGCACCTTTACCACGCCTGCATGTTGATCACTGGTTTAAGCCAATCCTTGACATTTGCTTTTGTGCCATGAATATTGTCTGCTTGGCCACACCTCAACTCACCAGCACCAATCGTCTGTGTTAGGGCACAACACTATAATCTCCATAATAGAGCCCGGCATCTAGCCCAACTTTGAAAAATGGACTTCAGAGAGATTATACTGGCGTTGCAGGAAGTCTAATCGTCCGTTATTATTAATATATGTGCCTGCCAAACGCACATGCACACATGAAGAGGCAGGTACACAGTTTCACACATGGAACGCATATTTTACACATGGAGCTGCTGTCAAAACAGCTTGGCGTGCACTGGCATCTGATTTTGCGTTGTATCTACAAACACATCCATAAGAGTTACCAACAAACAGGCTGAATTAATTGTGGCTGAAAGGATAGTTAAAGTAAATCTTCATAGGCATTTCCACAAACAGCCTAGATTAGCAGTAGACTGACCAACCAACTTTGTCTGGTTTATTTGGATGTTGTCCAGTCAAAAAAAATTAATGTACAGCGTATTTAAAGAGATTTAACAATAAAACTATGTAGCAGGTTCAGGTTCAGTGTTTTGGAGTAAAAAGGTGTGTTTATTAAGACAAAATTGAATGTGTTCTGCAGACAATCCTCATTCTGTATACCGTGTAAAATGAAGGGGTCCCAACCCCTGATAACAGATTGATAGATATCTATGAAAAAGAGAAGCACCTCTGGTTCATTTACCCATTAATCACAGGGGTATTCTAAAAAGGTTCCTGAAGGTCAGAGAAGCTCACAGTTTGCGTTCCACCTACAACCTAAATTGCATAAATGATCTAATTGATATCTTAATAGAGCTCATTTAACATCCTCTCCATTCATTTCAGAATTGAATGGCTGGTGCAGCGAATTTATTTGATTTGAAAATTATGCAGTGTCACTATTATCTTCTTCATATAATTGGAGAAGCAATAGTTGTTTGAGTAATACTAGTGTCATCATTATTACAGTTGCAGGTATTGTAAGTACTGATACAAAGGTGGTTATAATATATAATATACATTTTGAGGAAAACGTAATTGGATGTAAAAACTCTATCTACAACTATAGGCCTTTATTTATTATTTTTTTGTGTATTGTCTTCTGTACCTTGTGGAGTGGACAGTAGTTCCTGTGGAAGCATGCGGAGTAAAGTGCAGAGAGTGCTGGCAGTGAACACAGACAAGGCCCCAGAAGGTGACATCCGCTATTAACCTTATATCAGACCGTTTTGTAAATCAATGTCACTCATATTTAATAACAAGTGTAATCAAAGGAATTATGCAAATTTAATTTGATGCTTCTTGCATTATGCAAATCTTGGCCAAATGTAATGAATCCTGACACATGCCCAGCCCCTGTATAGAGCTCGGGTGTTTTTCTCTCCCGTGCATGGCAGTTTGCTGACAGTATACTCTTTATTTAAAGGTAGAAGGGAAACAAGACAGAAGGAGCGGGATTTTAAAAAAACAACATAAAAGCCTAAAAGTGTCGATGATAGCATCATTTCGGATAGGAGGCAGTGTTCCGTGAATTGTTTCCAAAGGTAATATTAGCGAGAGGCTACGCAGCTCTGAGTTTAACCCTTTGTCTTACAGATGCTGTGAACAGGCGTTAATAACCAGAGGGCTTCGGCCCGCATGGGGAACACAGTGGACTGCCTCGGCATAACCAAATGTTACAGAATAAAACAGCGTGTCGTTTTGCCATTTGACTTGGTGAAATAAGATTAGATTAAATTCATTCCTAAGTGGAGGAAATTGCAGGCCTTCCCTGGCTGTCTCCCCAACCCCCCCAAAGCCGAGGAGTATTCAGGCATGAAAGCTGACATACTTATGGTTTGACCTGATCGCCAGTGCTACCGTGGGTGGGAGGAGAGGCCATGTATTTATCTTTTTTTTCCTTCAAAGAAAGGAATTACAAATACAGACACAAAGGGCTGCTAATTATATATAATTTAAAGCAGGGTTAGGCACAAAGTGTATAATTGTAAATTAATTGTTATTTGAATAAGAACAGCAAAATATACACATAGTTGGTGCACAGATTTTTTCACAGCCATATGCAAACAGACAAATTAAAAACTAGTGTCACTTAAGCCCTGGCCACATAGCCCTAAGGTGATCAATAGCGACGCAATTTTTCAGATGCATCTGGGAGTGTGTTCTGCTTTGCGATTTTGACATGATAGAGCGATCGGTACGCAAAGTTTCAACATGTCGAATTGCAACTGGCCTTGTCCATCTACAGCCAATGATTCACGTCGATAGGTCATGTGACATGTAACAAAGTACACAGAGGAAAGTGTTTTTTTTTGGATTCTCCTAGGAAGATAAGCCTACAAAAACACAAAAAACACAAAACAAACACAGAACGTAGACTGCCTGCCACCTCGTAATTTGAAATAACCCCAACTAAAATAAACCAAGCTAACTAAACTCTCCCTGTAATCAACGAAGGAAATCCAACTAAACATACAAAGCGTCCTCAGGCTAGCAGTTACGTCGAGAGAGACGGCTGGTTCCAAGGCGACCAGAATCGTCGTACTTCCTCATGCTCCCTCTGTGTGGTAGAATGCATTAGCACAATTGACGATTTCACAGTGGGGAAAACATTTTTTCAAAGCTTGTAGGTTTTCTTGCTTGAATTAAATAAAAATGTTACTTGGTCTGTCTGACAGGCACGTGTATTCTTTTTGGTAAACCCTAATATTTTAACTTCTGCTGTATAAATGACCCTGGATGAGGGGATCCGCTAAACAAAAACATAAAAAGAAATAGAAAAAGAGCCTTACACCGATGAGTGAGAATTATGAAGGAGCAAGCAAGCTATGGCTAGACAAATTTTTTATGCTAGCTAAAATAGTTAATCTTTGCTGGGTAGTTAATTTGGTAACGGGCGTTGTGTCAAATGAAACGGAATCAAATATGGATATATTTGTGCAGCGCTCACCGAAAATTAATCCATCGAGCTCCCACGCCACTTTCCTTTTTGATAGTGCTATGTCAGTGATTGAGCAAAACCATGTACGTGGTTACTTGTGATAAAATCAACATATTTTTGAATTGCCGAGTTCTCTGTGGTGCGTTTAAATTCTTAATCCTTTCTGGCGCTTTCAACACTCGATTAAGAAATGACTAAAAGGCCCTCCGTCATTTCCTAACTCCACAACAAAAAAAGTGTCCTTCTCTCCCAGAGGAGACGCATCAAGAGGTGGGGAGGTTAGTTAGTCTTCATGGCTATCTAGACCTTGGCCGGTGAAAGGCTGCCAGAATCAATGCTAATTATGCTGCCATCTGCGAGGTGGCAGTGTCATGTAGACACCTGTTCATTAAAGCAAGTCATAAAAACCCTCGATTCGTGTGCAGTCAAAGGGAAAAGTGGTCACCCTCAAAAAAAAAAGTATTATTATTATCATTTATGTATTTTAAAAACATTTTTAATGAGATTAATGCGAGTCATGAGGTCGCAGGCCCCGCTAAACATCAAACAGTGTAACGTTAAGTCTCTTAAACTGCCTGTAGACCAGTACCTCAAGGAATAGTCAGTATGAACTACAACTCATCCTCCGAGGCTAGGGGGCCTTCAATAGCCAGGGATCTTTATTCTCCTGGCAGGTCAACTAAGGAATTTGATTAATGCCCTCTCTCCCTGTTGTCCACTTTCAAACAATTTATCACGTAAAAAGGAATCATTTCCCCCCCGTGATTAATATTCGGTAGTATCTTTACAACTTTAGAGGCCAATCAGGCCAGCAACATTAGAAAAGAATATTGCAAAAGGAAGCCAATAAAACGTGTTTGGGTGTTTGCTCACTGAGGCCAGCACTGTCAATTCACTGCCTCTTAGAAGAGAGCTGCCATTAAAGGGACATGAGAAACAAATGAGGCCAATTTCTCCACCAGCGTCCCATCTAATATGTCAATAAAGGCCCAGCGACCACAGGATGCTCAGAAATAGATTTTTTCTCACCGTCAGACAACCAGCAGAATATATCTAACTTTTCTTCCAATCGTTAAATCAGTCAGACAAAACTGATGGACTAGCATTAAGTAGCAAATACATATCTGAGGTCAGAGAAGGATGCAAAACACTTAAACACAGAAATGCTTATGGTAATACCATGTAAGAATGATTTCAGCAATAAGAAATGTACGTTGTTATTGTTCAGAGGATCTGTTTCTACTATGTAGTTTTTAGACCTACTTATAATTTGCTGTTTAAAAGTCCAAACGCAATTTCACTGTGATACATAGTTGGATTTGAGATTATTTACAAAACAAACCATTTTACACCCTCAAGTTTATGATGGGAATGATTTGTAGCAAGTAGCATGTACATAGAAATAGCATTGTATGTCCCACACCAACACAGCCTCAGTGACAAACTCTTCTCAAACATTAACAAGTTCTCAAGAGACACAGTGTGAACTTTTCCACTTTTTTAGCAAAAAAAAAAAAAGTTTGCATTGTTTTTTGCATTTACACTACATCGGACATGCCTTTCTAAACATGAAACTCATGAATGTCAATTCACTCTGAGAGGTCAAATGAAATGTGCAAAAGTCACTGTCCTCATTAACAATGAAGCATTGTCATTAAAGTATTACTTCTGCTACAGTAGATAAATACTCAGTATGCAGTTTGTAAAGTCAAATGTTTTTTTTCTACGATAAACATCATTGGCATGTGTTTTTCGGGTATACCACATTGGGGACAAGAAACGGTAGCATATGTTCAGGTAGATTGAGTCCTCAGGCTTCAATCTGCCTATTTCCCCTTCAGACTTAGAAGATAAATTGTGGAGGCTATTTTTCCATTATGTTAATCAAAACACTTGCCATATGTATTAGTAATAATAGACTGGTTACAAAAGACATCCTATTGACAAAGTTATATTACGAAACACAATCCTTATCAGTGTTTGGTCTGCATCAGAAGGAGAATCAAAAATTATTTGACAGCTGTTTTAAGCTTAGGACTTTTTTATTTTATTTATAAACTTTGTTGTTCAATGACACAGTAATTGCTTTCCTAATATACTACGGAGGAAATATGAGAATGACGATGTAATTCCAAAAGATTGGCTTATGGGGAAATGGCGAGGAAAGGAAAAAGAAGTGGAATGGCATTCAAAGTCACTGTGAAGTGCCACAGAGTAGTAAATCCTGGCAGTTTAAATGAAACTGCACATAAACAGTCCACTGGAAGTTTCCATTTGCCTATGGGGACCTTTATGTGTCAAGACTTTTAGTGGCATTCTTTGTGCTCCGAGTGAACCATTAGGCCAAACAAACAAAGCGCAGAGCTTTCTCGGTGACACTCAGGTATACCCCCTCCTCCCCACTCAGCTGCCCCCTACGCTACCCTGAGAGACACTTGAGGGGTTCAGGTAGCAGGTTAAATTGCCCAGTGCCTCTAACAACCTCTGCCCTGTCCCTGACTGGAGCCAGACATAGGACCAGAGTAGGATGTTAGTTTTAAGGGAGTAGCCATTGTTAAAGCCTTTAGCGCCACAATTAGCAGCAGAGTGCTAAAAGAACAGGTGCTAAAGCCGCACTGCTGGTCTGGGCGCAGGAGACAGGCCATAAACCCTGCTCCACTCACTGCATCCTGACCACTGGACGCGGCTGGCTCCTCTCTGGCTGCATTGCCGCCAAACCCGGCCCAGGGCTTACACACAATGGCCCCGGCTACGCCGGTTTTCCTCAGGTACATGTCAAACGATGATAAACACCGTAATCATAATGTGTGGAGCCTCTAATGGAAATTCCCCCGTCTCAACTTTGTCGTTGTATAACCATATTACTTCTCATTTCTCATTTTACAGTTCCTACTCAATCTATAGAACAAGTACAACAGAATCTCTGTTAAATGTATGTATTCAGTCATTCATTCATTCATTCATCCATCCATCCATCCATCCATCCATCCATCCATCCATCCACCCCTTTCCCATAACCACTGCAGTTAAATATATTTTTTAAAGAATGCTGGTTTTAAAAAAGGCCCAGTACATTATGAACAACACATTTGGGTAGGAGGAAACACTGGTTGATTAAATTAAGCCCATTTTTAGGTCAATGTACCACTTTAATCAGCTGTCCGTTTTGATCACTGAATGGAGCGGCGCACCTTGAACCTCGGTCTTTGTAATTGGTACTTACATTTGATTCTGTCACCACTAATATGAGCGCGGCGTAATGTTTTGAACCTTCCGACACAGATTGCGCAAGCAACGCTACGCATGTTTAAAAGTCATTTCCATAAGTAAGTGTGATTTCTGTACAGTTTGCTCCTGTTTAATGAAGTGAAGTCTTGTTTTCATTGTCACCAATTTCACACGGAAACTCGTTCAGGCGTCCGCGTCAGAATTAAAACGGATCAAAATTAAAACCCTGCTACTTTTTGTTCTGTTTGTTTGTTTACTGAACACTGTAGCATCAGACATAAACCTTGCCTTTTAAAGCTTGTGGTGTCACCGATCGCTTTCAAGAAGGTGCTTTTTTCATCCTTATTACTTGAGACTATTCAAATGACCATAAAAAACCCCAAAAATCTGTACGTTATAAAAGAGAGAAAATGACTAACATTTATTTATTCTCGCTGTTCTCTTGTCTTGTTGGTGTCATTAGAGCAGCTCGCTGCGTCCCATTCTCTCCCATTATCTCGGCTATCAGCGCAACCCAGCAAGATTCCAGCAGGGCTATAAATACTTCCCCGGACCCCATACGGCTTCCACATCATCTCCTAGCCACCACTTAATGATAGGAGAAAATCTAATGTGTTTTCACTCTTTCCTTTTTTTAACTTTTTTTTTACGGTCAGGATTTTTTTTACACCCGCGCGGGGGGGGGGGGGGGGGGGGGGGGGGGGGGGGGGGGGGGGGGGGGGGG
>JAOYSI010000014.1:1980731-1997044 GCA_025775065.1 Hiodon alosoides | reverse complement strand
CCCTCTCGTTAGATGCCCTCTCGTTAGATGCCCTCTCGTTAGATGCCCCCCACTGACTTGGGTAGGGCTGTCATTGCCCCACACTATGCCCCTATCTACGGTTAGTCTCCGCTCTACACCCCCGACTACAGCAAGCACAGTCATTCCAATGTCGTTTTTATTCATTATTTATAATAAAATAACAGGAAACATAATTTCTGAAGATTTTGTTCTCTGGTCTGGATGTGTGAAGTTGTCTTTACGGTCAGAACAGCAGTTGGAGACAAAGCCCCCAGAAGGCCTTGCAAAACAGGAGGCCTGAACCGTTTATCCCACGCCTCTGTCAAGCGCATAGGGCAAAACACTTTTTGTTTCATCGTCTGTACATTTCACATGATTCTGTTTAAGATCTGAAGCATTATACAGTGATAGCAGTAATTGTCGGCCTATGATTTTGTTGGGCTATGATTTTGATGACAAAAAATTGCAAACGCTTTGACCAACGGGTACCAGTTGTGATATCTGACATTGGCCGGCGTACTCAGTTTGTAAGTTAGAGGAAGTTGACAGGTGGCATGGAAACAACGATTTAAAACCAATCGGTAATGGACTGCGACGTCATCGCAAGAATCTTGATACTGTGTTTGCAAAACATCGTTACATGTTGTGTTGAGGAAAAATACCATAACCATAATCCTTTTGCAGAGTTGTTGTGGTGAACATGGAGCAAGGCACGAGTTTTTTAATGTTTTTTTTTTTTTTTAATAATGCCCACTTGAGGTATGATGTGTGATATTAATTACACTTTCATCTGTGTGAACGAAATCATTTGATTTAACGTCTTCCACACACACTGTGGTCAGTAGGAATGTAGCAATAATCCCCCACACAATGGCAGCTAAGGATCTTGACAAGAAACATCAGAGAATTGTTTTAATATGTCGCCTAGAGGTACCTGGATTAGGATCGGTTTAAATTTAACCCAGTATTAGAAAATCAAAATGAATAACAGAGCAGCAAGTCAACTGTATCAGCCATTTTCGACGTTCAAACAATTCAATGTACAAATGAGTATTTACAACTTTTTTTTTATCCGTCTTGGGTATATTTTCAGGAAATAATTATGGATTTTACGGGCTTCAAAATCGAAAATAATATTAATTGGTGATTTGTGACGTGAGCAGTACTGTGAACACGTGTGTACTACTACGGTTGCGTTTTCATACCCCTGCGGTGACACTATTACGCACATGTTGTTTTAAACTGCAGCGCCAGGCGGCTCTCTCTTTTGCTGCAAGGGAGAAAAATCCAGGGTTGGTTATTCGCTGTCAGAAATAGACTAGGCGACAGAAAAACAAAAAAATTGTGGCTTTAAGACGCAGAACAGGACAGTAAACCAGAGATCTGTCTTATTTCTACCACAGTTCACGGACTCGCCAGTCTTTAGCAGTGGACGTTTTCTGAGCAAAACACGGTAAGGGATTGAGCATTTATGGTGGAATATACCCATTTCGGCTACGAAACGTTAATTATTCGGATATTTTTCACCCGTATTGGACTACGAAAAGACCGGGGTTCTCAATAATTACGTTCCATCACACACAGGTAAGATAGACGGCTGCCGTGTTACTAGCCTACGAGTGGTGTCAAAAGATAAGTGTAACTACTAAAACGTGGATTAATTTAATTTTGTCTGTCGATTATATTCAAACGTTCTTTATGTCGTTACAATCGCTCATAATTGCTGTGGCACGTTAGGGTAATGCAGAAGCCACGATTTCAACCTCGATCTGACAGCCACTGCAAATGTGGGTTAGTGGAGCAGGGTCGTACCTTTCATCTGACATACCTAGATATCGTTTTCGTGTTTGTATCTTGACGTCGAAGCTTAAAGTGTTGCCATGTGTTTTTGATGTGGCAGCTGAAAAATGCATGGCAAATTATCATAGTTATCGGCACTAATTCGCCCAAAATTAGTGTTTAGCTCGATTCTATTAAATAAACAGTGCACAGCGTGAGGTTTTTGAAGTAACGTTGGGGCAGAGGCACTATTTGTCTCAACTAGCTAATCGTTAATGTCGTTACATATTTCTTTTCTTTTTTAATGTAGGCTAGCCTACAGATGGAGAATGTATTCATTTACGGGCAGTGCGTTTGACTGACTACGGCGCACTCTGATAGAATGCGGAACAGTACACTTTTGACAGCTAAAAGTTTACGATATACTACTTATCGTTACGTCGGTTCAACGCAACGTCAAGAAATGGTTGCCTAATTGAAAACGTTTGACAATTATTAAAAGTTGATTTTGGCTAAATAATTTAATAAGAAGTTATCATGCAGTCTGCGTTGGGTAAAGCCAACTCCCATTTGACTATACACGACTTTCGGTTGCTTTTCCACACGAATTATGAGGGCAAAAAAATTGCGGTTAAGTGGATGCTTAACACGAAATTGTTTAAGTTCGGTTTTGCCGGACGTAGTTATTTGAGACGATCCCGCCAGAAGAACTTGCGACGTTTTGCCGCTTGTCAGTTCATTCAACGTTGAGAACTAAGCTTTAGGCGTTGCTACAACTCACAGACATTAGACGATAAATTATTTATCGTGCTCTCAGCTGCAGGAAACTATCAATTTTTTTTTTACCTTGGGATTCCTCAATAGCTTCGGTATGTCTGAGGGACCGGTCCGCCTGCATTCACTGCACACAGATGTCAACACGGTTTTATTTATTTATTAAAGACGGGCGTTTAAAGTGGTTTTGTTAAGTGTAAATAACGCATGTGGCCGTCTTGGTCTTTAGTGGGCCACTTGAGAGTGAAAAGGTGTAAACGTCGCGTGCATGCACATAACTGTGGCATTCTTGTGACGTATTTCTTCCTCGGGACTTCCTTTTTTTTTTTTTGACGTTCCTCTAAAACATGTTAGAAATATAATTAAAGTGTTTACTGACAATGCTTTTAGATGGAAATGGAGAACACCACTTGGAGGGGGTGGAGATAATCTTAAATTATGTGAGAAAGTTTATGCGAACCTCTGCTCCACCCGCTATATTTTTCGCCCATCATTCTGCATCATTTTTTTATAGTAGATGTTTTTGTTAATTAGACGCTATTACAGCATATGCTGATCTCTACTCCACACTGTGTTGCAATGTGTTAGACTGTGACACCACAGGAATGTTAACAAAGGGAGGGTTAAAGAACAGAGGAAAATAGGATTTATTTTATTATGCTCTCACGCAGCTGTAAGTGTATGTGTGTGTGTTGGTAAACTATTTTAAAATTATATTAAACATCCTAAATGATTCATGTCATTTATCCAGCTCAGGGTCACGGTGTGCCAGGGTAGAGGCAGGGTACTCTCAGGTTGGGGGACTGGTCCATTGGAGGGCAGGAGACTGAAATAAACACAGTGTCAGTGTGTCTTATATACAACCTGTTTGTTTTTGTCCTCCTCTTTAGAGGCAATTGTATACGTTGCATGAAAAGCTATTTTCTAACAACCGACAGTAAAAATCTTGTAAAATCTGTGGGTGCTCCACGCCCAGACGGCCTCAGTACGAACATCTCTCTGGTTTGAAAAGTAAAAGGCGCGGGTAGCTCTCCGCATCTCTGAAAATCTGCAGCCAAGCACAACAGCCCAACCATCGCAGCGGTGGGGCTTCCTGTTCCTGGGCTGACTTCAGGAAGCGCTGGGCTTTCCATTCATGCCGGAGAGGGAATTCTGGGAACACGGGTGTGTCCCCTCAGGAAGGTGGCTCTGAGCCCGCAGTCCGTGTGTTCGCAGTTGGGGAATGTCCTCAGCTGTGTAAACGCTGTCACATGCAGCGCAGCGGGGACACCGTGGCTATTGCAGGACGCTAGCATTTTGTGAATGTGTCCTGCATAGAAGTTCACTTCATTTTGAGAGTACTTCTCACACTGTTTGAGAGTAACTTTATTGTTTTGTATTTTCTCCTGTCCTGTCCTGTTTGCGGCAGCCACTGTATGGCCAGGTTTTTTCTGCGGTGGTCGCTGCAGGACGTGAAAGAATCTTGACGGTTTGTCTGAAGGCCGTCCTAGCCGTCTGTTGTTTGTCAGTTGTATCCCAGATACTTGTGTCTGCACCCTGGTCCTCCGCCCCTCTCTCGGGTTCTGGGTGTTAACCAGTCGGTTCAGCTTCCTGGAGATCGCGCTCACACATGACCCTGCCTCACCCTTTCACAGACAATGAGCGGGAGCGCTTTTGGAGGACAAGGACGAGGTTTAGCTGAGCGAGCGGTGTGGAGGGAAGGGGTGAGAAGTCGGACAGAACAGCTGTCCTTGTGTGCACAGTGCGTGTGTGTGTGTGTGTGTGTGCACAGTGTGTGTGTGTGTGTGTGTGTGTGTGTGTCTGCGTGTCTCTGTGTGTGTTTGTCTGCGTGTCTCTGTGTTTGTGTGTGTGTGTGTATGTGTGTGTGTTTGTGTTAAAAAATAATAATCTTCTCTGTAAAAAATGTTGGGATTCATTTTAATTAATCATTACATTCAGTTGATTTCAATATAAATTTACATGAAAAATGTGGTTGTCTCCGAATTGTCCAAAGATGTTCTAATATGCTGTATTGTTTCGGAAACACTTTCTTACTGGATTTGTAATTTTACCGTTTGTTAGAGGTCATCGATTTTTCCCTACGCACAGATTCCGGTATTCTGTCACGCTCCCCGTAGCGTTCCGACAAAAAATAAAAATAAAAACCCTAACCCTAAAAATAAATAAGTAAAAATTTCCAATGGAGATCTGCTGCCCGTTGCTGACGGCGTGCTGGGTGGAGACCTGCGGTTGATAGGGAGTAGACACAACGCATGGCGGGCTTTTAGGGTGGGGGCGGGTAGCCTCGCCCTCAACACAGCAATGCTGTAATATTCTGTTTATTCTTTGTAGACTTTGTGTTACTCAGAAGCCGGGCCCCCCAGAGATGCATTATCTGAGTGCTGGAACAGGTGCACACTAATTTACTCCTATTGCTAAGAGAGCCCAGAGGCTCTGACAGTGAAGAAAGCAGGCAACTTCCACACAAGCGGGAAAGAACATTTAATCCTAATCGCACCAAACTGCAATATTGTTCAAAGCCCTATCGTACACAACGGCACTCACATCAGAGGGGGGCGGTCTGCGTTGCTTCCCTTCTCCGTCTTCACTCTTCTTCCCGCTATCTTCACTTTCATTTCAATCCCAACACCAGTTGCGGCATCTAAATAATAATTCTGCAAGCTCGGTTTTTTTAATGAAAGGCGGTCCCCGAACACCGTGGAACAATAATGAAACATTTCTTCGTCTCATCTCTGCAGAAGCTCCGAATGACTGTTGATCCACAACTAAGCAAGGTCACCCTTTATTACTTAGTTAATTGACAGCACAACGCAGTCTGGCTCTGAACTTCATCACCCTTGAGTACGTTTTTCAAAACTATCGCTGTTCGTTGAAACTATTTATTCAGTTGTTGTTAGTAAATTTTCAAATGTTTTCAAATGTGCGAAACCTGTCCATGGTCAGCCCTATGAATATTCTTTAAGACAATAAGGTGACCTTTCGAAAGTGTGCTGATATATTTTTTCAAAACAATGAACACAAATGTTAGTATTATAGATTAGAAAAGTGTTTCGTCACCTGGTCCTCTTGGGCTCGGACTGGAATGGACGGGTTATTTTAGGTGTGTCAGTGTAGCTGGGCCATCGTGTGTTTCTGACCTGCTGACCCCCCCCTCCTCCACACTGGCCCCCATCTCTGCTTTGGTTAGCTCACCAGAATTCGGAACCCCCCTCCCCCGTCCCAACTTCTACCTCCATTAAATTCAGCTTTTCTCTTTTTTCCGATAAATTGGAAGTCTTAAACATCTCGCTTAGCCAGGTCCTTCAGACTGTCTTCTGCCGCAGAGTTTGGCCCGAGAGTGCCGGTCAATCGAGTGCTTTTTCTCTCCAGAGGGGAAAGGAAGCCACCTGAAAATGACTGGAAAAAACCCGAACTCCGGGAGGACGTTTTGGGGGGAGAGAGAGAGAAAAAGGTGGACCCAAGGTCAGCAAAGTGCTAAACGTTGTTCCCGACTCCCTCACCGATCCCAGGGTGCTTATCTTGGAATCCCCCCCCACCCTCGACTTTACAGAATAAGAGTTGAATACTTTTAAGATAACTCGCTGAGGGCCGCCGCGCGCCTGTTAGCCTCATGAAAACACAGACGTTTGGCGGAGCGAAAGTGCACATCTCGGCTTCTTTAAGAAGAAAGATGTCCGATATTTGATCAGGAGCCTGGCCTGTGCCGGCTACGCTCAAATGCTAAGCATTGTAAAATGAGGCTGAGCGGAAAATCTCATTCCCAAAGGCTCTCGCGGTGCAGTGTAGCATCTTAGCGCAAACCAAATCAGGGTGCAGTGAGTGTCTGAACATACCTACATTTAAGTGATGTTTAGCTGCTTTGGCCATTTAGGGATTTTACTCGAAATCACCCAGAGAATACTCCCCCCCCCCCCACCACCCTCCCTTTCACCTCCATCCCTTTCCCTTTTCTCTTGGTTTGACAAAGCACAGAAGCTTGCATGAGAGAACCGTCCCCTTTCCTCCATCAGGCTAAAATCCTTTCATATTCCAACCAGCGCTGGAGATGTGAGAGAAATGGTAATTCTAGATTATCTACAACGGTTATTTTTTGACAAATGAAATTCTGCAGAAAGAATAACCTTGAATTTTTACAAAACATGAGTTTTAGATTGCCTTTCTCCCAACTGAATCTCTTGTCCTTTAAACTTAAAGCTTACGTTGGCATGAAAACATTTTTAATGTAAAAAAACAAAAAAAACAAGAGCGTCATTGGATGTTTTTTTCAGTTATTGTGAGTGACAGCTGACTATATACGTTGACTATATAGATTTTGCTTTAAATTGAGAAAATTTTATTTTAAAAAGTACTTTTAAAAGTACGACGTATCTGAATAGACCTTTTAGTGAAACTCGTCACCCTTTCCTCAAACCCTACACAGAAATTGTTTGTATAATCTGACATAAAAAAGAAAACTAGGCCTAAAAGGAAGGCCTGATACAATATAAATAAAAATAATAATAAAAATAATAAATAATAAATAAGACATGTTGGTATCTACATCGACATTTATAAACACTTTGTAGAAAACGACCCTAAATGGCAGATAAGTGGTTTGATTACTAGCTAACAGATTATATTATAATAGCCTTTTACTGCCTATTGTTACTCCGTAGACCGGGGAGGATTGTATTTCTCTAGGGTTGGGTAGCCTGCCTCGTCCTTGGCACAGAGCAGAACTAAGCGTGTTTTGATATTTCACTTCTTTAAGTTTAGGGGCTAAAGTGTTAGAGGCGCAGTCAGATTCCGTCAGACGTATGTATACTGTATATACAGTATATATATATATATATATATATATGTCAACCTGTTGATTCTGAATCGCACCTCTGCAGACACTTTGGGGCTTAATGGCAATAATGCTGGAATAAATAATTACTGCCATTTTTCTGTCACCAGACTCGTGTCCTATCCCTTCGGTGAATGGCGTTTCTCGCAGATGCAGACACTTTTTCCATACAGTAAGCATCCCATTACACGGGGCAAAACTTTGCAGCCCTGTTTGTAACTACGTCAAGTTGTGTCATTTTTTTTTTTTTTTGCCAGAAACCAAAAAACAAACAAACAATAAAAAATAAAATAAAAATCTAGGCAGCAGTTTCAGCGCTCTTTATTTGGCTTGCTGGATGCCCTGGTCTGAACACTGGTAATCAGACCCTTCTGCGTGATGATTTTCACTGGCTTTGATCTCGTGGAGTCGCCCAACTATAGCCCAAAGCTGCTTTTTTATTTTATTTCTTTATTTTGCCCCCCTCCTCTGTGTGGTCCAACATTCTTTGAACTCAATATTTCATTAAGGACCTCCCTGGAGTTTATGTAGCGCCATGTTCATCTACGGATCTAAGTAAAACAATTAAAACTAAAACGAAATCCACAAACTCTCAGAGCTCCTCTTTACTTTGCTATCCTTGCAGGCTCAAATTATTGAAATGGCTACGGAATTATTCGTAATAAATAATAAACTATGAATAAATTAAACTGAGTTCTGAACACACACACACACGCAGACACACACACACACACACACACACACACAAACAACAATATGGACATCATTGTATTGGATAATGAAACATACTGGAAAAAAGTTTATGACTAAAATATTCATGGATAGTTATATAAGATTTTTCAGCCTTTCGATCATTTGAGTGCAGCACATTGGAAATGACACAAAGAACATATGTACGCTTGACATTAATATTTGATTTAGGATCATTATTTAGTATTATTTATTTCATCCCACAGAGCATCAATGACTTTCCCCCAATGGCGAAATTTGACTCCGGCCGAGAAACCAGAACTGTGAATGACAATAACAGTTTTTCAGTTCTCTTAGAAGGCAGACGTGTAAAATTTGATTTGCGGTCCAAATTCATCTTTATCACGGATGAGCATAACTTTATGATTTCTGTTGCAGTCACAGTAACTTTTCACGTTAGTAAGGGTCGTTACGAGACAAGTTACTCAATAGTAACCCCGCTATTGTGTTTATTTGTCACACAACGCTAACAACTCTAGTTATCAAGCCGATCTGCAGTCCCTCCTCAAAACCCCCACTTCCCGTGGGTGGAGACCCGTGCAGACACAGGAAGAACGGGCGAACTTCACCTGAGCCAGCTTCGAACCCTGAGCCTGTGGCACTGTGGTCCTTTAGTTTGTGGTCCTGCTACCGCTTGCGGGAGTTTCAACTGGAGTGACCCAGAATAAGTCTGGGTACTGTAAGTATCTCGAAAACATCTACCGCACTGTGAATGCGTGCACTGACGGAATGATAGCTAAAATATAAATGAAAGACATCATAATGTTTTACATAACATATTTAGAGAAGGCCATTAATATATTATTCATGTATTTTACACTGGCTTTTAAAATTTCACATCTTAATGAATCAATGAGATCTTTGTCCCTTCTCATTAATCTTGATTTTGCATGCGCTGTGTGGAAGCGTAACAGCGTCTTCTTCTCTATGCTAACACAATTCCCACGTGTTTTGTACAGGGGTTCGGTTTAATATCCTTCCAAAGCGTTTTGAAGCACCAGTGATATTTTTCATTCCTCGCGCTTTTTATTTAGCTTTTAATAAATCTTTCCGTACATTGTGCGACGTTAACTACGCGGCAGTTTTGCTTAAAGCGAAATAGGGGTTTGATATGTCAAGTAGATTAACATTTCAAAAACATTTCCACTTTTACTCGAGATTAACATTTAAACACTTATTTAGCACGCAGTATTTACAAGCCACCAAATCCAGGCTTAACCCTGTGTTTTTAATTACTTCAGTAAAGACTCATTTGAATGAAGAGCCAAATACCTTTTGATATATTAACAGTAATAAGGGCTTTCAATGGCTTGGCCCTGTGTATCATGTGCAGTTACGGCTGAATGGGTTCAGACCATTGAGAAAAGAAAAACAAGATTATCGTTTTCCCTTTAAAAACGAATTTCTTTAATTGGTTAATTTGGCTGCCGGTTGTGATGCATTTTAAAACCCAAGCAGTGCAGGAATGGATGAATCTACATCTGGTATAATATACAAATGAGTTCACGTTAATAGTCATTTATTCTATAAAGTTAAACCATATTTGTTTCCAAGTCTCCCTGAAAATTATGTTAATTTTTTAGGGGTAAAATATATACAAGTTAGAAGTGAAAAAAAAACAAAACACTACAGTGAAATTCACCTAGTCATTTTCTGAATATCAGTTAATCAGCTTTGGAGTCTCCTGTTGTGCAACACATTGATTATGAATTATCAAAAAAACAAAGCACAGAGAACCCCGGAGGGCTTCTAAAAAAAGAAACAGTTGTGAAGTTTGTGATTACCAGACAGAGGCTTGAAAACCGCCGCGATGAGCAGCCGTTTTCAAAGTCAACGGGACGAACAAACGCAGACTGGGGGGGTCTGAAATTCAGCTCGGTCCCACTTTGTGGATTTCGCTTGAACTCACAGAGAGGCCGGTTCATTTGTGTTTCTTTTGAAAGCGAACCTTTTACTTGACATGTTGCGCATTTCATTTTTAATCTTGTATCTCCTGTAGCTGTGCTGCTGAACTGAAACTTTCCATCTGTACCAATTAGGCATTCGTTTTATGCCTATCGGCAACAGATTGGCTTGAACTATATAATAATATGAGTTCAGTCGTCTAAGTTACTGCCAGAGTGTTTCTTGAATTGCATAGAGTACTGCATAGCGTTTTGTAGAAAATACTGGTCCAGATATTAATGCATTTTGGGCCCCTTCAGACAGCAGCGCTTAGCAAACAAAGAATTAACGAATGTAAATCTGATGATAGTTTGTAGCCGACATAAAAAGTAATAAAGACAGAACCCATTCCGCTGCGTGGCGCTTGTATAGCAGAGTTTAGCTTCTTGCTATGTACCATGGTATTTCCCCATGAAAGGTGCCCTGAGACGGTAATTGAACCGTGTGTAGATTTGTGATAAGGACATCCCGGCTTGTTTCTGGCAGGCCACCATATGTCCGCAGCCCAACTGGCCGGTACAGTGATGCCGGTGGAGATTTCTCGTCACGTTATTGCAGAATTCCCACAGACGAACGCCTACAGTCTTTGTCAGCTGCCTTTGAGAATTTGATACGCTGATGAGGTTTAGAGGGAACAGAACAAAATAGCTTTTTTACACTCATTTAACTGGAAAAATTCAATGACAAAGAAACGGCACGTCATAGATAGATAGATAGCCATTATTTTATTTTCCTTCTACACTGAACTGAGAGAACTGGGCTTGGCTGGCCCGTCGCTGTGATTGGCCGTTGCAGCTTCATCGTGATCACTTGACAGATATGTAGGCCCTCCTCTTTTTTCCACGTCTTTGTATCCCGCAAGTTCATCAATACTGCTGAGTAAGGCTAAAGGATGGCCGAAATGCACAGTGAAATCAAATTCAATATCAATGAGATTATTTCTGCTTCAAGTGCTCAGAGGGTGCGTGCGCTACATTGAAGTATAATAATGCCGAAATCCACATGTGGGGCGCCCTGGTGAGATAGGAAGAAAGGGGGGGACGCCTTAGACAGCCGGACCCCTGTCTCACTCCAAAAAAAAAAAACCCAACTAATGCGAGCGGCACTTTCTAATCGCATTCCAGAAACATAACTTGCAGAAAGTTTGCGCTTGCCTGGTGGATTTTCATTTCAGATGTTGTCAACTCAAGGGCATTTGGACCAATCAATATCTGTCTGTCTTCTGGCACACAAAAAGTTGGCTATTAGAAAAGAGCTTCTTATAGCAGGCTCAGCCAATACCATTAGCCCTAGCCTAAGGGCAGTTCCATCCAAGAGACAGGGTAGGCACCTGCCCCCCCCTCCCCTCCCCCACCATTAAGCAGGTCCCGGGGGACGTCATTTGGACATATCGGGCAAAGAGCACTTCTTTATTCTTTCTCTTTTCTACACCCAGACTCCACCGAAAATCAATAAATCTGTTCTTTGCTTATTCTCAGAACTTTGCTTCAATATAACCAGGACTTACCTTCCAGCTACAAACTCGCACAACGCCAGGTCACCCCCCCCCCTTTTTTTTTTGTTCTTTCTGATTTTTAACAAAGCTCCAATTTGAAAGCAAATTAATTGGGAAAGTATCTGCTCTCCATTTTGTTCTGCCGAGATCGAAAAACTCCCCGTAAAAGGGAAGGACCCACCCATCATTGATGTAAACGTCTGCTCTAGCCTGTCTACGTCCGGGCTTTTTTAACAAGCGACGTCTTAACGCTCTAACGTCCACGGGCGTGAATGGAACCTGTCAGCTTTTAACGGAGAAAGGCTTTAGGACTGTACATAAATTGTTATTTTTTCCCCCTTATGTTATCAAAGCTGTCTGCACTTCACCCCAACACGAGCCTCTTTTCGTCCCTGTTATGTTTCTCTCATAAGCAGCACAAATTCCCTCCCAGACTGGATCGCGTCGTCAGTGCGCCTTAATCGCTGAAAAGCGTTGTCGTTTATGCGAGATACTTTATGTCAGCGCGACACGTGCCTCACCGTCTGCTCAGACAGAATGAAAACGACTAGGGCTTTTATTTCATGTCCAGTTTCGCAGGCTGGCGTGCTACTTACCAGGTGCTTTGGAAAAAAACAAATAACCCAAAAAAAACTGCCTTTTTAGATGAGGGTTTTAACACTGATTAGGCCATTACAATAATTAATCTCATTACGCGCCGTTACATTAAGCATGTCTGCATGCCGCACCGACGAGACGTCCTGCGCGTGGACGTCTTCGCCTGCACATTCCGAAGCAAGGCCAGGTGAGCCGTGAATTTAAAGGGACCCTTATAAAACCCGAGCAGAAGGTGTAGTAACCGGTATTGATTGGCTGTAATGAGCACCAGTGGAGCTGCGGTTAATGGTGTTGTGTCTGGTGTTGACGGCGAACGTGGGAGTCGATCACCGGCCCGAGGGGTTTGACGGTGGTTGGGCAGGGATGCACTTGAGAGGTCAACGTCTGGCAGATCCTCCTCCAGCTTAAAGGAGGAGAAAACAAAACCAAACAAAAGCAACAAACGGGATTTTCTGCCCTCTGCCCCTTCTTTTCCAGAGGCTGAGTGTGGACACCGGCCCAGCGTTCACACTTCATTTTATGCGCATTATGTACGCTGGAGGCCCAGATATAGCCGGGATGCAGCGTAACGTTTTTAATCGAACGTGTTTAGCAGGAACGAAATATCAACTGTGAGGACAACTTCCTACCTCGCTTACGTGCACCTTCCTGTGAGCCATTATCCCCGGCAGCCTCCCCTGTTTTAAACTACTTCTGCGTTGTACTCGAGGCTTAAATAATAAAACAAAAGTTAATGTCAGATTCGAATGCTGTGAGACATTGTCAAAAATTCTATTTAGAGACGGGCCTGTGTGGTGAACAGGGGAAATCATGTTTTTATTTTTTCGATTCTCTGACTATGAAGCAGATCCCGGTTCCTATGAAGAGGGCTTGCACGGTTGCCACGCCCCCTGGAAGGGACTTGAGTCCTACACAAGGCCACAGGCTGCAGCCCGAACCGAAGTTGAGCCACTTTGCGTTGTCAAAGCGACCGGGTGCACGCGGGAGAGTCCTGAGGTCGGACCACCTGTACTGCTTCTCAGTGCAGCGACTGATGACTCCAGAAAAGTGACTCGGTGTTTACATTCCCTGGCTGCCGGAATCCGCCCTTGACTTCGGAAGGAGACGCTGTCCTTTAGACATCAGCGGTGATGCGTCCTGGGATCCCAGTCAGAACAGCTGCATCGAAGCCCCCTCAACATGTGTCTTGGGAGGCTGCGTCGCCCCCAGAGGTCAACAGCGTCCTCGTCTCCACGTCCCACTTGAGAGCTGGCTGAACGCCGAGGTTAATTGATGTGTAATTACACGTTAGATACATTTTAGCCATTACTGACCCATGAAAATGACACTCAGTATTCTGAAGCACATACCACATGATGGTTCTCCCTCAACCGAAACCGAACGCCAGACGCCAAACCCACACCAATAGCAGGTGTCCTTGTAACCTGGCCAGTCTTTGCCCAATCCTCATCTCTTTGGCATTGACAGTACAGACCCTCATCTGACAGTACAGACCCTCATCTGACAGTACAGACCCTCGGGCCTGCGACTGCCCGTTGGCTAGGGTCGCCTCTCTGCTCACCTTTACACTAGGAGTCATTCTTACTCGGAGTAAGACAAAAAGTCCCAAACAAAAATATGAATTTAAAAACACTTCTGAAAAAAAGCTAGCCTTAAGTGGAGACAGACCGTCATGTGAGAGATATTGACATTATGTAGCATTAATGTGGCTAACCGCAATCATTTTCAATGCCCCCCATGGTTTTCACAATGCAGTTCATTTAAATGACCTCCTTAGGAAAAGTTACTTTCATTTGTTCGATTCATTGTCAAGACTTGGGAAAAGTAATGATATTGCCCCATAATAGAACAATTAGCTTAAATGCTAACAATTATGCTTACATTACGACTGACTTCATCGAAAAAATAAAACATTGACTGAATCACCTGCTGTCAGATCTTTAGTTTCTGTGAAGGTTAGAGACAAATGTAAGCCGCTGAGATGTTCTCCACAATTGGAGCTCATTACCCCATGGAGATTCCCGCGGGTGATTTTGGATCTCAGCCGAGGGGCTGAGGGGCAGCGTCGTCGCCTGCTGCCTGGCAGTGTGCTCGTCTGCTCATCAGGCAGTGTGCTCGTCTGCTCATCAGGCAGTGTGCTCGTCTGCTGCCTGGCAGTGTGCTCGTATGCTCCTCAGGCAGTGTGCTCGTCTGCTGCCTGGCAGTGTGCTCGTCTGCTCATCAGGCAGTGTGCTCGTCTGCTCATCAGGCAGTGTGCTCGCCTGCTGCCTGGCAGTGTGCTCGTCTGCTCATCAGGCAGTGTGCTCGTCTGCTCCTCAGGCAGTATGCTCGTCTGCTCCTCAGGCAGTGTGCTCGCCTGCTGCCTGGCAGTGTGCTCGCCTGCTGCCTGGCAGTGTGCTCGCCTGCTGCCTGGCAGTGTGCTCGTCTGCTCATCAGGCAGTGTGCTCGTCTGCTCATCAGGCAGTGTTCTCGTCTGCTGCCTGGCAGTGTGCTCGTCTGCTCATCAGGCAGTGTGCTCGCCTGCTGCCTGGCAGTGTGCTGTATGGTAAACCACTCTGCGGTCCCGCAGTATGAAATAATCCAAGGCATTGTGAGATTAACAGGATCTCCTTCAGGAAAAGCCAATGGCTCTTCAGGTCTGTCGACGGTGGCGATCTGAAGTGCGGGGAAATCAACCACTCTGAAGTGTGGGGAAATGAACCGCTCTGAAGTGTGGGGAAATGAACCGCTCTGAAGTGTGGGGAAATGAACCGCTCTGAAGTGCGAGGAAATTAACCACTCTGAAGTGTGGGGAAATGAACCACTCTGAAGTGTGGGGAAATGAACCGCTCTGAAGTGTGGGGAAATGAACCGCTCTGAATTGCGAGGAAATGAACCGCTCTGAAGTGTGGGGAAATGAACCGCTCTGAAGTGTGGGGAAATGAACCGCTCTGAAGTGTGGGGAAATGAACCACTCTGAAGTGTGGGGAAATGAACCGCTCTGAAGTGTGGGGAAATGAACCACTCTGAAGTGTGGGGAAATGAACCACTCTGAAGTGTGGGGAAATGAACCGCTCTGGGCGGGAGGGTGAGGTGTCGAAGGCTAAGGGCAGAATGAGACGATCTGAATGTAGTCATTTTGCTCAACGGCCACGCTATGGATTCTTTTTTGAGGTGTGAAAACGAATGGTTATTTAATCGTACACACTTTCTCGTTCCCCAGTTGCGTGATGTGGGGGGAATCGTCTGAATGCGTTTTGTTCACATAGTCAGGTTTTTTTGAACAACATTGTCTTTCTCGTCAATTAGTGGGATGGTTAAAATTATTATTTGTTTTAGTCGTTAAATATGTTTATTTTATGTGTCTGCTAAACACTTTGGCACAAAACCAAAAAGCATTTGACTCCTTGAGTAATAATCAGCTAGGTGCAACGAAGAAGAGGTAAATTAACTCAAGAAACCGAGCCCATTATTATTAATTTACAAACGTACCATAGAATACCCGCAGTGCATGTTGGGATGTCATTCCTTGATGTGCTGGAGGGTTACAGACGTAACCAGTGGGCGGTGGATATCCGGGGTTGCCGACAGGGAGAGCTCTTATTTGGGGGTGACGCGGTTTCTTCTTTGCTCTGCTCTGTCTTTCTAGAGAAAACGGGTGTTTTAGTCACTCATACCAGAGTCAAAGAGGAAGTCCAAGGCTGTAAACCGAAGGGCTTTTCGGGGACAGGACCAAAATCATTCTTACAAAGTGGTTGTGCTAAAACGCTGCAATCCTTCCACTGTTGCACAGATTAACTTATCACCTAGTTAAATGGGCTGTCAGAGGGAGATGGCCGTGCTTGGCAGGGCGAATTCAAATGCATGTAAATTTCCCCCGTGGCTGACTACCAAGTATGGTGGAGCTGTCAGGCCGTGACATGTGAAAAGTGCATTAACATGGTTAAAAATACATTTGGAGTGGATATCTCATGTTTTAATAACATTTGTGAGGACAAATCACACAAATGGATCTCACAATCGTGCTCTTATGATACTTTTATTATCTGTGGGGGGGGGGGGGGGGGGCCACCGGGGCACCGGGGGTGGGAAGAATTGTTGGGGGGGGGGGCCCGGGAACCCCCCCTTGGGGGGGGCCCCAGTTAAAAAATAAAAAAATAGGGGAAG
>JAOYSI010000014.1:1911402-1980631 GCA_025775065.1 Hiodon alosoides | reverse complement strand
CCCCCCCCCCCCCCCCCCCCCCCCCCCCCCCCCCCCCCCCCCAAAAACGAGACAGATTGACGTTTCTGGTGCGGTTCTTTCATTAGTACAATGGCCCAGGGAAATGGTGCACGGTAGTGTGATAAACATCATGCTGACATCGTTATTTTTAGGACAAGTCTGGCCATTGTTTCATTCAATAATTCATTATTCGGCCATTATTTCTGTTTCTTATGAGTTCATATCAGTAGTTTTAGGAACAGATGCTGTTTAGTTTTGAGGCAAGTAATGGAAAATTCTCAGTTCAGATGATTGAAGGAGCATTCTCTACAATGCTTGACAATGTGCAGATTTGTATTTCCATGCTTTGATTCTTTTATGTTGGCGAGAACCTGGCTGAATGAAATCAGTTTTTGTCCTCTAAGACAAGGGAAGAAAGCCTTCTCTATTTCCATGTGGAGTTATGAAAATTCTAAACGTAATTTATTGTAAAGCATTCTGTTGTTATATCTTTAAAAAAAAGAAAAATCAACGTAGGGAATGAAAGTTTCTGATGCATTGTCTGTGAGGATACGGCTTGTGTGTCTGAGGCATGCCATGTTTCTTTCCCAGAGGAGCTGTGACTTTCTACCACATGACTGCTCATCCTTGACTCCCTGGGGTCCCACGGCTGTGAACGGCTTAGCTAATAAGTACCGACCTGTAGGAAATGGACAACCTTCTCCACTTTCCCTGGCTAGGCTTAAGCAGTCTTTCTGCTTGGCTTCACTTGAGATTGTAATGATTAAATATCCTTTTTTAATAAGATATGACACTACTGGTTTGGCATTAAATACTTTAATGTTGTCTGGATAATCAGAAGCATATTTTATGCCTAATCCCATGAATAAAGAGGGCTTATGGGATAATAAACAGCAACATTTTCAAACACAAAACTTTGTCATGACTACAGACTTTTTTCCACATTCTATTCCATTATCCATGCACAAAAATAATAATAATAAAAAAGCTAGCTTAAATAGGCCGTAAAAAAGATAACATTGATAATATTCCTACAAATGTATTTACTGGTAGCATTAACAAACCTCGCAGATAGAAGTAATTGTGCCTCTGTGTTATGCTTATAAGCATATAAACTACTGTGCTGGACACTACTGAGAAAGTTTAATCTAACTCTTAAATGCGCCTTGGTCAACAAGCAAGCCGACAGATTCTCCTTCCGATTTAAGATGAAATGCATTTAGCGACTGTTTAACCCAATGTCATCTGGATTTGCAAGGATTGACAAGGAATACTTCCCGGGTGGGGAGAAAATCTAGAGCAAAATGAAATAGGAAAAGCAAAAGTCCCCCCGTCTGGGAATTGTTCATTTTATTTCAGTCTCGTTAGTTCCAGGTCTTGTCTGCTGGAGTGAAGGTCAAGCTCTAATGGTTCTGTGCGGGAGGCTTTTACCATCTGACGCAGGCTGTGATAGAATTACACAGCAGGCATCAATTTTAATGGTGTTATTCATCTTGTCCCCATGACTGTGTTCCTAGGTTGATATTCATTTCATTATGGAATGCTTTGGAATGGCGTGCTTCCCACAAATGCTACAAACTTTTTTTTTTTTCCTTCAATTTTCTAATGGGATTTAAGGAAGGTGCTTTCACATTTCCCCAACACACATCATAGATGAACCAACCTTCATGGTACAGTCTCCGTGCTACAGCTCATCTCTCCACATCTTGACACAGGAGACAGAACGGATCTCCCCAGACAGTAAGATTGCCTAAAGTAACCATTAATCATTTCAGAGACACAAAAAGCAAGTTAGTTTCACTCTTGTGCCTTGTGAAAAGCTTGTGAAACTACATATATCAGTGTAAGTCATGCTAACTCACAGCATACGATTATACTATCGCCTTTCACGGTAATGAAGAAAGACCTTTTTAGCCTGTGAAAATGGAATTAAGCCCCTGCTTGCATAAAATATCAGTGTTGTAAGTTTAGCTATACACCTCCTTTAGGAAATAAAATCTGGCTTAGAAGGGACATTAAGATATGACGGAATAATAATACATTTTGAATTCTAGCACATAGGATTTTATTGAAAGGGATTTCATGATGTTGAGAGTGGGAGCCACAGCGATTTCTATGGAGGCGGGGGCGAGACTGAGACACAGGCGCGGCGGGTGGAGTTTGTGTCACAAACATGGCATCTCCTCACTGATGACATCTCACTAGTGAAGCTAGGGAGAAGCCTGACCCGCTGCACAGGAGTGTAGACTTTGTCCTCTGCGTGACAGATGATATTTAATGACGGCCCATCCTCCTTGTTACAATTCTCCCATCACGTGTCAGGCTTTCACGATTCAGTGTAATGATTGCCACTGGATATGTTATCGACCCAAGATACTTGGTGCACCAGAGAATTCCGTCACAGCAACTACATCTAGTATAGAGAGTACCAGGGACAGTAAGCGCAGTCAACTAAAAAAAAGAGAAACAAACTAAACTCAGTAGACAGTAATATCTAATTTTGTCATTTGTGTTTGTACCCTTGCACAAATTCTGCATTTCTTTATTAATGAGCAACATGTATTTAGAATCGCCAGTACTGTTGTCCCGCCCTGGGTGTTCCCTGAATTGGATTAGCGCTTTTAGAAAATGGATGGATGACCCCCAGCACCACACAGAGGGAGGGTGTGGAAGTACGACTAGTCTCCTTCTATCCCAGTTTCCTTCGAGCCACCGTCTCTGCACAATACACAGTTCACACCAGAAATTTAGCACCAATTGGAGAAGAGGCGGGTCCCCTTCAGCAGCACTGCCGGCCTGCGAACGGCAGAAGTGCTCGTTAACTAACGAGCTGAGAAAAGCCCTGATCACGAATCGGGTAGCGATCTGTCCTGTGTTCTCCTGGTCACGAAGCAAACTGACTGAGCCCCTTGGCTTTCACTCCCCTGTGCTCCCAGCCGAGAAAGGTGCCCAGCACGACAGTGTGGTGACCTCCTGTTTCACACATGTCTGCGTTATCTTTTCTTATTCAATGCAAAGGATTTTTCAAAGGTGATACAGCAAAGGAGCACATTCCTGTACAGCCTAGAGTGGTCTATATAAAACCGGAATGATAGTTCTTGCCAGTGTGCAAACATAGATATTGCTTTTTATTATTGTGGTGATATTCACCTTGCATTAGAATGCATTAGTGTGAACTGTTGAATGTTGAACTGGTTTAGGGCTGGCTGCCCTAAACCATTTCAGTTAACATTATTCAGCCTGATTCTTATTTCCTTGGCATTTATTAATGGACTTTACGCAGAAATTAAAATATTGACCATTTTAAATATGCGTGTTTGTTGAAAGAAGTGGCCAACTGCTCAGCTGACATACTAACATACTGGCCTATAAAAAATCCTTTAAGAGACTTGGATCAGCCTCTTATGTGATGCTGAATAGCTGTGGTTTGAGTGCCACCTATTGGTATTTTAATGTATAACCTCATAAAATGGCTTCCTGATTGTTTCATTGCCTTTTTCTAACAAAATTCTTACAAAGATGATTTACCTATAAAATACTGTACCATTTTAAACATTTTATCAAACTTTTCCTAACTGGTGATGCTCTATAAAACAACGATAACATTTTTCTAAAGTTCAAAGGCCGATGAATAGGCCAAATAGATCATTTTTCCAGTTTTCCTGTGAATATTCGGGCGGTACTGAGAGAAGACATTGACCCTGAAACTGAGTGGTTTCAGTTTTGGGATTAAGTCAGGTTGTTTATTGAAGAGTGTGCAAGGCGCAAGGTGTGACTGCACACCCTGGGTAGGACCCTGGCCTCTTATCCTTCTGCTTGTTTCTCTAACAGGGAAACAGATGGTCGACACTCCTGCAGCCCCTCGACATCAATAGCTGATTGCAAACTTGATTATCCATATTTTTATAGGTATATACTCAATTTTAATTCAATTAATGCAACATTTAACCTAATGTGAATTTTATTTATAACAAATTTGAATTTTATTATAATAAATGTTATTTGTAATATATCCAATATATACACACATTGTGAAAACCTCAATGAAGAAATCGGAACACAATTATTCTTATATTTATTTTATTATTTTATACTTAATTTAAAAGTTAATTTAAAAAATAAAAGTACTGCATTTTTGTTACTATAAATATAATTATTTCTTGTTTATCTCTTCCTGCAGTCATGATGGACCCTGTCTTGTTGTTATTAGCAAGTACAATTTCGTTCAATCATTCTTCACATTTAAATAAGACAAGCGGTAGGTTCATCGAGGATGTATTTCATTTTAATGTTTCACATGTAGTGGAAGAGTCATAACACGGAGCCACCACCTTCTAAATATGTATTTATGTGTCTTAGAAATTCTTGGGAATTAGTGAAAATATATAACTGGACAGAATTTAATTTGTTCAATTTTGTTCAAAGTTTTAATAATTTGTCACTTTTAATCATACTGCAAAATAATGGTTTTGCATAGCATGTTGTGTTTGTTACAGTTTTATACAGTTTTACCTTACATGAGCCATTCCCGTTTGTGTTAAGCGTTTTGTCTCGTCTTTGTTTTCTCAGAAAACCCAACTCTACCAAATGCCCACGTTCTACCGTCCCTCCTGGTGATCTTCCTGTTGCTCGTTGTTTTCCTTCTCCTGGCCGTCTACCTCCTCAGGTGAGAGTCAGAGAGCCAGCTGCCACCACTACCACCAGGGTGGAGGCATTTGACCTCTGTGATGTCACGGCACCTGGGCGTGGTGTTAGACCAGGGACAGCTGCACAAAACCAAACTGAAACCAATCTGTGAGAGAGTTCTGGGTGTGTTCAGCACTCCATGCTGTGTTTGTATTGTCGCCTGTGGTGTGAGTAAAACCAAGCTTCCCATGAGGAAAATCAGTGTTTCAAACTGGTAGGTTGTGTGTGTTGTGTGTGTTCTGAGTGTCCTGCAGGAGTCTCCAGGGCAACTCAAAGACTGAAACAGTGCATCACCTTTTTGTTGTTTTTTTGTTTTCATTTCTTTTTAGGTTTAGAAACCATAGAAAGGTCATTGTTACTACAGTTCAAAAGAAGAAACCGAATGGCCTTTTGGAAGAACAAGGTAATTATTTCTGTTCGTTTTTTGATTGGACCACGTATAAAGTGTTGGGTGGTTTTAAATGTGGGGCAAACAAGTAACAGAGTATACAAGATTTCAGTCATGTCTGAACAGCTAAATTCTCAAGTTATTTGCGATGATTTAGCTATAAAGGGTACCTTTTTAAAGGATAAATGCCTGAAAATCAAAAATAGAAAACAAAATAGCGAGACAAATACTCTTTAGTTTAGGAATGTCCATTTAAAAATGCTATTGAAAAAATGATGACATTGGTCTGTGTGATTTTTACACTCTTTTTTAATAATAATTTTACACAATGTGCAATGGATTCAAATCCATAATGGATTGACATGAATGCCTGTTAAACTCTCAGTTCAGTCTTTTTGAATTCAGAATTTTGGATTCTTGAAAAATATTCTAACAAACACCAAACAATTCAGACACCGCTAGAGCAACAAGGTTATGTTCCAGAAATGTGTTTGTCAGCCTAATAGTCCCAGTTTGCATCTCCAATGCTACATTTAGATGTAGAAAGAGACATGTAGCTATTGTTCATTAGCGACCGCGGTGGGCACGGTGATCGATGGTGCCTCCAGAAGGGCCATCCATTAAACCTGGTTGGTGCACCTTGCAGAACAGCAGACCGTAGTGCTCCTTCCGCGATCCTCCTCTCCGTCCAGGAAGTACTTCACCATCCCTGTGGAATGCCTGGAGGAGGAGTACAGGCTCCGCTCTGCCGACGATGGCAAGCTGTTCCGGGAGGAGTTCAATGTATGCCCTCCGTCTGCGCCTCCTTCCCAACCTTTCACAGAATGCTGGTCCCTCGCTGCTGACATCGAACTAATAAAGTGGTCGATAGTCAGTTTTTTTTTAAAGTTGAATTAAGTCATTTCCGTTTGGTATGTTGCTATTTTTCATTTTTTAAATGATTTTCCCTTAATTGAATGGAGTAGTTATTACAAGTAGTTGCAAAATTTCGAAGTTTGTTTTTTTGCTAACCTTGTTTATATCGAATTCTTGAACGAAATGTGAAAAGACTTTTGGTCAAATCTAATAAAAAAGACACACTAAGCTATCCCAGGTGTTCCTGGTCTCCCCACCCACCCCCGTCATTCTCGTTCCCACTTGGGTTAGCGACAGGGCTACTCCTGTCCCAGCTGTTTGTTTGATGACCCATAATTTGTATTCTGTTACAGTCTCTGCCCTGTGGCTACACACAAGGAACATGTGCAGAGGCCAACAAGCAGGACAACAAGGAGAAGAACAGATACCCCAACATCCTTCCGTGTGAGTGGTGACAGGAAAAAAAACACCTCATTTAATTACCCCAAGTTAAAAACAAATGATGAGATCTCCATAACTATATATATATATATATATATATATATATATTTTGTTCAAAAGTTCTAGTGCTTATGCACGGTGTTCTGTCTTATGTTGTGAGTGAGTCTAATAAAGAACTGTGTAAAAAGGCACTACTGGCATTGGTTGGACCACTTCTTATGGTTTGTAAATAATTCTGTCAGGCAGAGATAGCTTGTGGTTAGTGCTGATGTGGCTAATTGTACTTCTAACTTGCACAGTGTTCATTTTGGTTAGCACAAACGCTAAGAGGTTTATTTTTACAATCTGCCATGCAAAACATAGTGGTTATTCCCAACATAATGTCACTTTCTCATGATCTGTTTCTTTTTCACCAGACGACCATTCCAGGGTGTTGTTGAAACAAACAGACGGCAATTCATGTTCAGACTATATCAATGCCTCCTACATTGACGTGAGTTGTTGTTTACTAGTGACACAGTCGTTTGATTGGTACCTGTCCAAGGCCAGTAAGACCTAAAGCCATGCGACAAATGCCTGAAGATGATTAAATGTGTTTTACAGTGTGTCAAGTCCAAGCCCGTATGATTGAGTTTTGACTGTTTGGTTTTTTTATATTTTTTTCACCAGGGTTACAGACAAAAGAACAAATTCATTGCTGCACAAGGTGAGCTGAAATGTTTTATTTTTAGGTGATCAGTATCACTTTGAATTTAAACGGTGCCATCAGTAACTGGATTCCTCACAATCTCAATTCTGCATTTTTTGTGTGTATTTGCACACATATGTACCATATTCTGGCACTTAGCCTTTCTGATTGAACCAAATCATGTGGTGTGCAAACAACACTTTTCACTCCAGGTCCCAAGCAAGACACTGTGGCGGATTTCTGGAGGATGGTTTGGGAGCAGAAGACTGCGACAATCGTGATGCTAACAAATTTGAAAGAAAGACAAGACGTAAGTGAGACCTTGACTATGATTTTAATTGCTTCACTTGGCAGGCAGGCAGCTCTAGGAACAAACGTATGGTATATGGTGGTAAACTGACACCAGTGTTAACATGTTCCGTTAGAGTGGAAGGAAAGGTGCAGGTTATAAAGAATCTATAAAGAAACGCATGCATTTTGTGGACGCTTAGCGCTAAAGGAGTCGGGACGATCTTAGTCCTAGTTTGAAAAGTTGGTCAGCAATGCAGCAATCCTTGTGACTGCATTCCGCAGGACAAGTGTTACCAATATTGGCCTGACCAGGGCTGCTGGACCTACGGGAATGTACGGGTCGCGGTGGAGGATTTTACCGTCCTGGTGGACTACACCGTACGGAAGTTTTGTGTGCAGTTCGTAAGTACTATATAATATTATACTATATACTATATTTCAAATTATATTGTATATGTGTAAGCTTTGCCATTTTGCCACACATATGTTTTAATATTACTTATGTGGATGTTAGGTTTCTGTTGCCTGTGTCATTAGGCAATATCTTCAAATTTATTTGATTGTTTAGAAATTAATCTTTATCCACAACTTAAAGAGTGTTACTCAATAAGCAAATGGAAAAAAAAACCCATTAAAACACAATATGAAAACCGAAGTGAGATGTCACTTGTAATAATTTTTCTTCAAAGACGGTTACAGTGTTCATTTAGAGTTTATAGGCCTCTGGGCACTGCTTTATACGAGGTGAGGACAGAGGCAATACTTAGACCTTACCACAAGAACAAGAGAAACACATTACACCAGCGACGATGCCCTGAAGCCAAACCTCACCCACATGGCCAGGCTAGGGTGCGTGTGTCATTTCGATCTGTTTCCTGTGGTCTTCCAGCAGACGAGTGACGGGTTCAAGGCCCCCAGGCTTGTCACCCAGCTGCACTTCACCAGTTGGCCAGACTTCGGGGTGCCCTTCTCTCCCATCGGCATGCTGAAGTTCCTCAAGAGGGTTAAGACGGTGAACTCGACATATACAGGGCCCATCGTGGTGCATTGCAGGTATGCTGGATTGCCGTGCCCACAATAAGTCCCGTCAGAGACTCTCGAGACCCCTTTTCTCATCCGTAGAATGGGAAAAACCATGCTTACAGTATATTAACTTGTAGCTAGGAAAACTGAAGAAGCAGGCATACTTTTTATGAGGGGAAACAGCATGTAAATACTGTGAATTAAGCTGCATCAACAACTGCTGTAGCAGGTGGTTCTGTGCTAATATTATTGAATGGGCCTTTATAGATTGGTTGCTAACACCCAGGGCTTCAATCACATGCCGCTCCCAGAGAGGACTCTTATCTGAATGGCCCTATTGAGCTTACTGGAGTGCTTGGCTGAGTGCCATCGGCTCCACATCCACCTGTTGGGGCTGTGTAGGGCTCTCATTCTGATAACGGGGGCCACGTTATAGCTTTTAGCTTTTAGCTTTTATATATATTATATCGGTCACTCTCTCTCACTTTTAATATAGTCATTCCACTGATTGTTATTTTTATTTTTTTAAATATTTTAGCCCCTCTTTAATGCTTTGAAGTGAAAGTATGTAGTTGCCGTATTTTTGGTTGAAATGATTTTATAGCAGTTTGACAGTATGAGGATTAGTAGAAAGGGGTGAAGACTTGCACGACTAGTTTAAACGGGAAGTCAGAGCTCAGGGACATGGCAGTAAACGCCGGCCTTTCCTCTCCGCAGTGCTGGCGTGGGAAGGACAGGGACGTTCATTGTAATAGATGCCATGATTGATATGATGCACACAGAGCAGAGGGTGGACGTCTTCAACTTCGTCTCCAGAATCCGGGATCAGCGCTCACAACTGGTCCAGACGGACGTAAGTCCACCGCCTGTGGCTGGGAGCCGTGGTTTCCTAGGACTACGCAGTTCACTATCACACAGCAGTCTGGTTCTGCAGAGAGCAAAGTGCAGAAACATATGCTTCTCTCAATGTCTCCCAGATGCAGTACTCGTTCATCTACCAGGCCCTGCTGGAGTACTACCTCTATGGGGACACCGAGCTGGATGTGTCTTCTTTGGAGGGACACTTGCAGAAGCTCCACAACACAACAGTGCCACTAGATAGAGTGGGACTGGAGGCAGAGTTCAAAGTAAGAGCCATCTTCACAGTGAAGAATTTCTACCGGGCAATATGTCTAGTTTTCACTGATTTAACTATAAGGCATTTTCAATAAATGTTTTCTTTTTTCTTTTTAGAAACTGACCAGTGTCCGAATAATGAAGGAAAATATGAGAACAGGAAACCTTCCAGCCAACATGAAGAAGAACCGCGTTCTCCAGATCATTCCGTGTAAGAGCTGATTCCCAATCTCACTATCAAAACAATGTCAATGTCCGGAACCTTTCGCAAACATTTGTTTTATTTATGGAGTAAGGGTTCAAGGTTTGTATTTTACTTTGCTTTGTCCCTTCCCAAAGCAGGACTTTAGTGTGCACTGAACTTTAGCCTTAAATAATGTTGGAATATAATAAACAAGATTATAAAGGACAGCCAGAGGTTAACCATTGTTTATGATGTGAGCAGCTGTAAGGTTGTATATAATCTATAATCACATATATATATGGATGCTCATGTTTTATTGATGCTTAGATTAGGTTGCACTTGCTCTGTATACTTATTTTCCAGGTCACATTATCTCCTTTGCTGCATTAGTCTTTATACCTTCTCTTAGTAATTGTCATTAGGGCAAGGTAGTAAACTAAACTACTGCACTTTTGTACGTCGCTCTGGGTAAGAGCGTCTGCTAAATGCCTGAAGTGTGAAATTCAAAATGTAATAATGGACTTAAAATAATTTGTCATTCTGAGTGGTTTGAATCTATAGCCATTTTTTTATGTCTCTGTTTTTTGTTCTTTTTTCTTTGTAGATGACTTCAACAGAGTTATTCTGTCTATGAAAAGAGGCCAGGAATTCACAGACTACATCAACGCGTCCTTTATAGATGTAAGTAAATGATTCCTTATCTGAAAATCACAATGTTTATTTTTAAAAAGTGGAATATAGACAAAGCGTCATTCAGATGAATCCTTTCTTTGTCATGTTTCTACGTGCCCGGTATGTTGGAGCATCCTAATCAGCAAGCGACAGGCCTGCTCACGGCAGGCATAGACATGCCATTTGTGGTCAGAGCAGTAGTAATGCCACAGAAAAAGCAGCACTTCTGCCTTAGACGCAACAGGGTTATGCCAAAATTAGCCGCGCCAGTAAACACAAGCAGCCACAGCCATCGTCCTCAGAAACGGTACATTAGCAGAGTGGAAACTGGAGTTGGTGCCGAAAGCCAGCAGACACCAGACAAGAGCCACATGCACGTTCTGCCGATCGACTTTTGGAGTTCTTCCTGTGAAATTTTGCTCCTGCTTCTTATCTGGCCTCCTTTTGCCATTCTGTTACTCCCTTAGAAATTCCTGTGTGAGGTTACAGTGCGTGGCAAGCTGTCAGTGATGCAGTGCATGAAATGGCAGGATTGTGTTGTTCATAAAGTTTGACTGCAGCAGCAAGAGTCATGTTCTTAAAACCTCTTTGACTTCTAATCGGAAACAACAGGGACAATCAAGGTTAAAGCAAGCGGGTCACTGATGTTGGTGAAAATCACTGATCCTCACGTCTTGCCAGAAAACAGTAATAGTATTATGATGCTTAAGTATTAATTGAGAGACTTTGCCTTTTTGTTTCTTTGGGCTACAACCCCAGGGCTACAGGCAGAAGGATTACTTCATAGCTACCCAGGGACCCCTATCCCACACAGTCGATGACTTCTGGAGGATGGTGTGGGAGTGGAAATGTCACTCCATAGTTATGCTGACCGAACTCCTGGAGAGGGAGCAGGTAGATTTTGTTACAACTATTGTCTTTTACCAGTCCATCATTCAGAAAGTGACTTATTCTGTGGTATTCTGCACAGGGAAGAGAATTCAGAAACTGTAGGCTTTCCTTCTTAAAGAATGGTCCAATATCCTACTAGTCAAACTCTTATATAACAAAATTCCAAATGGAAATTAATTAATTAAGATTCAAATATTGCTTTGTTGTTGTTGTTTCAATGATGTCTACCATTATTATGCCATTATTAAATGTTTTATGAGGTTAAAAAAAAAATCCAGGGAAATTAAACTTTGTTTTAATTTTCTAAGTAGTAACTTTTGGTCAAAACCTCAATATTTTTTTTCTGTACTGTTATATTTATGTATTTGTGTTTTAAAAATAAAAAGATAACAGTGACAGTCTGACAATGCTAACGAAGTTAAATATTTACAGGAAAAGTGCTTCCAGTACTGGCCAACAGAGGGCACTGTACAATATGGAGATTATACAGTTGAAAAAAAGGCTGAAACCTTCTGTGACACTTTCAATCTCCGGGATTTGGTGCTCAAATGCAACCAGGTAAGATTTTTTATTTCATAATGCATCATTCACTACAGTAGAACAATACAGTACATTCATTTAGAAGAAGTTCAATATTCTATTTCTGATGTATATTAGCTTTACATTCCTTTAAATGTTATATTATTATATGTTAAAATATACAAGGAGTCACTTTACAGAATGTGTAATGTAAAATATATGCTGGCGTCTGAAGTGGCACAACGTGTGGAATGAATGATTCAGGAGAAGCAGACAAGGTTTGTTCGGCACTTTCACTTCCACGGCTGGCCGGAAATCGGCATCCCCACCGAAGGCAAGGGAATGATTGACATCATCGCTGCGGTGCAGAAACAGCAGCAGCAGTCCGGGAACCATCCCATTGTGGTACACTGCAGGTAATGCACACCGCCCAACATTTGCACTTCCCAGCATGCTACTCTGGTAATGGTATTTGTGGAACACAATGGCGGTACTAATGCACACTTTTCTTGTCAGGTTTTTTCATGCGTTTGTCACATGTCACGCAAATATGATGGCATGAATCTAGCTATCAGAAAAAAAGTGCTGCTTGGTCATTTTGATTGAACCCGGTGGCCTGGTGATTAGTCCAATAGAGTAATTAAGCCTTGCTTTAGCAGTACTGAATCTCACCAGGAGTGAGAATCACATACACTGGCTTTAGCACGGGGCATCAGTTTAACTCTTTATAGCCAAGCGTGGATGAAAACACGTGGATGAGAACATTTACTGCTTAATTGAGCTTTCAACAAAAACTTTAATCAGTCCTTTCTTGACGATTTTGTTAGTGGAATAAGCTGTCCTGGGCCGCGAGTTTGTAAAGACTGGAAATCAGCCATATCAACAAAAACAAATGAGCAAAATTTTGTTGTTTCATTTATTCAGTGGGTAAAAACAGGGATTGGGTGAAACCCTATCATTTTACATTTTTTCAGAGGTTGGTTGTATATGTTCTGTCAGATTATATTGCTAAAATGCGAAAACATATAAACAGACATTGTAAATAATGAGTCATTATTCCACCTTTGTAAAGACCTTACAGGCCAGCTATGATTAGAAAGTAGCTCCAGGCTAGTGTTGCAAATGCAGGAAGGCCCTATGGAATTGATTTTTATCCTGTGAAGAACAGTCAATTAACCATAAATAACTTAGATTTTTTTTTTTACAAAGGCTTAATCTGATAAAATAAGCAAAGCGACAGAAATTATGCCATTAGCCTGTTTTAACGATTTGTCAGTTCTCACAGACAGGCATTTAAGGCTTTTTACCGTCCTTTGGGAATTTACCTGCTATTTCCATCTCTCCATCCCTGTAAATGGCTCAAAGTACTGATTCATCTTCAGGATGGTGAAGAGACATAAAATTTAATAAAATAAGGGTTAATAAATACTGATAATAAAACATTCATTAACCAAAGGACACTGTCATGTTCATTTTCTTTATTTAGAAAAAAAAAGGTAACTGGATTCAGGTTATTTTGGTTACTGTATGGTCTGTGTTGTTTATAGCAAGCACAACACGTTTAAAACCCCTTTGATGTTTTGCGTAATAGTTACCGACTAAAGCTGAACAGGCCACTTTAAGAAAAAGTTTATTTGTTTCGATTTAGCATTTACATTTTGTTTAATTATTATTATTATTTAAGAAACAACTAAATTTTTGCGTTTCACAGTGCTGGAGCGGGGCGTACTGGTACGTTCATCGCTCTGAGCAACATCCTGGAGAGGGTCAAGGCTGAGGGCTTGCTCGACGTGTTCCAAACTGTGAAAAGTTTACGAATGCAGAGACCGCACATGGTGCAGACACTGGTGCGTATTCAAGATTATTGTGTTAATCATTTTCCGAACTGCTTAGCTAAAGCAAAGTCACACAATTTTGAGACTTCTTTTTTTCATCTTTAAATTTTTTATGACTTACTCAGTTTAAAAGACTGGATATTGAATTGATAAAAGTGCCAGAGAAGCAGTACCTATTTTGGTGTTGTATGTTAGTAAGTCCTATATGTTATTCACTAGGCCACCTGCTGGCCATCAAACAGTGAGAATTATAAAGCAGGCCATTTACACTGGATTTTTTGTTGTTATGCACGGTCAAATCATTTTCTTGTTTAATGCCTATATATTCATCACTCATGAGCAATATGTCTTGTAACATTTGGTTTATTTTAGCTGTTATATATTATTATTATTATTATTATTGTTATTATTATTTTTACTGTATTACATTATTACAGTGAGGTAACTCAGCAAGTCGTGTCAAATAGCCACTGCAACCTTACAACCGTTATGACCAACTTAAATAGCTATACTGCATGAGAAGTATAGGACCCTGATGAATTCTAATTCATTATTTGAAAAATTTTGAACATATAAATTTTATATTTATAAAACAATGATTGATAATGGCTTTTTGTTTGCTATTGCAGGAACAGTACGACTTCTGTTACAGAGTGGTGCAAGACTTTGTGGACATTTTCTCTGACTATGCTAATTTCAAATGAAGAAGCCTTTAATGTTTTTTGACACACACACACACACACACATATATATATATATATATATATATGTGTGTGTTTGTGTGTGTGTGTGTGTGTACAGTATATACCAGTGCATCAGGATGTATATATTTTTACTCTTTAAGTTATAAGGTTTTTTTAATGCATCGTTAAAGAAGCTAAAATTGTACAGTAGTAATGCAAATGTATCATATTGTTATACATATACTTATTCCACTGATGCTGTTAATGCTAAAAGTGTTAATGCTAAAGGATTTTATATAATATATAGAGCAAATATTTGATGATTAAATAGCTTTCTGAAGATTTTTTTTTAAGTTTGGAATTTTGTCATCGTTGCAGCACTCAATAATAGAAAATTATTAGAGTGTATTTTTACTTTTTTGTGTCAATTTTTTTGGTCTACATGAATTTTAGTAGCCTTTTCTGAAAACTTGCTACAGTCAATGTTCATAATTATGTTGTCAATGTAGTTATTTATGTAATATTTCTGAACTCATAGTCTGTATCTCTTTAATTAACCACCATAGCCTGTTCCTCTGCAATTAAAAAATCATGTAAGTGTTAAATACCTTTTATATAAGTACTTTCATATAAGTATTAATGATTTTGCGCTAACATTTTTCCCTAAATAACGTTAGACCAACGTCAAGCAAAATAACTGAATTTCTACTGAGACTAAAAGCAGAACTGTCTCTTATGTAAGATTTAGTTACATTTTGATACCACTTTCACAGCCTTTATCATAATGGTTATAATGGCAGGTGTAAAATACGTGTTTCATACTAGGAGAATATCCTAGTATTTCATTTTTTTTAAATATCAGCGTGCCTCTGTCAGACAGTGCCTACTGTCTTTTCTAACTGCTAAACAGTTAATGCAAAAACTGAGAACAACTACAAGTATTGTTTTTTAGAAAGCACAGCTATAAAACTGTGCAGTTTGCAAGCGCAGTAAACTGTTGAAATGAAGTACTTACCCAAGTCTACTGTTAAATTAACACATTATTCCCAGTGAAACATAATCGTGATATAAAGTTACCTAAAAAATGAGTCAATTTGTACATATGTTTTCATAAAAAAAAAAAAAAGCTGCAATAAGATTAAAAATATAGTCCCAAACTACAGATATATATTTTTTAACTTATTACTTAGAAATGTCTATGCTTGCATGAGGCACATATTGATCAGAGTCATTTTTGATCGGGCAATAATGGTCACCAAGTGACTTAAAATGAACAGAATGGGTATTGGTACTTGCATTAGGTTTGTTGGGCAAATTGTGTAAAGTTGAATGCGGCCAGTCGAAAAGGGGTGCATTAGCAAAAGAGTTTGCTCTTAGTGGAATGCAGAAAGTAGTTTTATATTGGGGTAAGTCTATCAATGCACCAAAGAAAATTGAGACCGAATTCTTATCCTAAGAATGCTTTCAAGTGTTTCTGAGATTTTGTCAAACTTTATATTCAATAATTCCACCAAGCATGTTTTTTTTATTTTTTTTTATTTTAAATATATTTTCTCATATTAATTGTGTACAGGTGCTTGTGTTGCTATACTATACAATACAATTTTTCTTTTATTTAATTATGTCTGTATGAAGTAGAGTGTCTTTATAAAAAACCGGTTGCAATATTAAAACTGCTCAATGAACTCAAATCGGTTTCAATATTTTATTCTAAATCGTGTTTTTCAATATGGAATTTAAGGAACGGCTTCCATCAGCACATCAACAAAAGGTTTCTTAATTGTTTCTGTAATGGGAGAAAATCAGTTCAATCATAAAAAGAAAGGGAATTGTCCTGCAAATTAAACAAAAAAATAATATAACAATCTGCTGGTTACTGCAGTGTGCTATTTGCACTTAATCATTTATCCTGGCTGTCCAGACCATTCCTATTTTTTTATTTCCCCCCACACCATTAGGCATTAAGATAAGCAGGGTGTTTGTCACTGAGCTTTCCAACACCCTGAGAGAGGGGATTACTGTAATGACACATGGAGTTTTTCTTTGTGAGGCAGCAGCACTAGTATAAAAGCATTGATGCACTGGCCCCTACGACCATACGCAGACACACGTCTAACAGTATGTGACCTTCTATAGTCATTTTTGCATGTTATGATTCTGTATGCATGTTTCATTTTTAAGATGAACGGGATTCTTGCTTTTTGGCGGCTAATCACATCCCCGTGTTGAATATGTATTTATTTTTTTTCCCCAGCTTCCATGGAGCTCACAAGAAAGTCCCTTCTGCAGCTGGTGATCTTGGCATATATAGCACAGATTAGTAATTGCCAACACTGGTCGTACGGATGGCTGCCGGGTGGGAAGAGAAGTGTCGGAGAACTGGAGGCAACGCTGAAGGTAGGTTACGGATTCAATTAGACAATGTATATTATGTTACAACCCCCCCACCCCCAATTCTTTTTAAAGCATTAACTGAAAGATTTTTTTGAGGATAGAACTTTCTAAAGGTCATTTTCATTACTTCTAATCGCCGGTGTGACAACCTAAGGTGTTGTCACTACAACAATACACAAGTTCTTTTATTGAACAATTTTGAAATTAACTTTTTATGTTATACACAGGCATACGACAGGGAAAACAATTTTCTAACAGAGGAAACAGAAATAAACAGACATAGCGGACATATTAAGACATATGTCTCTCTTTAAATCTAATTAGACCTTTAACAAACTGGATGGCAAAAGACCTGTTAATGTTGCTGGTTTGTTTCTGTGAAACAAGCAGGGTGGACGTCTCAAGAAATAAAATATCCAAATAAATGGATACTTAGCTCACTTATACTTAGCTCAAACCGACCCTTTGAAATTGACTATTTACATGCAGTCAGAAGTGGTTTTTTGACCATTAAGGTTAATATAAGAATAACTCCCCAGAAGTGACATCACCGGGGACAAGTGGAGATGCGGTGGAGCTGAGTATCTACATTGTCTTTGTTCAAAACTCTCGGTTTCCTGCAGATGATGGACACTGATGATTTGGTGAGCCTCTCTGAAGGACCCAGTCCTCTTGTCCTGGATAGTCCATATGAGTTTGTAAGTACTCTCGTAACAATTCAATAACATAATGTTGCTGCTAAAGGATGTTTCGGTCTTGAAAGTACATTTCTTGTTTACTCAGTTTTGTGTTGCATTCCAAAAGCTCACTGGTAGTGTGAAATCTTCATAAATCTATGTAATGTGTGTATGTTTGTATGCATAATGAACGGGGTACTCTTGCTTTAAACAGCCATGTAGTAACAGCTGGGGAAAAAAAGACCAAACGACACCAAAGCACTGTACTGAAGTTTTACTTTACATGTAAATCTGTTTTATGTGCTGTCTGTATGCATGGACATTCTAAACCGGAGGCTGGTAACTCTAAGACACTTAATGTTTCTACATGTCCCTCTCATATTACACTCAGTGTTTAGTTTTGTTAATTTTTATTGATAATATGTCACCTTTGCTTTTAATTTCCTCAGCTAAGTAAAGACTCCAGTGATTTTACGAGAAACCGGAAACGATTTCTGCAGAAAAGGAGAATTTAATTAACGATTGTTAAACAACACTTCAGAAGAAACCATACAGAGTTAACCATGTGAGAATTGTTGCCAATGAATGACTGTGCTGATTAAAGCATGTCCTTACTTTGTTGAGACATAATTTAAATAAACATCTTTCAAAAATTGCTTAATGAGCATGATTGTTTTTTCAAATATAAAAATGACTTGTTCATCAACTCCAGCAATCAATTTTATTAAACATTAGAAGATTTCAGTATGTACATAAGTATACGATATCAAAGCACATATAGGCATTATCCCCTAAAGCTGAATATCTTTAAAACTCTAAGGTGGGGACTTTAGTTGTGATTGTAGTCCAATTATTGACATTAAATCTCATGTTAGTTCTAAAGGTGTTTCAGCCACATTGTAGGTATTTTCTTTTTTATCCTGGTAATTTAAATACTTTGGGACCATGGACAGCGTCTGCCCCACGATCAGGGTTTCTGTACGGAGCACCATGTATGCCATGTTACACAATTACTTCAATGCAGCAAATTGGGCTGAACTAAAGAACCTCCAAAATGAATCACATTGCAGTGAGTTTCAGCACTAGAAGTGCTGCTGAGTATTTATTTTTTAGTTTATTTAGAAAGGAAGGGAGAAATCAGCTTGATTTGGTTCTGAGGAATTTGTCTTGTATTTTAATTCCGGAGCAATGGCTTGTATTTAGTCCAGGCGTTAGTTACCAATCAATCCCGGCACTTTTTATTTTAAACCAAACTGCAAGTCATATTATTACTGATAGAAAATAGCTACTTTATTGTGACAATTTACTGTGACGGTACATTTAAGTTGAAGTTTACGTCGGGCCAAAGGTTAAAAATAATGTAACAGTTTATATACAATTGAAAGTTAGTAAAGTTATCACCATATTCTAAATAATTATAAGGAAAAACTAAATTATTTTTCAGACAGTTCCCCCCACAACTTGTGTGGAATTAGTCCGTTATGCAGTGGCACCGCCAGCAGGCTGTGCTCTACTGCTTGTGCACAATGTTGCACTGTGTAGGGAGAGAATGAAAATAGATCAGGATTTAAATGCCACATAACATGTAATATTAAAAGGATGAGTAGTAAGCCCTTTATATTATGTGTTGTTGTTTTGTTTTTTGTTTTTTTGTCAACATAAAATGATAACATAACTATACAAACATGTTGATATGCAAAAGTAGGGCCATTAACCCTAACATTGCTTTGTATATTTTTTGAGCATCACTGAATTAATCACTGTGTTGCTCTTGAATGGCCCCAGAGTACTGTTCTGTACTATGCATTTATGACTTGCTATGTTTAAAAAAAGTATAAAAGTGACAAATTTGACATGTGTCCCCAGGTCCTGTACAGAATGTTTTAACTTAAATGTGTATCTCTTACTCCATATTCCACCTATACCAATTTGAATTGATGGTTAACGCATTCGGCATTGACTTTTCTTGTTTAATTTTCAAAATGTAATTATTCTTAAGTATTTTTAGCATTGTGCCACTATTTTCATTAAAATGTCATGTCTTGGTTGTCCTACCAAGAAAAAATATGCCAACATAATAAACATTTCAAAATGTTAATTTTCAAAATAATTTTTGCATTAGATCTACTGATAGAATCCAGTGTTTCATCAGTAAATTTTGTAATTTACATGAAAATAATATATATTCAAATAAAATATATATGTGAATTTTCTCTTCACATTGATTTCATCCTCGTATTGTTCAGTTTACTTAAATTATTCCTCGTAGAGTGAGTGCATTTTCTGTCTCTATGGTTACCATCAGGGTTTTGTTACTTGCCACCACTGACTTTTTTAAGAAATAGGTACGGATGGACATATTGTGATTACTTACACCTGGCTTAATTTACCCGGATAGATTAAACCAACCAACTCAAGTCAGCTAAATCAGTTAATCTTGGATTTGTTTAGCTTGCTTCATTAAATAACCCCCCCGATCTGCTTATCAGGTGCATAATATCCTTCCTTTGTGGTGCAGCAGTGACTCTCCTCCTGCGTTCATTAAGGACTTGTGTAGTTGCATGACATTAGGCACAGACTCTTGGCATCCGTATTCATGACTTTAATTTGACCTCAGTTTCCCTCCCGGAGACCCCTGGTGTTTTCACATTGTTTACCACAAATTAAACTGTAGCTTATTGTTTACCAGCCTCACAGTCCCAACACATTTATTGCTCATTTATTTATTTATTTTCTTTAATAATTTCAGGGTTGGGACCTGTCTGCATGCTGCCCTCATCTGCATGAAAATTATACAATTAACTTTTTAAACCAGCTCATTAGGTTTATTTCCCATGCACAGAAGAATATTGTATGTATTGCATTTTAATACCCATCTGTAAACTGAGAGAAGATATTTCATTAAAGAAAAAAAACAAAAACAAAATAGCTTTGACTTGGGCTAAAAACAAATAATCGCAAAAGGCTCTGTTGCCAGGCTAGAATTTAATCTGTAAATACTACAGAGTAAAAGGCATCCAGATGTGTATATCAAAACCAGTTTTGGTGTTTGTGGAAAAAAAATTTGACTTAGCTTCATTGTAAAGGTTTAGAGAGTTCCTATATTAGAGAGGTATTATTCTTTGATACATTTAAGACAATACAGTATACGATTTGCTTGGTATTCAGAGATATGCATAACTTATTGATACCGGTCGGTGTGGCAAAAATAAAGCAATTCAAATGAGCTTAAAATTTGAAACACTGCAAATTCATAATACGATAACTTTTGTTTGTGTAATGTATCATGTTCTTGAAATTATTTTTATCCTGTTGAGTGGCACCACGTCCTTATCTGAGTAAAATCTATGAAATACATTCATGTTGCAATCCTTTTGATATTGTTGTTTGGAAATATGAAATGCTCTTGATATGTGCTGAATGAGAAATCATTTGTGTTTCCACTTTCTGAAAGTACATTTTTTTGTGTACAGCAAAGCAGCCTCACAAAGAGTACATAGAGTCACTATGTACAAGGTGTTTCTTTTATGAGAGAAAAAAAAGCTTACCAGAATATTAATAATGTAATAATTAAAAAAAAACAATTCAAAAGCATGTTTCACCAGGTAAAGGATTAGCAGATGTTGTTAGAAAATGGAAACACATGCTTCAGCGAAATGGAGATAAAAAGTTGCTTGGAAACAAGAAATGGGCTGGTAAATAGTAGACATATCTGAAAGGTCATCTTTTGTATAATAAAAGAAGATTTTAAAGCATGCAAATCCAAAGTCAGGAGTATTTAAATCACCAGGGCTCAGATTTTTCAAGCTTTTTATCAGGTAAGTTTCATATAGTCTATGGTTTATGAAATTACCAAAATACTTTGCTTTGGTAAATTACTTTTTTGACAGAAGTCAATAATTTGTCATGTCACAAACCCACCTACCTTCTTAAAGGGAACAACAGCTATGATTGGTTATTATGTAATTGGCTCCTTGTTTCTCGGATCCACCACAAGATCCTCACTCTCACTCACCAAGCTACCACCAGATCAGCTCCTGGCTACTTCCGCACGCTAATCTCGGTGTACAACCCCATCAGATCAGCTCCTGGCTAGCTCCGCAGGCTAACCTCGGTGTACAACCCCACCAGATCAGCTCTTGGCTACCTCCGCACGCTCATCTCAGCGTACAACCCCACCAAATCCTTGCGATCCTCCACTGCCAGGCTCCCAGCAGTCCCTCCCCTACGGGCATGAAAATGGTCCGGCGACTCAGACAATCTGAGGTCTACACCATCTTCAAGTGGAATCTGAAACAGGGCCGGATACAGCCCGCTTTGACTGGGGGTGCAGTGAAAATTTCTTGATGGTACACAGGGGTGGTCTAGTTTGCTGTAGTTTGCTGCTGGGGGGGCATAGCAGAAATCTGGAGGGGAGATGCCCAGCTCTGCACCCCTCTGTATCCTGCCATGATCTGAAAACGTACCTCTTCTGCCGATACCTCATGCCTCAGTACTAATGTAACGAAACTGCGGTCTACCAGACATGTGCAACTGGGAGTGGGGCGTGCCTCGTGTCACGAAATGAGCATCCGGCATCTAGAAATCAAGCCCGCTCTCAGGACAGGTGGACAAAAACGTCTCTTTATATTCCCACAGTAAAAGAATAGAAGGCTGGGCGTGAGAAAGAGCGAACTCTCTACAGAAACCGCCAGTCTGAGAGGATAGCTGGTGAATAGTGCCAGAGTGAGAAATAAACGGCGAACTGGCAAGACTTGTTTTTCCCCCTTTCAATGTCTATCATTGCTTTAGTTCATTATTTTAGTTTATTGTTTTCAGCTTGAAGCCATGAGGAGGTGCTCTAAATACATATCTTTTTAATCTTTTGTTTGTGTTTATTTATTTTAATTTGAAAAGAAACAGCTGCACTGCTCTCTCTCTCTCTCTCTCTCTCTCTCTCTCTCTCTCTCTCTCTCTCTCTCTCTCTCTCTCTCTCTCTCTCTCTCTCTACATCCATCCTGTGATCACTCTTGAGCCGAACATGCAAAACCGTGTCTGTATGCCTATATGTTGTTCAACTGATTAACAGAAGACATGTAACCTAAATAAATCACTAAAGCATTGAAATATATTATTTTTTAGCACGTCTTACTCAATAATCAAGCACACCATACTCAATAATCAATATACATTGATGCATATTTTCTATATACTGTTGAATATTACTGTAAAATACATAAACAATATATGAAGGGAATCGGATCCCAAGGATCAAAAACAGGCATGATTAAATTATTATGTCTTATTACAGCCTCTGTGTGTGTGTGTCCTATACATCCTGGCAGATTCAACAATAGCACAACTGTGTAATTCATAAATTATTGTAATCACCAAAGGACCTGATGCAATTCTGCAGCACTGAACCCAACTTGAAGCTTCACCTAATAAAAATCTGCCACTCACTGAACATCAGACCAAAACATACACAAGTGAGAGAGAAGCTGTCAGTGGAGAGTACCTCAAGGCAATAAAGATGTATGCATTACCATTTGCATTGTTTTGTAGCCTGAGCAAATATCCCACTGGCAACAAGAAAGTAAATAGACAGACACCTTGCTACATCTTGACTGATGGCAAAAAAAAAAAAAAAACCTTAGCAAAGTCGAAATGTTGGTGGGTTCCACATTAGAGTCTAAGTGGCCTGCAGTTTATACCTTCTTAAGCAGTCAGATCTTTACTGAGTTTAGGTCCACAGGGACATTTTATCCTTTGAAACGATTTTTGTAGTCACGATTGCTTTTGTGGGAAAAACCCAAAAGGAGGCTCTTTTAACTTGTTTAGAACCTGAGTGTTCTGTTTTATTTGACTTTGGCCCACCAGGGAAATCGTTTATTTGAACATGACTAGAGTTGCTTTAGTGGTGGACTCTTTTAACTTGAAGAACACAATCTTTATACAATTCCCCTACTCATTTAAATTACTTTTTATTTGTGTCCCCCTCTTATCTAATGCTAAAAATTGTCTAATGCTGGGACAAAATCAAAACTTTGGCAACTCGGTAGCCACACTTGACATTACTGCATATAGTGCACTTTTCTTTTTGAGAATAGAAGAAATAAGATACTCACAAAAAACAGTATTAAATGCGAAATTCTTAAATGTCAGGTTGTCAGAGTTTAGATTTGGCCCCAGCATGTTGCATTGGTCAGTTAAAATATTTAAATGAATTTGACTAATTATACTGTTACTGATATGGATAAATTCAGTCCTAATGAACTATAACGGCAAAGGTAGTCGCCAGGGAATTAATTGTTCATGTAATGTAACACACATGCTGAATCACTACACAGCTAAGTCAGCCTGGTAAAATGTTAAAAAAAGGTCTCAGTCATGTAGTCATTTAATAGATAAATAAAGACAAAAATGTAAAACGATGTGATAGACTCATGCATTCGTGGCTTTACTATTAACGAAGAGGAAACTGAAAGGCCAAAGATTTCATTTCGCATTAGTTTTAACAGAAAGGAAAGATGTGATTGGGTATGTATATTTAGAGTGTGACAGAACAAAACTTGTTAGGGTGTTAAAAATAAAAAATAAAAGTGGGTCTCTATTTTTACTCCTGATCCACTATGGATCTTTCCAAGTGGTTAATTTTCACTGCAGGTATTCATAACTCTCTTCTCACCAGAGATGGGTCCCAAATTGAACCTGTTACATTTCTGCATTGATGTCAATAATGAATTAACCTCAGGACTTGTACTGTTGTGCTCGAATGAGCATGGCTTTCTGTTCTGTACTTTGTATGGGAAAATCACCGTATTAGAACTTCTGCAGAGACTCTTTAGTGTGCAAACGTGAAACCACTGCTTCAAATGTAGTTCTGCTTGTCTGGAATTCATGATAAGGGCATAAAACTATTTCTGCATGACCAATTGTCTATGGAAGCATTTTTATATTACCACAATCTCATGGTTCCGCTGGGTATGTGTACATAATGAAATTTTAAGCTTGACGCTTGCAACAATTTATCAACCATGACCTACTATTGTGAATTATGTAAAAAAAAAAAAAAAAAATGTAAGGGAGTTAAAAAAAACTAACACTAAATTTCTAATCTGATCAAATTCCTTAATGATGTGGCCAAACAAAACTCTTTCATCCCTCTCTTACGAACCAGCGAATACTGACAGCTAGTGTGTTGGACCAATAGCTGAGAATCAGTAAATAACTTCTTTAAATTTGAATTATAAAAGCAAACGCTACATTAGAATCCACAAGGGTTAGAAAGCCTGCTTTTATCTCGTCAAATGGTCTTTCTTAAAAATATAAAACATTTATATCCTTGCTTTTGAATTAAAAAATAAAATCAACTTTGCTAATTTGTACAGTCATAATGAAGTGAACACACACTCATTTTTTTTTCTTCTCATTTCCACTCAGTTCTTGGACAGCTATATCACCATAACACAACATACATCAGTTTAAAATAGCAGGGGACACTCAAATACTTTGTTCACACATGCATTAACAAAACCACTTACTAGCAGACAGACATGAGTTACAATTCACTATTTAGTTGCTTCAACGTTTTCATCCAAAGCAACTTACACAATTTCTACATTCACCCACTTTCACAGCTGGATATTTCACTAATCCAGGTTAAGTACAAGGTACAACAGCTGGGTGGGGTCTGTCACCTTAACCACTCCACCGCCAGCTGCCCTTGAGGTCCACTAGCTTGTTAAACAATACTTCTTGACATTGTTGTATAATTTCAACTTCAACTTTCAGTCCTTTTTTTTTTAAAGTATGTGAGCCGATAAGAGGTTTTATATGCCATAATTGCCCTTTCTGTTGTGATTGCACAGTTGCAGTCCTGCTTGCCTGTAACCCATGATAAGAATATACCAAAGTTCTGTTTCACCACCCATGCAATGCGGATAGTGTGTGTAAGACACTGCGTTTATGCATTTATATTATAGAAAAGATTAAGATGGAAATAATAATTAATGTTTTACTCTTTATATTCCAATATTTCAAAATAGTGGAAAAAAAAAATACATTTAAGCAATTGAAGTAATTATGGTACGATAAAAAATAATTGTTTCATAGGAAAAAAAATATATAAGTATAAGAGATTGGATAGTAATTGAATAGTGTTCAAAATAACATACACAAAAACATACTTCATAAATTCTGTAAGTATGTTTTCTTATGTGTCATTCTTTTATTTTGGCACATGGTGTCACTCTTAAGCTTTGAAACATTTTTCAAACAAAAAAGGACTGGGATCACATGATCACATGGTGGTTAAAGCATTATGTTTCTATAAAATTCACATAATTTAATGAATAGTAATGTTTAAATATATAGACAGAAGCAACATCCAATTTTTAAATTTATTTTATTTGGTTATTATTGCTGCAACAGTATTAGTATCTGTGATATGTAATCTTAACTTTGAAATGTGTTATTTAGGTTCGTATTAGAATCAGGAATTCAAAGATTTTATTAGAGTAACTGAGTAACCACCATCCTTACATTCTATTATGTTTTAATGAAAAAGTCTACAATCAAATAAATAGCAACTGGATTTTGTATTAATGCCCCAAAGAAATTGCATGGACATTTTATATAAAATCCAATTTTTAAAAAAGGTGACCAAGCCACTATATGGGATGCAGTTGCATGGGATAGGCTGAGCTGAATGTCCTTTCTGAATAGGTTAAGTGACATATGATAGCGAAGCATATACCAGGACTTCCCGGACATATTCAGACCACAGTTAACATTTGTCCAGGCCCCCCACTGCTGACAGTGGCTTCACCACTGGCTGGTGAGGAAACTAGAGCTTATGCAGATTTGTCATTTATGTGCAATGGTGTGTTTTTTACTTTTGCACTGTGACTGCCCTACAACCGAGCGGAGCTCTCTCGATGCGGTGATTACGAGACACCGGAATGGCTAGTTGCTTGAAAGCGGCATGGTCCCTTTATCCAATGGAGACAAGCAGGCCCCAGGGTTGCGGAGCGGTACTGTGCTTGCTCTGATCAGCAGACTGAAAGCCACGCAGACTAGAATACATTACTCCCAAGCATGAAATATGACTACTATTGTTTTTTTTCCAGAATTGTCTGTCACAGTTTGTGTTAGTATTTTGTGAGATTGATTTCCTGTAGTCCACTACGATTCACCCTTTGGTGTTTGGTCACAGGCATACATGCATGTTTGTATGTTTGGGCATACAAACACCTTAGGACATTCATTGGTAGAACATTTGAGAAAGATGTCTAGAATTTTTCTGAGTTAATCAGGGTCTTGTGATTATCTGCATGTGCAAATCTTGTAAAAAATGTATGTTTTCCTCATTTCATTATCATACACACGCACACACACACATACACACACACACACACACACGCCATGTCAACCCCTGTCCTTTGAGACTGAAAGCGATTCCAGAGGTCCTTCAGATGAAGAGAGATACGCCTCTGTTTAGTAACTGTACACTTTTTCTCTAAGAAGGGCAGGCCATCCACGAACATTTTAAACTCACCCTGATCTCTAGTCTAACGTAAATACGGAACTTGGTGCCAGTTTCTCAGTTTAATAAGTCACAGGCATTATAATAATTGCTAAAGAACAAAGCTTGTGCAGAGAGAGACTGGCAGGAATGAGAGGATGGGGGCGTGAGTGGAAATAAGCACAAGTGGGAGTTAAGTAAATAGGATTATTAAAAGTGTTCAAGATGAAATATTACATTGTACAACTAATTATCAGCGTGTTTCATCTCCAGACCAGCTGGGTGTTTTTTGCATTCTGGGCCAGCCTTCTTAGTGATCTTGAGATGTCATACCAACATTCACATCTTTCAGTTCCATAATGAAACAAGTTGGAGCTAGTGCAGTTTACTGAACTCTTTTACAAATGTGACACAAATACACAAATGCGCAACTAATTATTATTATTATTTTTTGTATAATCACATATGGAAGTTCAAAGTCTTGCAATATATATATATATATATATAAACACTGGGAAGCTATCATAAGTATCATTATTTAATTGTTATATACATTTTATTTTGACATGAAATGAATGTATTAATAATTTAGCAGAAGTGAATACTCTATACTTTATTAGCCAATAAGGCAGCTGAGCGTAGGGGTTCAGAAACAGGTCTGGTTTGCATTATTTTCTACAAAAAGGCCTATCACGTATGGGTGAAGACTGTGGAACAGTGAAATCTAAAGATGGTGAGCGAGAACTCACATTGAAAGACTCTCGCTGGAGATTATTTTGATGTAGTTGGGTAGCAGAAATCTGTCGTGTATTGAACCAAAAGTAAAAAAAAAAAAAACTAAACAGATGAATGCAAATAAGCCCCTAAATACCCCAGATGTGCCCCTTGACCATATTGAAAAACAACACAAATTAATCATTTCTGGTAAGAAAATATATTACCTTAACCGTAGGCTACGTCCTACCTACTCAGAGAAAGCAAATGGAGTAGCCTCTTATTCAGTAGTACATTAAAATTGTAATTATATGTTCTGTTCTATCTTCGTTCAGCTATTAATTTTTTGTATCAAAGTGCTCCATTAATCAACCTGTTTTCTGAATTCCAGCGTAGTGAATGTAAAAAAACTGAAATAATAATAAAGAATGTGTGAAAGCTATGCCCTCTTTAAAAACATTTCGGATTTAAAATAAATCATTTAATACTTTCTTACACTTCACAGACAGCGCACGACTTGGTCTTGACAAACAGACATTGAGTTAGTCAAACAGAGGGGAAGTGCTCAGAACTCAAGCCAGGATTAGTATTATTGAAAATATTTTTCATCTTCTGCTGATTTTGCCAGAAGACATACCTGTTTCCGGGTCCTGTTTAACCGTCAGGAATGTAAGGTGCAATCATTTGACTGCTAACTTGTGCCCTCCTACATTTGCTTTCATAACAAGCAAGATCTGTGCCTGCCCCTGCGAACTGAGAAAAGTTAGATTTAGTTCTGGTTTAATAAAAAGTAGATGCACATTTTATTATTGCAAATTTCATTCACATATGGGATAGGGATTTGATTTGGTCAGGCCTTTAGTGTCTGTCAAAGTGCATTACTGTAAAAGGGTTTCATTCAAAGAGCTTTTTTGTAATAAGGATTAATTTAACATGATGTTAAATGTGTGAAATGCTCCTAATTATCTTCCTGTAATATGCGTTTATCCCAGGCCTATGTATAAGAGGTTAAAAACAATTATTTGCCAAATGGTGACGACAAGTACTATCGATGACTAGTACTATGAAGATTAGCTACTAAGAAAATACACAAGTACTGAGGCTCTTTGATCCAAACAAAACACAGAATTTTCTTGACCCATCTGTCCCAGGGCACTTTGACCCTTATTTTTTTGGGTTGACAGGTTTTTGTGTGAGTGCAATGGGTGATTATAAATAAATAACTGGGACCACATGCCACCGACAGTATTTCAGATAAGTAAAAGCGCATTTTTAATCTGCTCTCTGAAGACAGGGCAAGACATTCTTCAATACATATGCAGCAGAGCGCAGGTCTGTCTCGCACAAAGACTCGCAGAAAGCTGAATCAGTTTTACTACTGGGTTGTTTGTGTCTCAATTTCCTTGAGAAAATCTTATCCTCTGACTCACATAAAATGTTTCTGATAAAAAAGCTATTGTGTTCTTTTAGAATCCATGCAGGTGGAATCTCAATATTTAAAAAAAAATCTGGTTCTTGCCTGAGGCCATGGTGCTAAAGGATGTCTTAATTATGTCCACTTATACTAATATTCCTGAAATATGATGCATGGTTTGCCTTTTTACCATTGTGGACAGATATTTCTCCATCCTGCACCTAGTTTCTGTAAACAATGTAGAATAAGTGTCAGTGTATTTGCCATACATTATTGAATACATCATGGATTTCCCTCAACAGAGAAATGGGGGAAACAAAAACTGATTCTCAACAGTGCTGGAGGAGACAGTGTAAAGCTGGAACAGTAGTACTGTGTTGATAGAATTATTCTCCCCGACAGCGAATTTTATACGCTTATTGTGCTGGTTGTTGTGTGCAAAGAGGTTTCCCCAGAGAAGGAACAACTTCAGCCTGCTACAGTAATGTTGTAATATTCTGTTTATTCTGTGTGCATTTTATTCTTTTGCTCGGGCGAACCTCCAGAGGTGTATTATCGGAGTGCTGGAATAGGTGCACACTAATTTACTCCCATTGCTAAGAGAGCCCAAAGGCCCCTGCAGTGAAGAAAGCATCGTCTCTACACCACAAGGAAAGAACACTTACTCCTTATCAGACCACACTGCAATGTGTGACGTTAAACCCAGTCGTGCAGAGCAACACAAAAAGGAAGTGTTTTTGTGTTTTTTTCGTATTCTCATTCATGTTTGTTAATAAATACAATTTTTTTCCTTCTAAATCTAGCTATTTACGTCCTTGACATCTTTCATTTCTTTATTTATAAATGGGAATAACAACAGAATAATGCATTTATCGTAGCAAATTCCCATCAATCTGGTGGAATTGCTTGAAGGTTGAGTAGCTGCAGAGCCCTGGCCTCCAGGAATCTGAATCAGAAACCCACAGTTGACATGTATGTCAGTTTATCTGACACATTTTTTTACAGTTGACTTTCTCTTTCTTTAGCAGAAACTGTAATACAGGGCGACGTATACGTAGAACAACCAGTTCAAGGACAATGTCGAGATCAAGCTACAATGTTGTGCGGTTAAGTGCCACAAGAAGGTACATTGGCAAGTGTACTTCAGCACAAAGGTCTTAAAAAGTCTCCCTTGCCGTTTTTCTTGTGCACAACTCGTGCACTCGCAATACTGTAACTATGCTAATATTTCTGCTGCCAGCAACATATTTTACTTCATGTCCTGCACTCTGGGCATAAGCTCTGCATTTTCAAACCCCAATACTGGGCTTTCACCAAAGTTTTATCACTGTCTTAACTTTGTAAGCTATTTGTGATAGATTGGACATCTTACATATCTTCCTCGTGTAAAAGGGGCTTTCAGCTTTCTCTCGCAAGTAACTTTGGCCTGTGAGGGTTGCTCAATCAAATACTATACCCTCTTGAGGCAGCGGGGAAAAAAGCGCTTGAAAAGAACTAGGATAAAACATTTTTTAAACTCAATAATGACTTTTTGACTCAAGGGCAATAAAGTGCTAAATGCTGTTCCTTGCGCATTTTCCAATCCCAGGGTACTCCCATTCATACCACCTCTCACCCCCTTCATTAGCCCAAATAGAGTAGCCTACATCCGGTATGGCCCATAGTTGACCTCTGTAAGCATGTAAGCCTCATAAATGTATATGGATGCGGCTGAAGAATAGAACATTTGTGTACTTTCACAAAAAAGGAGTCTAATCCGCGCACACTCAATGTATGAAGATGCACGCTAGCACTGTACTGGCATAGTTTAAAGGATTTGCTTATATAACCTATTGAATATGTTATTTTTTACTTGACTATCCACATCTGTCAGTTTAAAAAATGCTAAGCTAGTGTCAAGTAATCATTCCCCATTCTGGGCTTAAGTTCCTTTCATATTTTAACAAATGCCGTAGATGTCCTAAAGGTAATTATAGAGTCTTTCTCTCAAAAGTTGTAAGTGCACTTCATGCTACAAAGAATATCTCTGATTCCCCCTACCCCAACCCCTATAATCTGTCTGTGATCACCATACACCATAAAAAGGTGTGTGAACATAAAAAAGTATAAATTGGTATGTAATTTTGGTATAGATTTCATGATCATATAATTTAATTGCATGGTATTTGTCAGAATTGGACAATAGAAGAAGTAGAAGTAGCATTAGAGTGATAATCTGGATTAGATAATCTAGATTTAGTCATATAAACTAATGTGGATCATTTGTTAATCTCATCTTTAACAAAGACGATGCAGGCAATGCTTCTAGTTGCAAGTTATCTAGTGATAGAAACAACTTTATTCAAACGGTATGCCTGAGCTCACCTGCAGCAAATAATAAAAATAGTTAAAAAAACACTGGGAAGCTATCAAAATAATAAAAGGTATTTGGGAAACGATATTCATTGCTACTTCTGTTTTAGTTTTCCCTGATAGAAAATAAATAATAAAACCATTCTGACAACTTTGAGTGGAGTCTGAATTCTGTTAGCGTTTCTGGTGTATGTTGTTATCCATTAGGGGGTTATGTAATCAAAGAAAAGGCTTCAAACTGTCAGAGGAAAGCCTCATGTGAACCTCTGAAAATTTCCTGCAGAGCCTTTTAGATAAAAACAATCATACAGTACTGCTCCAGGTTCATGGGGTGCCCCTTTACTTTCCACCAGCACAAATGGATGCGTTACATTTAATAATCATCCTTTGGCTGTAGCAATAAATGAAAATCGTCAAACAGCAAAGAACGAGGCTACGTTTTCATTTTACTTTGAGTTGGCTAATATTTATCTGTTGATTGGAGCTATCATCAATTAAGTCAATAATGTCATTCTGCACAGCATTTTTATATTTAAAACTGTTTATATATCATTATATTTTTCCATATCATTCATAATCAGTTTGGTACGTATTTCTGGCATTAAAAAACAAAAACGTGTTTGAAATACTGAAAAAAAAAAAAAAAAAAAATATTTATACAAGCAATGTCAGAGGCTTCAGGTCAGTGATTAGTTGGGTTGGACCCGTCGGTTATGTGTTCTGCTGAATGCTCCTGGGAGGGTTGTTAGTGAATAAAATGAGCCTGACTTGCGCCAGTGTGGTCTACTTTCAGACATTTGGATGCATATTTAAAGGGAAAAAAAGAAAAATAACTGAAAATTGCCGCTGCACTTCTTTGACATTTTGGATATTTTCATCAAAGGAAGCGAAATCCATGTCGTACGCCTTCCCCAAAAACTTCTGTGAAGTGTGAAAGTCTTTGAGAATGATGTGAATTCATGTAGTTTATGCATTAGTTAAGGCCCTTTGTTCCAGTCAGATTTTGTAGAGAATCCTAATGCCCATAATGTTTGACTATTTAACGTTCTGCAGGTCTTGCGACTATTTCTCAAGGTATGTCAAAGCTGCAAAGAGGGGAGTAAGTCTTAATATTGCAAGAATGTCTGCAGGTTAAAAATAGAGGAGACATTAAATGAATATGCACTGTTCACATGGTCAGGAAGGGGTGTTCCAAATGTGGTAAGCTTTATGGATCTGCATGTTTTCCTTGCCTTGGCTCTAGGTAAATGGTCTCCCCATTGTGCACATTGTTTCCAGTGAATTACGTTACTATTATTATAAAGTGAGTTTTGTCTGTGTGGTTTTTTCATCCTCCAGCTAAAAGTTGCCACGTGTAAATTTATAAAAAGATTTATTTCATTGTTTGTGCGACTACATTATTTGGTGAAAGCCCAGTCATGCAGGCAGGATCAGGGCTTTCTAGAAGTGCAATCCTGTCTAGTGGATAATGTTCCCCCAGATGTTTAGTCCATTGGAGACCTTTCAGTCTGGTTTCCTCATTCAGGCGTGTGGCTCTTTTTGATAACTTACATTTGTTTCCCTCTTCTATATTTGGTTGCTGTTTGAAGAGAATACTCACTCTGTTTTTTAATTTTTTTAGATTTCTTTGAAAGTTTATGTCCAAGTTGTTACCCAATACTAATTTTGTCAAAATATCTTAGCTTTATCAATAATTTTATCAACAAGGTCCATGGTTATTAATGTTATATTAGCGGGATATTGCAGTTTGGCACAGGTGCGTCGCTCATTCGAAAACGATCATTTGCCATAAGTGGCCCCAGTTGATCCGCGATGAGTCAATAATTGATTTTGTGGGGAGTTATTAGGTCCATTAGCTCATGCAGTATCCCTGTCCCTGCTGGACAATACATTTTAGGATGGATCCATGCAGGCTGTCATCACTGCTGTAATCGCAGTATAGTAAGAGAAAACGGCACCATTTGACCTTTTGACTGAAAATTTGTTAACTGTTTTCCAGAACACATTACAGGATTTATATACATTTGATTTTCATAAAAATACCCTGACCCGGAATGCAGTAATATTATTGAAAATTTACATGTCTTTAGTAAATTATTGTCATAAGTACTCAACTGGTGTCTTTTGAAGAGGGATTCAGTCACATGGCAGTTATACTTTATAACCCTGATTATGTCTCTCCAACACTTTAAGTCACTTAAAAGTATTTATATATTTTTTACTTGAGCTGAACGGTGTTATTGATATTCTAAAAGAGCACTGAAGTCTAGACAGCAAAGAAGCAGATTATAAATCAAGTCACTACTGGGGATTCCTAGAAAGAGAAAGTGTGTTGCAAAGGGAACTACACACCATGATTACACCTCTGATGTTTAATTGCATTCCAGAAGCAAAACTTCCAACAAAAAAAAAGTTGTCCTGGAATAGTGGATTATTTATTTATTTGTATTTTTATACTTCATATTTATATATTTATATATATGTCAACTCAAGGGCATTTGAACCAATCAATATCCGTCTGTCTTCTGGCACACACAAAGTTGGCTATTAGAAAATAGCTTCTTATAGCAGGCTCAGCCAATACCATTAGCCCTAGCCTAAGGGCAGTTCTATCCAAGAGACAGGGTAGGCACCTGCACCCCTCTCCCCTCCCCCACCATTAAGAAAGTCCCGAGGGATGTCATTTGGACATATCGGGCAAAGAGCACTTCTTTATTCTTTCTCTTTTCTACACCCAGACTCCACCGAAAATCAATAAATCTGTTCTTTGCTTATTTTCAGAACTTTGCTTCAATATAAGCAGGACTTACCTTCCAGCTACAAACTCATGCAACACCAGGTCATTTTCTCTCCTGCTCACGCTCCCTCTCTCTCGTTTGCTATTTCAGATTTTTTTCAATGCTCCAATTTAGAGGAAAATAAATTGGGAAGAGTTCTTCATTTCCCTTGTCAGAGATTAAAGGGCTCCCTTTAAAAAAACAAAAAAAACAATTCCTATTTCAGTGTTGTGCTCAGCAACCTTCGCCTGTCTCTTCATCTGTGTAGTTTGACAAGCAGCATCTTAAAGATTAAAATTTCATAATGTTCAAAGGAGTCTGTCAGGCTGTAACTCAAAATACGCCGCAGACCACTATCTGACCGTCAGCAACACACCATTGTTTGAGATGTCGGCCTTCCTCTCACAGCTGTCTTTCATCCTTTCTGTTTGTCTCGACCCACGTCATAACTACACACATTCGTTCTAAAGATTAAAGGTGAATCTGTGAATTGTTTAGTTTTTTCCCCCCATTTGTAAACACACAGTCATGGTGCATAAACCATAAAAGTGCTTTTGTGTTGCATTATTTATTTATGTTGTTACTTTTGTACGTCACTCTGGATAAGAGCGTCTGCTAAATGACTGAAATATAAATGTAATGTAATGTAATGTTATTCAGAGACGCATAGACGTTTGAAATGGCACCTCTATGCATGTCCTAATCCTTTCCGGGCTTGCAGAGGACAGCTTGTAAGGGTAAGCGTGCATGTAAACTGAAACTATCAGGCAGCAGCGACTTAACATGCAGAGGGGTTTCCTTATGCCCTCTGAAACTTGAGTCAGAGCGAGCCATGAAGGAGTCTTATATAATAGGTCTGAGGAATGATAGCAGAAAGTGCGGAGGTGGCGGCTCCCGTGCTTGCTCGTATTGATCGGTCCTAATGAGCGCCAGCGGAGTTGCGCTGTGTCTGGTGTTGACAGCCTAGGCTAGGGAAACCCACCCGCCCAGGGGGTTTGGTAGTGGTTGGGCTGCCCCAAGCCCTCGGGGCAGTGATGCACTTGAGGGGTCAGTGTATCGAATGAAACGAGCCAGTTTGGCCCACTGTTTCTTAATGGAAGAATACGTTTTCGCTGCAGTTTGTTTTCTCTTTCCTAGTGGCGCGTCTAAGCGTATGTATCAATCAACCATTCATAGTACAGGACATAAATGAGCTGAATTTTAGGGACAAGTAAATCACAGAAAGTGCCATAATGTATGTTCAGTTCACTTCTTCTTTATTAATTTCCCGAGGGCAATTTGGATGCAGCATACAAGAATATAACAATGAAACAAACAAATAATCAATCCCGTAAAACCAAAACAAACACATAAAACCCATCTAAAACTGTACTAAAAATGCTTAGCCTACAAAATGTTTGAATTGCATTAGTTGTCTTGCCAGTCAGACAGCTATACTGCATTCCTTTAGAATTAAAATGTTTTCTGTCTCAATAATTTCATCGTTACTGAAAAACACTATAGACACTAATTCACGGCAAGAAGCCCTACACGCCTTGTGATTATCCTGATGGTTATCTCATAGTACATTGGCACTGTGCTTTAGGGAGTTGTCCTGACACTTGTAAGGATAAGGTTAATAATGAAATTGCAGATTTTCATTAGTCACCCTGTGGTCAAGCGTGGACTTGATTAGGGTAGGATCCCAGTTCAAACCGAAGGAGGTAAAGCAGATGTCAAAAAAAGATTTATTTAAAAAAGTCATCCAACAAAAATGGCACTGTGCAAGAATACATTGGTAATTTTAAAATTCTTCAACAAAACAGCATAACCTGAAACCATAAAACTAATGAAAGCTAATGTTGTCAGACCACATGGCATTCTTTATCCATCCTCCTCCAGCAAGCCCTCCCCTTCTTGTTTTTTAATTTTATTTTTTAAATCGCACCCAACCATTTGGAGTGTAATTGCTTGGAGGATTCTGGTCTGTGGCCTCATGGGGAATGTGCCGGGGGTTGCACTCCCCTTGCTGTGCCACAGACCTGAATCCTTTTGTTGTAACTAATTTGTAGTCAATATGTATACAGACGGGTGACAAATTCAAGGAAAAAGCTACAGTGAGGAGGTCCGGAGGTTCTGCTATCCCTGTGTTTTAAAGGGAATCGCTTTTTTTTCTCTCTCTCGTTTTGCCCTCTCTCATTGTCTTTCTCCATGTTGGGTGTCCTTGAGGAACTTTGCTGGGCTAGACAGCTAGGACCTCTGTTGGTCCAAATTGATCACTTCAGAAGGCTGTCCCACCAAATGGAGAGACCAAACTGGGCTAGGGTTGGGACGTCTGTTCCTTTTCATCAAGTGCTTCAGAATGCCTTCCCACTAGGGAGGGACTAAATCACACTTTAAGGCTGGGATTAATAATATATAGTCACACAATATATGTCTTTTAGCTCTGACCTGACACAAGAAAAATAACACATAATTTTCCGACTACTGCTGATAACTAAGCAAGAAAAACAGCTGATTGTGGCGTTAGTGTAATTGAACTGTTTTCATTACTCTTATAGTTGTAGAGCCATGCATTGGGTTATAATATCACTGATTTTACAAATTAAAACAAAACTGCCTTTCACTGCCTGGATCATTAATTAAGTTTCTAAAAATTATATTTTATTTATTTTAAAGTGTCTGTGGTACGTAAAACAGAATTTTAATATATACATGCATTTTCAAGTGACCAAAGTAGACCAAATAAAGAAGAAACATTTTAAAGCTATTTTTCAAACATAGTATTTTTTTACATCTGAAAATTAATGCTAATGTGAAAACTCTTCAACTTTACTAAGAAGATGATAGTTTTCTTTCATTAGTTTATATTCCACATTTTATGGCCTCCATGTGTTTTTCAACATGTGGTGTTCTGAGATGTTCATGGGTCTGCAGCAAAGCCAAAATCTCTGAAATGGTGCCTGTGGCTGGAAACGGTGTCGGATGTTACCAGTGGGGAAAATAAAAAATCAGTTGCTTGCAAAACGCCCTGCCAGGCAGTAACATTATTGTCCAAATCTTGTCTGTATGCCTGAAATGATTGGCAACTACCTCACAGAACAGACAACTCAAACACCTTGTGCCACTCACTTATTCTCCTGCTGTGGTATCTTTATGTTGCTAAAACGCAAGGCTGATTGCACTCATTTAGCAACAAATCATTATTTTAAAAAAGCAATGTTATTTAATTCATGTGAAAGCACTGTAGTGAATACCATTTGACAATTGGCTTTTTCTTATGCACAGATATGTTTTTTAGTAAAATAATATATGATAATCTGTCTCAGTTAGGTTAGGTCAGAAGTGAGAGAAACTGCAGATAAAACAATATAAAATGTCTGATATAAAGCAGAAAAAATAGGGTTCACCAAACAAAATCTAACTGCACAATAAAGAAACTTTAAATACTTTTAATAAGTGGAACGATGGGCCTCAATACCACCACGATTGAATTAGAGCTGTATAGATTCATTGATTAATCAGCTAATGCTTTGATTAATGATTAATTTAAATTAATCATTTTACAAAAAAACTTTTACTAAATATGCAGAAAAGAATATTCGCTTTACTCATCTGGCTTACATATCCACTCTTAGAATGCACTAATACTGAAAACGTGTCACATTGTCATTATATGCTAACCACTTGGCATTGTAACTTACACACCCTTCTGACATTTTCTTGAAAAGTGAAAATACATCAAATATTTCCATCATGCGTGACTGATGGATGGGAATTTATTTTCAGTTTCTATGAACATTGCAGAGGGCTGCACAAAATCATTATTGTTTGTTTTCAAACAAAGGCAAAGACGAAAGTCCCGGACTTGAAACGTTTCTAGGGCAGGTTCCGAGTCACCCTTATGTAGAACGGTTTGATGTGAACGACTGTCGCCTCTCTCCGCCGTTGTGCAGATTAACTTATCACCCAGTTAAATGGGCTGTCAGAGGGAAATGGCAGGGCCTGGCAGAGCCAATTCAAATGCATGTAAATTTCCCCCGTGGCGTGCTAGCGTTCCTGAGCTGTCAGCTGATAACACGCGAAAGTGCATTAACACGGTTAAAAATACTCAGCGAGAGGACGGCTTATGTTTTAATAACGTTTGCGAGGACGGGAGACACCAACATATGCTTGCCATTGTCGTTTCTTTCTTACGGTGATGAAAAAAAGATTAAAATGGCTAAATTACTCAGGGGGGCAGTGCCTGAATTATGGAGAGGGCCGCAGTTAATTAGCAGTCGGCCACCTAAGTCATGCGGTCTCGTGAGTTGTGCACTTTGGTTTATTTGTATCTTATGAGTTATAGAACTGAGACAATCTAACTGAGATTATGGCTATGAATCCGCACAGGGATGTAACTAGGTTTGAGTTTTCACGTCTGCTTTTCCATACACTGTTCTCAGTTACATTGATACTTATTCACCTCAATTGAGCTACAGATAAAATAGATGTATTCTTTTCAGTTTTCATTGCCTTTACGGAGAATAGTGAGGGTTACTGGTAAATTACTTTCCACAACATGATTTTGTTTTTTTATCCTTTGATTTGCGTGAAAAGGTCTCCACATCAATGCTCTGGTGACCTGATCATTATGTTTGCCAGTCTCCTCTCTTTCGATAACAGGACTTGTTGACAAAGGTGAGAAAATGGGTTAACAAATCCATACTGCACATGTAAAAATCGATTTCACATTGATCATAAACAAAGCTACTGCCAATCTACTACTACTGCTACAAACTACTGATCTGGCTCTGGCAGAGATGCAGGCAATACATAGACCTCTTCCAGAAAAGAGTGATATCTGAGTGCAATTTATATGGAGACTTAAGGCTTTATCCCTTTATCCGCGAAGCGGAGCAGCTATGGTGAGTTTTTGAATGGCTGATCTGAGTTTTTAGGTTTGTAGGACTGCGTGATCATTGTGGGGTGGCATTGTTGCATCGATGTCTCAGCGTTTGAAGTCGGGCCTCACCACAAGCATTGCAGTCATGCTCTTCTCCAGGGGGCTCCTGCACTCCACCGCACAAAGAGTTTAATTACCCACAGTTATGAAAAGAGGAAAAGTTGATGGATGTCATTTTCATACACCAGGAATATAACAATAGGGTCAACAAAAGCCCCATTTAAAATTCATAATGAGGCTGGGAAACTTCATTGTCGAGTAGCTTCCATCAACCTGTCAAAGGCTCGACAATTAAAACAGCTTCTCTTTGAAACTTTAATGAGATGCAACAAGGAGTGACTGTTGGAGGGGGGAAACAAAAAAGAGCTTATTCCTCCATGAAAGAAGTTACAAGACGACTATCCAGTTTTATTTCCGGCAAAAACAAATCTCAATGCAAATTTTATCCTGCATTTTTAAATAATTAACCAATTTATATATTTTTCATAAGCTCTCATGCCTCTTTTGCATTGCAGAGTTAATCTCATTATTTAGTGTTTGGGATTTGTAAGCAGGTGCCTTGTCTCCTCTGATTTAGCTTCACGTTTGCCTATTTCCCAAAGGGCTCCTCACCGAGAGGTGCTCATAAAGCTGCTGTGAGAGGCAGCAAAGAACCACTGGAACATAAAAGCTTTCATCAGAAAACAGAAATGCGCTCATAGATTCTTTATGTATGTTGATTGATTTTTAGCTTTTATTAATAATAATAATAATAACAACAATATGTTTTGACATGCCCAATAAGATAACGCCGTTTTAATCACATGCACATTACTTTGGCGAAAGTTCCAACGGATGATATTAAATGTGTGGCTAGTGAGGGACACGGTACATCAGTCTCGGTATTTGATTTATGTTTGGGTATGTCTGCTGCGCCCCTACTCAGTGTGGCAACTGGACACACGGGGTGAAAACAGAAGGGCAGTGACAGGTCAGGGAGGCAGAAGTGACAGTGATGGACAGAAAGGCAAGCAGGGCTTTGGACTGCTGAGCAAATGGGCGGAGGTCGACTGTCAAGGTGCATGACTGGCTGGCTGACTGATTGGCTTTGGGGCCCAACGCCTGCTCGCCCGCGCCGCCTGTGAGGTCTTTCGTCAAGCCAGCCGCTCAAACTGACTGAACCTTGAGAAAGTGCAGCAAGGGGAATGCTACAGAGCATACTTAACAACATTCATCCGTTCATTAATTCATTCTTTTTCTGCACCTGTTTATCCATTTCAGGGTCTCAGGGTGCCAGAAGTTAACCTGCCAACACAGGGCATAAGGCAGCTACCCCAGGATTGGACACCAGTCCATTGCAGTACAAACAAATTAAAATACAAACTTGCAATATTCAGGTTATTTTCTACATTAGCTATCAATTTCAATTACTATTGAAAAGACCTTACTGAGAGAACCGGTAAATACAAAGAGCCTGCAGAATGGCTCAGTCAGCAGAGGTGCTTCCTAGAGTGCAAGCTGAGCCTTATGAGCTTGAGTGTATAGGTTTAAATCCAGCTCATGTTCTTTGCTGCTTGTGTCTAAGAATGAACCACCTGTAGTGCATTGTTGGCTTTCCCTCCAACCTTCCACAAAGTACTGAAGCTGCTAAGCTTTCAACATAGCTCCTTACTGATTATTATTTATTATTCAGTTTTATTCCATATGTGTGTCCTATTATGCCAGGAGTTTTCTCAAATGCCTCTGGAGTCAGGAAATGATTTTCCAGTTATTCCTGTTCGGTTCGCCGCCTTGTGACTATTGCATTTGTAAAAATGTGCTATGACAAAAAAGTTTTCACATAACAGCACAATATAATTGTTAGAGTTATAGAAGCGAAAAATAATGTACCCGTCTGCCTGTCTCTGCTCATATTCCACACGGTGACCTTTGATTGTTTACACTTATTGTTTGCCTGATATTTGTCCTTGCCTATTACGAGCCCTTGCTGCCTGCTCATCTCATCGCCTGCCATGGGACCAGCCTCACAGAGAACAACACATCAGAGAGCCTGTGGAGGTCAGCAGCTCGGCACGGTTCGTCCCAGTGAACGGTAATTTAGTCTGGGCACGCGGCTCTCTCCGGGGGTATCCCAACAACGGTGGGCGGCTGAGGAGCAGCAAGCAGCTGCCCATGGGGCATTCCCAATCCCTCCACCCCGCTTTCACGCTCTCCTGCTATGGTGGCTTTGGGTTCCGCCTGGGCTCCTCCACAACCCCCACCCCCAACACACACACACACACACACACACACACACACACACACACACACACACACACACACACACACACACACACATTCCCTGTGCCTGCGCTCCAGCAAACAAAACAGATGGACTGGCAGAAAGTGAATAATTAGCCTCTGCACCGCTGAGTTCAAGCTAATACTCCAAACCAGGTATGTCACCAGTCCTTCTCTTGGGGAAAGGGGGAACCACGCACACACCATGATAGGAGATGAGAGTTCTCCGGGATGCTCTTTGTCAGGCGCAAACAAGAGAAAGGTTTTAGCTCTTCCTTTGGTCCACAAGCAAGTCCCAGAGGCTATGTTTGTTGACTACAAAATAGAAATCTCCTCTCCTAGCGCATTCGCCGCGGTGGCTGCCACCAGTAGTCCCTTAGGGCTATGCATACTCCATATGAAGCCTAAAGACATTTTCATTCAGTCTCCACCTCCTCCATCCTCCCCATCATCCCCCATATGCCCTCATCCCTCCGTTTAGATTTGCTTTACAGTGTATGTATATCCCAGGGATATTGAGAAAATATGTCCACCGTAGAGATTTCATAGACCCAGAAAATTGCAATAGAATCTGTCACAAAGAAGCCAGCGGTCTTTTGGCTGACAACAAATTTCTTCATAAGAGGAAAAAAAACTGAGTCCATTTGTGTCTATTAGAGTGAAAAAAAAAACAATATGTGAGTATTTCCTGGAACTGTGGTTGTCAGCAGAAGTACCACCTGATCATAGATGTTATTATAATGTTATTATTAATATTATTATCATTATTATTATTATTATTATTATTATTATTGTTGTTGTTGTTGTTGTTACCATTACCAATATTATTTTTATTTCTCTCTTCCCCAGTTACCTAACCCAAAACCAATATATACTCTATATCATTACAAAAAAGTAATTTTGAAATTTTTGAATGATGTTACATTTCTCCCCCTTGCTTTCAGATTAGACTAGGATTTGACTTTTATGTTTACAAGTGGACATCATTATTCATAATAATAATAATAATAATAATAATAATAATAATAATAATAATAATAACAAGAAGTAATAATAGTAATAATTACAGCAATACCAATAATAACAATACCCAGTTAGCAAAATGTATCTGGCCAGTGTCAGATTGAATTTACGATGCAGATCGGGCCAGAGTATGTTGAACCAGATCTGAGAACCCAAAATCTAGTCAAATGTGCCGGATCAGAGCTAGAATCAGCCCAGATATTACCCAAAACAACATGCACCGGGCCAGATATGGGCCTAACCTGGCTGACGAAGGTAATTTCATATTACATTTACATTTACATTTTGTCCAAACTCTTGTCCAGAGCGACGTACAAAGTGCTATAGATTCAGGGATCACAATATTCATACTATATATATATATATATATAGACTTGTTGTAAAGTGTTTCTCTAAGATTTCTTGATGCATTATTCATTTAAATAAAATGTAAAAACAAAATTGCATAAAATATACATTGTATCTAATAATCAGCGTACATGACTAAATTCTGAATTTAGCTACTGTAGATATTGTGAAAATGTCTCGGCCCGTAAAACACTTGGGTTGATATGAGCTCAGATGGGTACAGAATATTGCCATGAAGTGTGACATTTTTTACCATTTTATAACAATATTTATGGAGTAATTAGATGCAGCTATCAAGAGTGGACAACTAGGATTTCTACTAGTTTCAAATTCTAAGTTAAACAATTATGAATAGCCAGGACATATTTTCCACATTGTGTTGCAAAGCATGCTGGTGTTACCAAAGAGCATTCCTGTAGGGAATGTTTCAAGCATATATAGATTTATGGCCTGTCACTGAACCACACAATTGTCTTCCAAATAATCTTTAAACAAGCAATAATGGTGCAGAAGGGCATTTATGATATGAAATAGTGAAGACAGAAATCGTGCTTGCTAGCTGTCTTTCGGGTCTGACGCATTGATGTGCCAAACAGATAAATAAAAACGACTCGCTCATTCTACATTTCTAATACAATAGTCATTAAGGTTAGACATAGTCTGTCCAAATAGCCAAATAGGCTGTGTTGTCTTGTCACTGCATCCTCAGCATAGAAGCTGTTTTATGTTTGTTGACTGATTTATGATGTTTTCGACTTACAGAATGACTGGTAATAAAAAATTAAAAAATGTCTGGTTTGAAAGAGATATTTGGTTTCAGTTTCTGGAATAGGATAATCTCTAAAGATGTCTCTAAAGACCCCAGTTATAGAAACCTTTCAACACCAATACTTGCCTCAAACACCTTTAGTTACTCTTAAGTAATTAAATAATTCAGTAATTAAATAATAACTTATAGCAAACATTCCACATTACCACTTTCAACCAATTTCATACAAACCTAAATATGTTAGTACTACAGATAATTAAATAATACTTTGGGTTTAGTGTATGTTCCATTAGCCCATGGTGTCAAATTGTGAGGTAGTACCTTTCCACCTGGAGTACTCTCTTCCAAATAAAACCTAAACCTTGCTGTGAAAGTTATTATTATTAATTATTAAATTAAATTATGATGGTCATGGCAGCCTCCAATTTTTACTCACTAACTCACAAAACAAGCTGGGAAAACAAGTGAACCAGTAAAACCGGTTTAATGCACTGATTGTTGGAATGTGTTATATTTTCAAGTCTCTGTATATGATTAAGTGAATCTGAATAGTAAATGAGAATTTGTCCGAGTGGACTAACCTAAATGTTGGCATAAAGCAGTAGGTTTTAGTTTTTTTACTAGTGGGGAAAAACAGCATTTATCAAAGTTTTTTTTTTTTTTTTTTTTTTTTTTTTTTTACACCTGCATAGGCCTATGTATAATACAATACTCCTACTACTTTTACAAATTCAAATTGGAGTGAGCAGAATAGTTTGATTCAAGAACTCTTGACTTGACTTTTGTCTATTTTCAGTAGGTGCATTTAGCCAACTTGCTGTTTCTGTATAACTAAGCTTAATGAGGTTTGTTTGACACACGCTCAAATTGGTGTAAACCCAAAGGAGTGGAGCAGGCCGTTTTCTCCTTGGACCATGACAACAGGGGAATTTGCCAGTAGCCCTTAGTCAAATCTAGTGTCGTTAAATAGCAAGCCGTGCCTAGCCCAGTTGTCCCGTTGTACCTGTCTTTTGTGTTTTGTGTGCAGCTAGACGATATGGCCGGGTTCGAACCACCGTCCTGGCTGGGTAATGTATGTGATTTTCCACCTGGTTTATCCACCCCGGAAAGTGGGAGAAGACGTCAGAGAACTCTTGATCTCACTGATGAACCTCCACCTGCAGCGCCTCATCAAGTGGGATTAAAACCTTAGATTCCTGTCCCAGTTCACCGTCCGACACATGAGGACAGAGCTTGCCTCCCTCCATATGTCCAATTAAACCTTTCCACCAACCCATTCGCTTGGGGATGGTAGAGAATGGTTAGAATTGAGTGTCACTTCCCCACACTGGTGTTGGGTCCCTGGAGGACTAACTTGGTGGAGGGCCCTTCCCCATTATCCTCATCTGGCTCCCCCAGGGTGTTTACCAGTTTTCAGGCTTTCCTTACCTGTTTTCTCCGGGACCGACCCACAATAATGGCCCCCAACAGATCTTGTCCCAGGATAAGCGGGTAGGGGTCAAGGGGAATAACCCCAGCACTTCCAGAACCCATCGCTTGGCGTTTGGGCGGAGCATTCCCTGCTACAGGGTCCAATCGTCCCACAGTCCCCTGGGGGTGGAATGACGCTGGGAGGTCATCTAAGAGCCAGTTGTCTGGTGACTTCCAAAAGTCTGGCCCTGGGTCACCCCTGTGAGGCCCCAGGATCACTGGGTCGAAGGTCTGGGGGTCCTGGCCCTGAAAGTGTCTGTCCGAGCCCTCGTAGGCAGCCGAGAGGCCCTCTGCCTTGCACAAACTATTCCAGGGCCACCAGCTCCAGGACCCTGCCAGTGGAGTACCGGGTTGCAGCCACCTACTAACGGTGTCTTGTAGCTGTTGGGCATAGGCGAAGGGACGCCCTACTTCCCCATTCCGGAGGCCTCAGAACCCCCCACTTCAGCACAGGCAGAGGCAGGGTGTCAAAATCCGCCGCTAGTCTCGCTGAGCCGCCGATGACAAGACTCAAGACATATTCTTCCCTGGGCCACTGGCAGGCTATCCATGTCCCTTCGAAAGAGATCAACAAACTACTCAGGATCATCCATGGGAACCAGTCAAGGGAGGGGGATGTTGAGGGGAAGGGAAGAAGGTCCTTCCCTGGACTCAGTTTGAGCATCCCTGTGTTGCAGTGCTACACACATCATCTGCAGGCTGCTCTGCTGATGACCATGCATCCTCTGAAGGACTGTATGCTGCTGCTCCTGCATTAGTGTAAAGCCACTGGACCAGTCTGTGCCTGGTTCAGGAGTGATCAGGAGGGATTCAGATGTAAAGAGAGAGATCAGGCATTTAATTTTAAGGAAGAATACACAAACAAAAAAACAAACTATAGTCTTCAGCGATCCCCTCACGGGGGCAAAAAACAAAGCTAAAATAATGATGAAAATAAGCTGGAGATTCCATTTTCTCTCTCACTGCCAGCTTCCTCCGTCTCCCTTCACTGTTGGAATATAAAACAGGGTTATGAGTGCCCACCAGCCCTGTTGTGTTCTTTGTGAATTAGCATGATCAGAGGTTTAAGCCAGAGTTCTGTGCATTGCCATCATACCCAACAAAGCATAGCCTTTGAGGAACAGTGGTTTGAATGCTCATCATTCATTTATTTTCTTGCATCTTTATATATTCAAACCACTATATAAATCAATGCTATGCATCAGATTCAGCAGCAGTGAGGAAAGTAAAACACACAGTTTAACAACTTGTATTATTTTTCATTTTTAATGGCCTACATTTTTCAAAAGATTCTTTGATAAGGCGTAGTCTTGACAATTATAGAATTGCAGCTCTCAGTAATTACGATGCGGACATCTAACCAGAGTAGCACAGTTACCAAGTGGGAAATTCTAGACATACATTTAAACCTTTGGAAGATCCAGATATTATAGCTGGCGAACTCCATGTGGACACTCTCCAAAATCAGGATGTATCATGATATTACCCTGAGGTTTTTTATAAGGTTTTTATAGAGAATTATGCAGCAGATTTATTCATCTATGCTGCTTGTGAAATCGGGAGCACCACTGTGCAAGGTGTTCATATTTATTTTCTGCCTGTTGACTTCTAAGCTTTTTTGTTGGAAAACCGCTGACTCTGTCCCTCGGCCATTAGTGCTGTGTTCCATTACATCCTTGCCGGTTAATAGGCCTGCATCCATTATCGTTAGTGCTTCTCAGCGCACAGGTACGTGATGGGCCCATCCAACACATCTGTGCCAGGAACCGCGCACGGCCTCAGATGTGGACCAGAACACCTGCTCCAGGGCTTTGAGGCAGACCGTCGACATCCTTCACATCTCATGCAACACTTGCTCTGTCAGAATGTGGGCCTGGTCCCAACCAAACGCATACCCCTGGCTTCAGATCGTCACTCCCTCAAGTCTTCCCTCGTGACCCATTTCTCTCCGTGTTCACCATGTCATGGAGTAGGAGAAAGTGCCAAGAGACATCGCTGAACTTCCAGCCAACTGGAGTTGATATGATGAAAAGCCCAAACTGTTACAATGCTCTGCAGTCTACCCGTGGCCTGATAGTAGTAAATCTCCTGCCAAAATGTCCTCCAGTGCTCTGAAGTACTATTAGTTTTGCAAGTAATCATAAATAAGACGTGTTTATTATTGGCTTATTTTGCTCAGTGTGGCCCTCTGGTTACTTTTAGTTAAAATCTGGGGAAAGAGTCTTAAACTAAATTCAAGAAAACAATAGATCTTGGCTTATGAGATATTTTTATTTGTTTGCTTTTTGTTACAATTGTGCATAATTTAGCATGCATTTGTTAAGCGGATTCAATGGATTCCCAAACAATGTAAATTTGTTCCCAAACAAAAAAAAAATCTTGTTACTCATCTAATGATGAATTTATATATAATTTTTCAAACATCTTATGAACTATGAAGAAGTTTTGAGAATCAATTGGCAGAGATATTTTGATTGTCTTTAAATATCTAAATATTTATTTTATTTTTAAGCCTTCATCTCCAATACCCTGTGTATTCGCCCAACCCTATAAGTTCAGGTGCCTTTATGACCCACATTCTGTCATACTCATACTCAACAAAGTATGTGTTGCCTGACTGCATTGCCAATATATTTTTGCTAATCTTCAACAACAAAAAAAAATAGATAGCATGGTATGTGGGGGAGCCAATTAACCCGATTATCAAGATAGTTATCTATATTTTCCCCTTCACATTTTTTGTAGCTAGCTAATTAAATGTAAATTTAATTGCACGCTAACCTCAAAACGATGGAATTTTGTACATCGCTCTGGATAATAGCATCTGGTAAAATGTTTTTAAAATGTAGTTTTAAATTGCTAATCAAGGCTAGTAATAGACGGGTACACTGGCTAGATTTATTCAAACGTTGATACCAAGTATATTTGTTATATTTTGCTATATTACAAAACTCTCATTTCGGCAGCAATTTTGAATCAAGCACTGTACAAATCTACCTGAAGTTATGCTATGTGACAGAACCGTATGCATTTCACAAAGGCAATGGTTTGAGTAATGGTTATCACTCTGCTTATTCAAACTTTTGTTCATGTGTATCTTCTCAACACCTTCCAAGCTCCCATTGCTGCAAACACTCCTGCAAACATGTTTTTTTTCTTCCCATTGTTTAGCGACAAAACAAATCACACTCTCAAATTCACACTCTCAATGAAATTAGTCTCAACAAGGGCCACTGTTTCCCGCATTCTCGACCATATGTTACAAAACAGTGTGTGTGGTGTTTTGGTGATTTTTTGAGATCTGGAAAACCAGTTGAATTTAAAACTAGAATCTTTAATATTGAGCAGTGGTACCAATGGGGCAGAATAAGAAGAACGATCAAAAAAGAGCAAACTATACACATATAATACTTGTTACCAAACAAGTATTTACCAATAATCCAAAACACCGTACAAACTTACCACTCTTACAGTGCTATTCCCACTGGTACTAGCCGACTAAATTGGAACGCCACACTCTTTTAACGAGCGGCTGATCAAGCCATAGCCTGCAGGTGTGCCACCAGCACAGCTGAATCCTCTTCCATAGTTTTCCTCTTAGCTGCATGGTTGTCAGAGTTGGGTTGCCAGATCTGTAAGTTTACTTCGTTTCAGAGAAAACTCAGAGAAAACACTATTTAATGGAACTCTCACCCTCCTTCATGTGTCATCTTTTTCTTCAGAGACCCTTGGGTTCATTTATGCTCATGTTTGGGAATGTCCTGATGCAGAGTTCTGGTGTCTGTCAGATCTGCACTATGAAGAATTGTAGGTGGCATACTGCCATGTTCACCGGAGGTTATTGCACCGAGTGGTGGTTCCTGAACACGAATCAATTCACAAATAAATAGTTATTGAAAAATGCACAGTAGGCGAGAGACACATGAGGACCTTTCACATTTAGGACATTTTTTATGTTGGTTTTGGTTGCTTTTTAGCATATTCAATATTGTGCGACTCCATTTCAGTTGAAAGGCCGTGTATAATCAGCACTAAATAGCCCAAACTATTTGTTGACTATGCAAAAACCCTATAAAGCTGCTACTCAATCCATTATAGCTTATGGTCAAAATTGCATTGGACATTAAAACAGAAACCAGTGTTTATTTGCTTATTATGCTAAATTTGAATGTTGTACATGACAAATGCATTGTTAAGATATTCCCAACAACCTGCAGTTCAAGGAAAGGCTGTTTATATATTTAGTTCACAAATACTATTATCCCATTTAACAGCAAATTACAATGTATTTAATGCATTTAAATACATTTAAACTTACATTTAATAAACAAAACAACATTGTGGGTATCTCTATGAGATATTTTGCCAGAAATGAGCTTGCCCAGGTTTTCCTAATTAGGTTATATTGCTTGAATGTTTCTTTGTTCACTGGAAGACCAATTAGCACGGGAAACCTTGTAAACATCCTATAATGAGAACGCTCAGCCCTGGTGGAAAAAGCCAGCCAGCTGGCTCCAAAATTTCACAATATCAAAGAAAAAATAAACAAAAATCAACAAACTACAGGAGTTGGAATGGCAAGCTGAACATCCAGGAATGTGGAAACCGGTCAGGATGTTCAATTTAATAAACCATAGTGCTTAAAAGTACCAAATCTTTCACATTGAAAGGAGTTCAAATTGAATGGAGCATCATTTCTGTTTGCATTCATCTTTACAGTTCTCATGACTAAACCATATTTGGATTGCAATCATAGTGTAGATGCACTTGTTGAAGTACTCATTCCATCAATTGGTCATTGACAGGTCGTATACGACCTCTTTCTTTCTTAGATGTAGCTTCTTAGTTCATTATAAGATCAGTAATGTTTATTCCTTTGACTAATTTAGAGCAGGCAGATTTTGCAAGGCTCGAGATATTTGTACGAAGAAAAAGCAATGGTGGATTAAGGTCCGTGTTCTGTCAGGGGTTTGTCTGTTTGAAGTCCGTACAATGATGCTGCCTGGTGAAAGAAATAGTAGTCTTCTTTTATTATTTTCTCAGCTATAAGACTTTGAACAGAGCTTCTGGTTGAGTAACAGACGAGGAAGGCCACTGCTAGATCCGACACTATACCAAGCCCTCAGGAAACCAAACCCTTTGTGATTTCCAAAGAAGCGCTCTGAAGTGCAAGGGCGATTCTAACTAAGCTAGTGCCTCATCAACAAGCATCTGTTGACTTTAGGAGAAACATTGAGGATAAAGGTTCTCCCTTGCACTTTTACTCATTACAGCTTTGATTTGATCACAAGCGTCTTGTAGGGCAGCCACAAAAAAACAACTCCCCGGTGCCCAGATACCAATGCACTAAGGCAGTTTTGGCTGATATGGGAATCTGTAAATGCTTGAGATAGCTTTCACATTTTGACTGCAGTGTTCAAAAAATAATATTAAAATGCCATACTTTCCAGAAGTTATTTTCAGATGGCAAATTGGTTTGTAATTTTTTTTTAGCTTTTTTAAAGTCCCATAATTTTTATCATTGATTTTTTATCAGTGATTAATATGACCTAGCAAATGAGTTTATTGTTTTTAATTTTATTATTATTTATTATTAAGTAACTTGGAGCGCTAAATGATAAATAAGTAAGTAAATAAATAAAAAATAAAAAATGTAATAATTTAAATATATTTTGAGAAGATAACGAGCCATACAGAGATTATTTAAAAATATTCCACTCATATTCATCTGAGGAATTGTTCATGAAGTAAAGTCAAATGGAAGCCTGTTTTCAATGTGTGCCCTGTAGAACATCGGATCACCTCTGGTAGGGTGAGAGCTATCCTTATGATCAACCATCTCAATGTGTAGAGATGGTTAAAATACATTCCACTAGGTGCATTTGGGCGATGGTCTTGATTGAGGCCATCATTTCAGTGCACTGAGCGAGCCTCTGAAACAGATAGAGAGGAGACATGTTTGGTCCCGCATTTAAGTGCACAAGCCCATATCTCCTTGAACTAGCTACTCCTCAGAGAACTTTGAGGATATGTGTGAGCAGATGATCAGACTCATTCCTCACAGTACAGGAGACACATGTGGGGAGGTGAGTGGTCAGAAAGGCACATGCACATCCTCCTGTCCTCACGTGACTCTGGAGCCGGAGTCTCCTTATGATTTTCAGAAGCCATGCTGAAGGAACCATGTGACCACACAAACAGCCTGGGAGGTGTAAACCCACCTGGACTGGCCCAGAGGCCCCCAAGTACGATTGTTGCCAGAGCCAAAGCTGCTCACGGCCAGCTTTTTTCCCGTGTGAACAGATGGGTCTATGAGGGTGCAGATTTGTATGTCTGGGATTTTGAAAGTCAAAACTGAAAGCCCACCTCAGAACAATTTTCTCATAGATTAAATGTGGCAGAGCCCTTTGTATTATTACCACATATGGTTTTATAATATGTCAAACAAAATAACAAGCAATTAATTTTTGTTACAACCAGTTTATTAAAAGCAGAATTTAAATAGTATGGATATTTAAATATTATAAAGCTATAAAAAGTATACATTAATTTACTTAGTTGAGTTACTTAATTATTTCTTCAAATTATTAGCTAACTGTAGATTGTTCCAGTATAGTACTACATAATTGATTGGTAAAGTTTGATTCTGAATTCAGGAGTCTATGTTACAATGCAACGCAAGTCTTGGTTAACAAATTATCTTCTTCTATCTTCTTTTTTTTCTCTCCCTACAGCTGACTTCAGTCACAAAAATATGCTTAAGCTTTTTTTTTTTTTTTTTTTGAGGTTTAAGTAATTTTTTCCCAATCCTATTGTAAACATGGACATATTATTTGACTGTGTGTTTAACATACATAATGTTTAATTATCAGCTATCGTCATGTAATTGGACAGTTCAACAATTGTGCAACTTAAATATTACTAAACAGGCTCTTGTTGAGATCTAGGGATTTTTCAAAAACCTTTTTATTTTATTTATTTTTATTATTATTTAAAATTGTACTAAGATCCTTAAAAGTGGAGAAAAAGACAGGCAGGTGTCTTCTTAAAATGCTGTTATTGTCTGGGGCTCGCTTCTCTCAACACCTGCTCAGTTGCAATCTGCTTGTTTACATTCTTGCCATAAAGGTGATAATTCACAGCAAACTATTTTTCTTCTCACGTTTTTTGTTGTTGGTCGAAGGTGTGTGTCTATTCGACGAGTAAATTCGGGGCATGATGTTTAGTTGTTCGGGGAGATTGGTGGGGGTGTGTCCTGGGTTCATCTGTGATTTTTTGCTTGACAGCCTCACCACACACTCAGATTAGCCCCTGCCAAATGTTCGGCCGCTCGTTTATGATTTAAAGTAATTAACTTTCACTGATTAAAGTAATTATACCGAGAGCATTGCACTCAGAACCCAAATGGTGTCCGTGGACACTCTGTGCTGTAGAAATGAGGGGTGCGCCAAGCGCTTCCAAGCTGCACCGGGGGTCTCCAGGTGGCCCCTGCCAGTCTAACAAATATGCCATCGTTTATGGCTGACTTGTACTAACTGCTCACCATAATGTCTCCTCCTGGCACCATGTGGGGGCTCCGCTAGTTCCACCTGTGGACGTTTCTCCATATGCCTCCATTCTAAAGCTTTCATATATATATATATATGTTTTATAAATTTTTGGTATCTTCACTGAGGGTTTTTTCTTTCTTGGAAGCAATAATAGAATGAGCTTAACAGATAATTGAAGATACAGGTGCCAGTGGGCCATGTGCTGTCCCGTTGGCGTGGCGACAAGCTACCTCAGGGACTGCGCTGGGTGTTTGTGCATCAGGTGCGACTGGATTGCCTCATTTGACACAGGCAGCATGTGCTCTGGACATGTTCTAACCTGAACAGCGGGAGCCAGCGTCTAATGATGAGAAACTGGTGACCGCCGCTGAAAATACCGTTTAGCCTCTGTGCCTGTCTCTCCTCCAGCACTTTCTCAATTTCTTCCTTTCCAGACCAGTTTTTCTTAGTATTTGCAAAATTTTCAGATTATTCACTGTGCACTGTAAAGATGTCAGTTTGTTTACTAATTTTTGTTCCCTTTTAGATGTTGTTTGTCACATATTAAAGAACATCAAAAGAGTATTTTGCATGGAATATGCACATAATGGAACTTTACATATGTAGTCTGTAGTGGAGATCAGGCTGCCATCCGTGTGAAGAATGTAGCATGAATTTCTGAGAGGGCCTAGAACATAACTTTAGGATGGCACTTTAACAATGAATGCACCAGTACACTAAGTAAACAGGCTACGAGTTCTTCCCCTATTCCTCCCATTTGCTCATCTCATTAGTTTTTCGTGAACACGCGCCCTCATGTGGTACAGTCTGTGGTTTAATTGGGTTTAAATGGCTTCATCGTCCACATATTGTATGATTTTTGATGAATTCCTGTCTTGCCGTGTATTTGAAACACAGCCTAATTAGCACCTGGATAGGATAATTGTCAATAACCATAGAATGTTCAGCTAGCTAGTAAACAGATACAGTCACATATGTATTTTTTGTTGTTATTATGAATAGCTGCTAGCTGATTAGCTATAATGGATTTTCTTTACCATGAATGAGAAGGAAATAGAGGGCACAGGCAGCTAAAAAAACAACACTCTAGCAGCCATGACATAACAAGCCCCGAGCGAGTGTGGGAAATTCTGCACTAACTTAAAATAATGAATAATGAGCCTGCTTCTGTGCTCGACTGTGGCCTGCAGTCTACTTTAGAGGCAATTTGCAGTCAACGTGCAGGTCTGCTCCACCTAAAATGTTATCAATGAGCCTGTCAGCCCAAGCCCTAACCTCCTTTTGTTATTTTCGGCTGTGCTCTCCCTGGGTGCTTCCCTCTGTAGTGCCACCCCCCTGAAGCCCAGCAACAGGATGCCGTACACCTGTTTTGCTCAAGGCTGGGACTTGGAGCCCCAAGTGCCTGGCACCGGTTCTCGCTCCTGCCCCCGCTCGGCGTATATGTCAGGATGCGAGATGATGACTGTTGTAGCTGCAGCTGTTGCATACGGAGAGTGCCAGGGGCACACCTATCCTGCGGCGAGTTTTAATTTGCTCTCCCCTTCCCTCAAGAGCTCCCCATCTCCTCACCTTGCTGATGCCAGTCCAGATGTAGCGGACGGTCCCAGCCGACTGTGAACATGAGGCAGATGGGGATGGAAGAGAAACCGGGACAATACTTCCGATCCTGCGAGAGGGCCGTACCTCGGTGTTGCCATATTAGGATTGAGAATAATCAAACATTTAGAATTGGCTGGTTGTGATTTGTTTGTATTTGCAAAAAAAAAAAAAAAGCTATGGCAGAAAGGAGTAGAAGGTATCTGAGAAATGTCTATTTCTTACTTAAGCAATACATTCAATTAGTTTATTCACAAAAAAGCCACTATATAGCCTGTCTTAGAGAATGGCATTTTTCTTGTAAAGTTGCGTTTAGGACTGCCAAAGACAGAATAATAGTAACAATGTTCTGTGTCAACAAATGATGTAGTATTTTTCCACTGACTGTCTTGGTGAGGGTGAAACCGTTATCAGCTCAGGTGATAACATTCTGTGTTTGATATATAAGTATTTATTACAAAAGGTATAGAAGAAGCCTACCTCTCGGCTGCGCAATATATGTTCAATATCTCCTTCTTGTGTTTTGATTCCGCTCTCTTCTGATTGAGAGTCGGATCTCCACTGATGACCCTCTCTTCTAGTTTTTCCTCGACAGGACAATAACAGTATAAGCAGTCAACTCTCAGGGCTTTACATTAAAAGTAGTAGTAGTAGACAAAACGAACCAATTCCAATTTGCATACCACATATGTTTTATAATTTGAAAAGGGTCTGTAAAAATATGTTTGTTTTCAATGTTTATCAACAGTATGAGTCATCCAAAGATCAAAATGAAAAATTACGTAATTTCTGGCCATTTGTTTTGTAAGTTAGTTACAATTAATAATGTTATGCTATCACATTTAAAATGTTAATTTTATTTATTTAGAACCCATAATTTGGAACGATACCAATGGCTTATTATTATTATTATTATTATTATTATTATTATTATTATTATTTTGTCATTCTAGTTAAATCCTCTGAAACTGATGTCTAATCAATAAATAAAAAGTTAGTAAGTTTTAGTAAAAAAATTTTTTGTCACTTCAGAAGTTTGCTATTCAGTAATGGCTTTTTTTTCCAGGCATTGCTGTGATGTTCTTGTAGTATTTAAAAAGAAGATTTCATATCTTGCATGGAATTGCATGGAATTTATGCACATTTGGTATTTACCTTGGTTTACATTTAGTTGAGTTTTTTTTTTCTTCTCCTCTCACAAAACCTCACAAACCTCCCCATTTAGCCAGGAACAAACACGTCAGACAAACACTGGCGAATGTCTCCTCACTCCACGTTCAAAACTCAGAGCAAAGAGATTCCGTTTTCACCTTCCTCGAGTATTGTTTGTTTGTATCCCTTCACCCCACAACAAGACAGCAGCCTTTGATGTTGGCAAAAAATACACAATAATTAAAAATCGAGTTTGCAAAGAAGTGACAGATGAAATAGAGGAAGGCGCCATTGCCCTCAAAGACATCATAATGAGTGTGATGAGCTGTAGAATGCCGGAGCCCAGTTGAATTATGTGGGTCCCACATAAGGTGGAAGGGTTTTTGTTTATTTATCTCTGACAGGTTTCCAGACAGCACAACGCATCTCTGAAGTGTTGGGAAAAACCTTTGATGAAAACGTTACTAGAAATCTTTGTTACTTCTTTTTTTCTCCCCTCTGGAACAACAAAGAGTGAATGAGAAGGAAATGCCATGTAGATTCACGCGACGGCTTGAAGCACACAATCTGTGAACGGTGCATGACTGCAAGGGGAGCTCCAGCCCCCGAACAAACAACAACAAAAAGAAAAGACCAAAGGCTGTTTAAAAATGTCATCTTCATTTTGGCATGTGCAGAGTGCAGAGATTCTCATAAAACCAGACACGTTGGTTGCAGATTGTGCGCCATGGTAACAGTTTATACAGTTTGTAGGAAAACATCTATTACTGATTGAAAGCTATAGGAGTGCTTAATAGATAAATTTTTTGATTAGTCGCTAGATTGGTAGGTTGCTTCACAGGGGCAGCTCATAATTTTGGATCACCTCTGAATCTATCGGTTGCTGACTGTGTTCAAACAGAGAAGGCATTAATTAATGACCCACGTTTGAGTCATCACATAATGAAAGCCAAGAGTTAAATGGGACAAGGGGGGCTTAAAGGGAAGAACAGGTGTGCTTCCTAGCGGGAGCTGGACGCCACCCCATACAAAATGGCCAAAATGTTTATTCCCAGCTTCGCAGTTAGGACATCCGATGAAACCCAACACAGGGCATACGGGCTAATGTAGTTGTGATGAGTACCCCCTGGGCAGGTGACAGTCTATCAAATTGAAGGCATGCTGACACAAAACAAAACCAAGATCAAACTAAAATCAAGTCATAAATAGTAAAGTACACTGTTACCACGATATGCGTTTTTTTCTCTGTGGATATTTAAAGGAATTGTTGGAGGCAATTTCTCATTTTCCGATACTGAGCTATATTCATCAGCAGCCATGTTAATCTTGATCAAAGCTGGGCTTGAGAAACAAGAGTAAAAAACATTTTCCCTGTAAAGCAAAATAATGAACACTAAATAAACAAATAATACGGACCGATGTCCAGCAGGCCATGTAGCATATGTGCTCTGGTGGGAGGCGGCCTTACTAAGGAAGCTCACTTCCTCAGCGCTAAATAATTTAAAAAGCCAATCATGCTCAAAACAATACTAATGCATTCAGACCATTTCAAATGTGTTTTAATTTCTTTACAATGGGATGTAAATACATTTACATTTTTACATTTTAGTCATTTAGCGGACGCTCTTATCCAGGGTGACGTACAAAATGTGATCCCTGAAAGATATGTTAGTGTCCCTCTTCTACTTCAAGTACATTTTATTTTATTTTTTTCTTAGCCAGCCGTCTGATGGGAATTCCAGACTCTGAGTTCAACTTGATCAGCATCAAACTGCATGGCCCTCAAAAGCATTAACGTTTTCTGTTGATGGTTTCTCTCACGTTCGCAAACTGATCCCTTCTCTTCTCCATAATTTATGCCTGGTTCGTCACTCAGGGGCACACACGTGTCTGTTTGTGTCAGTTGGATGTGCTGATACCCTTATCACTGTTGCAGGTATATCTATATATTTCAGCTTTTATTTGTACTTGGTAATCTTGGTGCAATTGTTGCACTTTTTTTTCTTTACATTGTTTTAAAGTAGCACTGCTGAGAAGTAGCGCAGGTTAAAAAAAATGCCAAAACGGTGGCCAGATTGTTTGTAAAGAGTGAGTAGAATGGTCAATGTTAGAATGGGAAAAATGAGTGAACTAAGTGACTTTGAGCGTGTGCCAGTTCGAACGGCTGCCCGTTTTCACTTCATAGAATGGTGCGACAAACAAGTAAGCATCCAGTCAGCTGCAGTCCTGTGGTCAAAAACAGCTTGTTGATGAGAGAGGTGGAAGATTGTGCAAGCTAACAAGTGGGCCACAGTGGTCAGCAGAAAGGCATCTCGGAATGCAAACCTCATCTGGCCTTCTCACAGATGGGCTTTTTTAACAGTTGACCACACCGGGTTCCATTCCTCTCAGCTAAAAACAAAGAAGCCGCTCCAGTGACCACGCCATGACTAACACTAGACAATTGAGGAGTGGAAAAACATTACCTTGTCCAATGAAACTCAATTCCTGTTGAGTCAGGATTTGACGTAAGCAGCGTTCGTGGACCCACCCATGTCTGGCGTCAACAGCACAGTTTGGTGGAATGCCACAGTGTATCTGAACATTGTTGCCTCCACAGAAATGGTTCCACGAACACAACAGCGAGTTGAGTTTACCTGAGTGGTCTGACCCAACAGAGCATCTTTGGGATGAGAGGGAACGGGCTGATCACAGTAGGGATGTACTGCATCAGCATGGACTAACATCCCTTTGGAACTTTTTTGACACCTTGTAGAATTAATGCTTCAGGCTGTTCTTGAGGCAAAGGAGGTCTGACCTGGCACATGATAAATATAATAAATTAGCCACTGACTTGTCACTCGATCCCTTTTTCTTATTTTCTCTTTCGATAGTTATATTGTCAAATAAGCAAGGATTTTATCCTGTTATGTGTTATGTAGGTAAAAGTAACAGCTAGATATATCATCTTACATTGTATTTATTTATTGTATACAAAAATCGTCCAGCTATTGTAATAGACAAATATTGGCAATAGAACATGGTCTGAAGAAAAAAAACCTACTGCTTATCCATTTGCCAACATTATTGGTGGAAAATACCGTTAGAAAAAGGTTTCGGGAACAAACATTTATAGCTTCCAAATGTGTCACTTAAACCATGGTCATGCTTGCGGTTTGCAATTTCCATACTTCAACCTTAGAAAACTGGTTTTATGCATTTCACAGTACATTACGTAGTCGGCAGTAGTGAGAATTTAGATATATTGTATAACGCTGAAATTTGTTTTCATGTATTCCACAGTTGTTTTTAACAGCATTGTGTGTCCTTTTTCAAACTTTTCAGACAAAAGAAAAGGAATTAGACTAGTCTGCTCCAGTTTCGTATGAATTCAATGGGTAGCAATTTACGTTGAGTGCCTCTAAATATTGTTGTTGTACAAAGCAGTTACACATTATTGTAGTTTTATTATGCAGTTACACTGTAGTTAATGAGTAACACTTTCATCACAATTGCATTAGCATTAGCCCTTAGCGCTATGATCTCCAAAATGGAACCCTTAAGTGTTACCAAGCATTGTACAAAAGCACTAAGGGATAGAGCAGTCCAGATGTCCTTATGAATCTTGTCTGCCTGAGCAGTGGGAATTCAACCTGCAGGGTACCTGTCCTGTTGGGACAAAAGACCAGGAGCCACACCTCAGCATCGGTGGAATAGGGAGGACGTACTCCCCCCTTCTGCTATTAATCACACTGTAACATTCAGCATTACACACTAGGGCAAAAACACTCACACAGAGACCACTGGAGCTTCCATCTGTTTGGGTGAGCCACTGTGCTTGAGCATAAATGCTTAAATATACTGTTTTGAATCATTTTTAATTTCAGATTTTAAATTCGATTAAGTCCTTTTTATTGAAAAATATTGTGTACCACCAAGTGACCATAAGGAATCGTGACGGTTATTAAAATTTGAAGGCATTGATCTTTAAAAACCTTGATAATTCTTGACAGGAGAGTTTAACATCTGCAGCATGGCAGGGAAATGGTCTGAAGCTAGCTAACAAAACAGGGAACATCATAAACAACACACCTTGCTGAATCTCGTCCAATTTCTGCCTGCCAGTCTGACTTCAGCGCCTTTTTAAAACATCACTCGGTAATTGAAGCCGAATGGTCGCGCTTCAGATTTGCATCTCTTTAGTAAGCCTGAGCTTGATGCCAGCACTCCGGCAGCTGGTACCAGTACAACTCCAGTTCAACCAGTCTCTCAAAGTTCACATATTTCTCTTAATTGGTTCCCAAGGCAAGAATTAAATATTTACTTTAAAGCCCTTTAAAATTCAATTGATTTTGATCTGACAGCTGTGCAAGTCTTGTGTGAGGACGAATGCAGGCGTTCCCCGTTGATTCCCAGGCTGCTGTGACCGTACATCACAAACTGCCTCATATTATGAACGATGCATTCTCTTCTTCTGAAATACCCTTGGATTTCGGAAAAGTTGTCAATGAATTAACCCCTGACCTTACCTGTGGGGCAAAAAGCAAGATTTGAAAAAGCCTCAAGCATTTTTTGGTCATTCTAATTTGCATGCGCACTTATTTTTGGGAACTTTGTTTTATAAATGCAAGCGGGATCATTAATAATGTAATACAATATATAATTACTTAAGTATTGCAGATAATGCTAAAAAGAAACTGAGAACAATGATTTTTTGTAATGATTTCTCGCAATGGTAGATGTCTGTAATTGTCAGTACGTAGCATTTCTAATTACCATCAGGGGCAAAGCACAGTCATAAGAATCTGGAATACTTAAGGAAATGTTTTGCATATATGTTTACACACACACACACACACACACACACACATGAAAGATTTAGACAAATCAAACAAATTTATCCTGGAGTTTATCAGCACAAAAAAAAAAAATATATATATATTGAGCCCAAGATGCAGGTGTATTATTTAACGTTACCACCGAGATCGGTCAATTGAAGCAGGACAAGAAATTGGCTTGAGCTGAGTGGAGCATAGGGTTGCACTGTTGGTAGGGACAATGTCAAAAAACTATAAGCGCAGTGATATTTTAGTCCTTAGTCAGTCTAAGTTTATCACCTGCATGTCGAACGACCCTTAACCAATTAGCCTGAGCAATATTTTTTTTCTCCATAAATGTTCTCTTGTGTCTGGCAAGCCATGTTAGTTAAAACTCATTCTCACACGTTATTTAAATATAGTATATAGCTGTTTGATGTTGGCATGCAATTGTGAATAATATTTTAAGTTTTTTTTTTTTTCTAAATACATGTTGGTAGCTTGGTAGCTAACTCTAAAACCATGTCGTCTATGAATGGATAAGGCCATATCCGTGGGAATTGGTGCCTTCTCTGAAACCTTTTTTTCCCCTTCTTCCCAGAAGCCATGGGAGAGTTGTGATCGCCTGAGGGGGGATCAATCACTGCAGACCCCCGGTAACATTAAACTGTCACATTCGATGCAAGCACCCCTTTCACTTGAGAACACAATGTAGAACGCATATATGTGTCATATTATGCATGTCGACTGCTTGTTGTCTTGTTTGTATCACCAAAAGAGTGTCATTGGAAAATGACATTGCTTTCACATTGGACAGAGGGCAGTGACGGCAAAGACAGTGACCCCCTCCCCTGGCTGACATAGTGTAAAGATAGGAGCTACAATATTTGTAACTTCTATGCCAAAGTAATACCCATTTTCCTAAGCAGCATTAGTCAAACTAGAAATGTCAAATAAACCAAAGAAGAGAGCGGGCAGCACAGTGAATAGTACTTCATTATAACATGGTTAGGAAAACAATAATGTAATAAAAAAGGGATTGAGTTAGTAAGGTTAAATTACATGACTGTAATAATAATGTGTCTTACATGTTGTCTTACAGGTTTCATGTAAAACAATGTTGTAATATATTAAACATATTGAATATTTAACAGCATTCTTAAACACCAAGCAATAAAACATTTTCATTGGGTCTTTATATATGAATGACAAGTTGTTATAACATTCTCACTTTTTTGAAAAAAGTTCAATTCTATGTGGAATGGTTTAGATAGCTCAGTCGAGCAATCAATCACTCAATCACATTTTCATTTAATAGAGCAAATTTTTACAGCCAGGGAATTTTCCAGAGGGAATCGAAAAACCTGAAACCCCAGAGCCAATTTGAGGAAAATTGTTCCCAGACTCCTCAGGCAGTGGAGACAAATTCCTAGAAAATAACAGGACAGGTTTTAAATTCAGTTTGGAGGGTTCAATTAATAGCTAGTGCCTGGCAGCCGACAGAACTTCCGGTTAGGTGGTCCATGCATCAGGTTGAGAGAGTTTGCAGTTTTAGAGGTGCTGTTTTTGTAGTAGCTGGGTGTTCCTGAACTGCTTACATGATGGATTTTTAAATGATTAAAAGGTTACAAGGGGCTGAATTACTACTTATTGTTAAGATGTTCCCGCCTTGGTGACATACACATGCGGGTGAAATTGCAGACAAAGGAATTTTAAGGAAGACGACGCTGAGGAAGGACAAAATGGCGGAGTGATGGTTTGGTCCCTGGTGACCACACTTGGTGCGTGCTATTGATCCGAACAAAGGGAAAGTTAAAACGGCACGCTCACCTATATTTGGAATAGGAGATTGTTGTGAGATCATTTATATCCTTCAGTTAAAAAAATAATACTTTGTGAGGGATAGATTGCAAAATTCATGCAAAAAGTTTATGTTAAACCAGACAGAGTTAAGAAGCGCATAGATTTCTAAACTACAGAAGGTTAACATAAAACACTGGAATTGCAAAATCAATGTTCTGGAGATAACATAAAGTTAAAAAACAAAAGTTAAAACAAAGCAGATGGCTTTACAAATCAACTTAAGTATTTTACTTAATAATAAGTATTTTTTTTTATGTATTAAAAGTAATTAATTTAATACGATATGAGGTATTCACACAGGCAGACCGCAGTTTACTATAAACTAGTAAACTTAAAAATATAAGTGACTTTGTTTAAAAGATACATTTTATGTCCTCCTCTGGATTAATCGATAGACATAGCTTTTGTTCATGTCCTTAGAAGTGAAAATTAATTTATGGTTGAGAATAATGTTGCAAAGAGGTAGCATATATAGCAAAAACAGAAGGGGGCCCAGCACTGAACCTTATTTTACACCGTATTTTACTACCATCTAATCAGATGAGCCATCATTAATTAAAATTGAAAATTAATTTATTTGTTAAATATGACCCAAGCCACCTGACACTAAAGAGGCATTAACAATGTTTAACATTGGTTAAAGGATTAAAGGCAGAAAGCATTTCAGTAACTATATTGGTACTGGAGCTAGAAAACAAATTGATGATTGTGATGAGAGAATGCAGTTTTCAATTTCATGGTGCTCAAATGAGGGAGCATGGTGTTATCTGTCACTTGATGCTTGGTAATTTTAGCTACTGTATTAAAAATAAATGGATCATTTACGTTGAGAGAAATATGCTGAAAAAGCAATCATGATCACACCAACACTGTCTTTCTATGCATTAAAGAAATTCTCCACTTTGGATAAGTGCCACTTGCTATCCAGTCACCCATTAGGGTGAGTGTGATCATGTACCAAGGAGTGCTTTTATTCTGCTTCATTTTCTTCTTTCTCAATTTAGCAACAGAAGCAAAGAGTATTGCCGAATATGTTGCTACAGATATTCAGCATTTCATCCACTATGGAAATACAATTTCTTTTCTTTTGAAAAGAAAATTGAATTTCTTTTCTTTAAAATTTCATTAATTTAAGCAAACTTTATTGTCCAGAGCGATATACTAAAATTGTAAAAACAAGGTAAACAAAACCTAGCAGGCAAAGTGCGAAACGTGGCTGTGTAGCAATGCCCTATCAATGAGTGCCGCGAGGAGAAGCAATATCTAGTGCTGAAGTCAACTCCTCTTTAGTGCGAGCACAACTGCTAGTTCTCAGTCTAGGCAGTTCCATCTATTACGGTATAATTACAAAGGAAAAGCACTACAAGGGGAATACAAGTGATACAAGGGTCAGACTGGTGGTGAGAGGTGATTTTGAAATACCTTTTAGATGATTCTGCTTGTCTGACCCCCACTGGCAGGTCATTGCACCATTTGAGAGGCAGGGAAGAACAGAAAATATAGAGAAACCTTCAGCGGTGGATAGCAAGTGTCGGGTCTGGACATGATGCTGCTGAGGATGAATCTGCTGGACCAGGTGAATGTGCTTCTTGAAGGAGAGGTTTCAGTCACCTAAGAATGAAAGGAACAGTGTTTCAGACTGTCTTGGTATTTCTCACGTTCCTGCACATAATGAGTAGCCTGACGCCCAGGCAGTTATATGCTATCTCTTTATATATAAATCTTTCCATCATCTATCCTCCATGAATTTTAGCTTCTTGACCGATTTCTAGGCACTGCCTATTAAGTGCTGGGCCGCCCAGGATAACTCGCCACACTTTAAGGCCTAATCATGGCACTGTCTTGGCTCTGGTTGGACTAGGCCCCTGCTCCCTGAGGGCAGAGCAAGAGGTACAGGTTGCTGTGAATACGATGTTGCTGTGAAATGCATCAGTGGAGAGAGAAGTTGGCGGCCGAATGGAGACAGGCTGCCCCGTTTAAAAATCTTCTCTTGACGCCTGCCGCCATCGTGTTCAAAGCAAGTGTGCTGTTTACGTGGCCATGGAAATCACAACCCAGGATTCATTAGCACTTCAATTAAATAAAAAAAGGATGTTGCCGTGTCGGGTTCCGATGCCAATTTGGCACCCAGCCCAACACACAGATGAGGGTCTCTTTCGTTCCGTAATTCTGTCTCTAAATGAAAGTGACAGGATCTGTCCCCATATTGGAACGGATAGGAATTTACCAGAATGTCTAAGTTATATAGAACGCGTCTCATTATAATCAGTGTCAATTTTAATACACTTGTAACTAGATGTGCACCTGTGTAGTGTTGAGAAGAATATAACTAATTTAGCCTAACACTTATATTCACCCTGGAACTTTGACCTTGAAAATTAATATTTCATACAAATCCTGTGATAATAAGAAAAAGATCTACTTACATTTTTTGCTTTTCAATTTAGCATAAAAGAAACTTTGAACTTTGTACCTACAACATATTTGTTTTAGAAAAAAATCTCTGTCTGCTTTTAATTAGGGTTCAACACTGTTGAAAGGAATTTGATATTTAACCTGAATACATGTGGGTGTAAGTCCACTGGACTTTTTCTGTACTCCAGATTAATTGTTAGTTCCTAAGGTCAGCTCCTCTTCTACCCTATATTTTTTTCTGTCTTTTTGTTCACCGAGCTAGTGCATTTTCAACACTATTCCTTCTTAATTTTTACATTATCCGCATTATCAGAACTATTACTCACTGTAAACATTTTAATTATAAATAGTAAAATATTTCAGCCTACTCAAACTCCCAAAAAACAACACATCAGTTCATTCAATTGTATTCGGCACATAACATAAAAATATTTTTTTAAAGTTCTAAAAATTATTTTATTTAACTCTAGCTGCTGTGTAAAAATTGTGGTCCTACTTTTATAGAAATAAAATTCAAACCAAATAGCTAAAAATTAAATACAATTAAGGTCTTCATTGTTAATTTATTATTTATTTCAATTTTATTAACTGTGAAAAACATATTTCTTTTGTATTATTTATAAATTATCCACCATAATTGGGCTCTGTAAATAAAAAATACTTGCATAATTTTACTATTTATTAGTATTTTTTATTTTTGTTTTTTGAAGAAGAAATGGAAACAGCTTAACTTGATGTTAACATTTTAGGAATTTTAATTAAATATTTAAAACGGATACTGTTTCGGTGTCAGTCATAGGACCACAGAAATACTTTCTGTATTATTAGCGTACCTGTCAAGTGCAGTACATCACAGACTAATACTATATTAAGTAAAAAAAAAAAATCATTAGGGAGTCGCTGATTCCATTTAAGTACATTGGGCAGAATGCAGGACTAATTAAAGAGCATATTTTTACATTATTAATTTCAGATTTTCACTCTTAATAAATGCGAAATGACAGCGCTACTATCTTATATAGTGCATGCATTCAAGATTCTACAACCTGGGAACAGAATTCATGAAATTTCGGAACATTTTAATTAACATTTTGTGTCACTCTACCTGCCACTTTGTCACGATACAGATGCTTGATAATCTCAACTGATCTGTTTAGTTATATTTTTTTTCTTCAGTGTACATGAAAACCGTAATTAGCAGTATCATTAGATGTGATGCCGTAGCCTTCCCTTTTTGCACTAAACAATTCACACAATTCACAAGCTTGCATCAGCAATAAATACATAAATAAAGTGCAGATTCAAGGGGGTCACTGCTGTTACACTGACCGTCTCCTAGTCTTTTATTCACCTCTCCTCTCCTGACTTACAGTCAATGGCAGGGCCCACAGAACAGCTCATCTGAAAGATGAGTCATGTCAGCTGGACATGATCTTGCACAAATTTATAATGCCCTTGTTTCATTTTCAAGATTGCTTTTGAATCAGTTTCTTTTTATTTTAATCTAACATTTGAATCTGTTTATCATTATTAGTGTTATTTCTTTTTTAAGATGCATGTGTAGGACATGATTAGCAAAGAATATACTTTCATGGTTAAAATTTTATATATATATATATATATAAACGTCCAATCCCTCTTTTACCTCAGTACTCATATTGTAGAGAATACCCTTCATGCTAGTTCCCTTTGATATATTTTAAGTGGAGGAAAGGATGGCTGAAGAGGTCATTTCAAAACTTCTCCCCCAATTAATAGGAGCTGACAAGGATTGTTAAAAATCAAAGTAATCTTTAGTGAAAAGATTCTCATATATATATATATATATATATATATTCAAGTTATTCCCTTGCTAAGGTTGCAATTTTATTACATTTGTAATTAATATGTTGGAGGGATAGATTTTACTTCTTCTTTTTTTCAGGCAGTTGCTTTCATTTGCTTTGTATGTGGGCCCTTGGTTTTAGTCAAGTCTGAGTTATGTAATATTCAAAGATAAAGAAGCTAAAGGTTTAATGACATTGGAATCCATTATTTACGGATTTATTAAAACTTTATTGCAACGATAGCATAATTATTATTCCATGGCATTATTCCATATTATCTTGGTGGATTCATTAATTTACTAACAATCTAATGCATTTAAAACTATTGAAAATATGTTAAATTCTTTACTGTAATGGCTCAACTTGATCTTGTGAGTGTCTTAAACTCCTCTTTGTTTATGTATGCTGTTGACTTATGTTAGAAAGCCGTATCAAAATGCTATACCCTTTATAGTTAATGTCAGTCTAACCAAGGGCAAGTGTTTTGGACCAGTCCACAATATGTATTTTACTGTTCTCATTAATCTCGTTGGTTGTACTATTTTTGTGTAAATGTACATTGGTTTTAGATGAAAACGAGACATTGTTAAAAACCATCTTCGGTTTGTGTTATAATATAAATAAATATTATATCTCATTACTTTTTTCTTCATAAAATCTAGATAATATAGTCTTGCATTTTACAGGTGGGAGAAAGTATTATTTTAATTTTTTTAGAATTTTTCTTTTAATTCTCTGAGGTCTTCTTTCATCTTAGCTAAATCGAGTAAACTAGTCCTTTCTGCAGCGAGGCAGATGGGACAATAAATCAGTACAGCCATTGTCTGCCTACAGAGTGCTCTCCACAGCTGTCACTTTTCTGTCTCCTTGGTTTTAGCTGACATGGTTTGAGGTCCACAGTGTACCAATCTGGGCTCTATTTTTTTTCTACAGTTATATCAGTCAAAACGACTAGTGGCCATCAACCTACTGCAGTGACCAATTGGCATGGTTATATGTCTGCCTGAACCTATGTCCCACTCTTTGGGTGAGGCTTGCGAGAAACACCTCGTTTTAGCACTTTGGCCTAGAGCTACAGCAGAGATTTTCCAGTAATCTCGACTATTGTTATCAAAGCTTCAGCATGATGGATACCAAGGAAATTCCACGTCTTTGAGTGGGTAAAAAAGGCATGCTTTTGAACCTCACTTATGTGCAGTAATGTTCCAAACATATGGGCTTTTTTGCAACATAATTACGTTCTGTTTTCACTGCATAACCTTGTGAATCTTGTACAAGCTGATCTCTGGTGTTACTGCTTCTTTATTCCAGTTGGTGGTGCTCCAATGCCAGGGATTGTGACAATCTGGCATCAATGTACTGCGAGTTAAAAAAAATAGATGTGAGGTAGTCACACATACAACAAATAATAAATTATACTCGAAAAATGACACTTTCAAATATGTAATGCTACAATACTCTGTTAAAACGGTCTTTTAAATAAGGAATACAGTTTTGTTTCAAATAAAAAAAGTCATATTTAAAGAATCACAAAAATGAGAAGACTGTTACATTATTGAAATTTAAAGCTGATAAAAAATTTAATTTGCCAGATGTGATGAGTATTTTCTGAATAAAGTAAAAGGGCACATATACTTTTTGTAATGGAAAAGGTTATTGGTTCTATATTGCATGACACTATAGTCAAACAAAGAAACAGCAAACAGCATGTGTATTTTTTTTTAAGTTGGTATAAATTGCATTGAAAAATGTAATTAATGCAATATGATAATAATACAGTGAGTTTCATTAAAATATTAGTGTATAAGTTTAACATAATACAGAATATAAAACCCTGTTTCAATTAAATTTACCATCTTAGTATGGCAGTAAAAATCCCAGTTGGAGAGTGTCTGTCTCCCTATTCAGTTCCTTCTTCTCTACTGTGTTTTTCCTTTCATCTCATTACACTTTATATATTTCATGTTTTATTCCTAAAAATATTCATATTGTAACATATGCAGAAATCTCCTTTGTTTAATCCCAACATCAGTAAAAGTCTGGAAGGGGGAAAAAAAAAAAATTGAATATTAGCTATTTCTACATTCTGCTAAAACTATGTTCCCCTTTAAAACCGAAGGCTTGGAAATAAATAAAAAAGAATAAAAGAACGGGCATGATTTCTGTATGAGATGGGACAGCACTTGACATGTATAATCTAAAGTGGAGAAAAAGTGACTGAGAACCGCTGTGTTGTCTGTCTACTCAATTACACTTTAAAAGAGATGCCAGATCCGTCAGTTTAAATGCATTTGCAGGCCATTCTGTTAACTGCATTAGTACCACTAGTTTGTATCAAAAAGTGCAAAATAAAAAGCAAAATGTCCGTCCTTTGCCGACAAAGACCGTCCCACAAAAGTGTCTCACAGCAATTAAACCAGCAAATTACTTTGATTTGTTTTCCTCACCTGTCAACAAGCAAATGTATACCTTCCTCATATGGTGATGGGATCGTTTTCCTCTTTCTCTTTTTTATACATATTTCCTCTCTTTAGCTGGGGAAGCAGCACAGCTGTTAAACGCAGAGAACCTAAGCCTTCTAAACTCCAGCAGTGGTTTGAAACTCATCGACAAAGGGTCAACAGTGACTCCAAGACCAGAGCAACAGAGAAGGGGCTGTAAAAGAAATAAAGACCCATGAGTTTCGAATAGCGATCCACTTTGATGAGGGGGAGAAAAAAAAAGAAAAGATTTTCATATCTCTACAAATTCTGTGGACACATTGTTGTCTTCTGTACATTCAGCTTATTTACTTAAAGGGCTGTTCACATAGGTAGGTAACTGACAAATTCCACTGAACCCTAGTATCAAAGACCAGACAATTTCTGAAATGAAATACTTCAAATGTAACTGTTCTTACCCTGTTGCATGTTTCTTTCTTTAGTGCCAGTGACTCTAACGGCATGGTACTATTCGTGTCCTTCTAAGTTTAAGGAACTAAAACACAACTAAAGTCTTTGTTCAGAGATATTGCTTCATTTTTTTAAAGGTTGCCGATTACATGAAAATGATAATGTGTATGTCTTTGTTTTTAGATACGCTTCCAGTCAACTATTTTGCAAACTTATTTAAAAAAAAAAAAAAAAATATATAT